>JAAWVA010000030.1:31371164-31434030 GCA_015227895.2 Colaptes auratus
TCATCTTGAGTGCGATCACGCAGCACTTACAGGATGGCCAGGGATCAGGCCCAGCCAGCATGGCTTTAGGAAGGGCAGGTCCTGCCTGGACCAACCTGATCTCCTTCTATGATCAGGGTGACCCCCCTGGTGGATGTGGTCTACCTGGACCCTCAGCAAGGCCTTTTGACACCGTCCCCCCAGCAAACTCCTGGCCAAGCTGGCAGCCCATGGCTTGGATAAGGAGCACACTGCGTTGGTTAGGAACTGGCTGGAGGGCCGAGCCAGAGAGTGGTGGTGAATGGTGCCACATCCAGCTGGCGGCCAGTCACCGTGGTGTGCCCAAGGATCAGTGCTGGGCCCCATGCTCTCAACATCTTATTGATGATCTGGATGAGGCATTGAGTCCATCATTCGTAAATTTGCGGACGACACCAAGCTGGGGCAGTAGTTGATCTGCTGGAGGGCAGAGAGGCTTTGCAGAGGGACCTGGACAGGGCTGGACAGATGGCAGAATCCAACGGCATGAGATTGAACACATCCAAGTGCGGGTTCTGCACATTGGCCACACAAACCCATGCAGTGCTACAGGTGGGGTCAGAGTGGCTGGAGAGCAGCCAGGCAGAGAGGGACCTGGGGGTGCGGTTTGAGTGTAGGCTGAACATGAGCCTGCAGTGTGCCCAGGCAGCCAAGAGGGCCAATGGCATCCTGGCCTGCATCAGGAAGGTGTGGCCAGCAGCAGCAGGGAGGTCATTTGCCCCTGTACACAGCACTGGTTAGGTCACACCTGGAGTCCTGTGTCCAGTTCTGGGCCCCTCAGTTAGGAAGGATGTTGACTTGCTGGAGCGTGTCCAGAGAAGGGCAACAAAGTTGGTGAGGGTTTGGAAGACAAGCTCTATGAGGAGAGGCTGAGGGAGCTGGGGTTGCTTAGCCTGGGTTGCTTAGCCTGGAGAAGAGGAGACTCAGGGTGACCTTATTGCTCTCTACAACTACTGAAGGCAGGTTGTAGCCAGACAGAGGTTGGTCTCTTTCCCAGGCAGCCAGCACCAGAACAAGAGGACACAGTCTCAGGCTGTGCAGGGGAGGTTTAGACTGGATGTTAAGAGGAAGTTCTATACAGAGAGAGTGATTGTCCATTGAATGGTCTGCCCCTGGAGGTGGTGGAGTCAATCTTGGGGAGGTATCAGGAGGAGACTTGATGGGTGCTGGTGCCATAATCTAGTTGTTTGGGTGGGTTGGATTGGTTGATAGTTGGACAGGATGATCTTGAAGGTCTCTTCAACCTGGGTTTTTTTGTTGTTGTTTTTAATTGTATTATCTTTTCAGTATATAGGAATGCAGTCAAGTAAGAAAAATAACTGCAACACAAATTCTACATGATTGATAACAAACATCATTATGGTATTTAAATGTAAGCTGTAGTATTTACATGACATGAAAGTAACCTTTGACCGCTGTAGTGTACAGCTTTTCATTTCATACTATGGTGATCTGACACTTCTAAGTATGTCAACATCCACAAAAGTGCAGCATGCCTTGACATTCTCAAAGTTCTACATCTGGTTCTTTGACACCTGCTATTGTGTCACTCAGCTCAGGTTAGGAAACTGGGTGGAGGGCCAAGCCCAGAGATTAGTGGTGAGTGGTGCCACATCCAGCTGGCAGCCAGTCACTAGTGGTGTCCCCAGGGATCAGTGCTGGGCCCAATCCTATTCAATATCTTTATTGATGATCTAGATGTGGGGATTGAGTCCATCATCAGTAAATTCACAGAGTCAACGTCCCTGGAGGTGTTCAAAATAGGATTGGACATGGCATGAAGCCATGTTTAATTAGTCATGAGGTATGGGTGATAGGTTGGACTTGATGATCTCTGAGGTCTTCTCCAACCTTATTGATACTATTCTGATATATTCTAATTCTATTCTAATACTATTCCAGTTTCATGTGGACAAATAGGCTCTGGGAACTCCAGGGCTCCTTGGTACAACAAGGGAGAGTTGTTTACCCTCCTGGGCTCGGATTAATAAGGTGCTGAAGACAATAATGGCCAATGGCAGAAGAGAAAGAAAGAGAGGAACAAGAGAGTTCAGCCAGAGAATAAGTTTGCCCAACCTGGGAGCTGCACAGGGAGTCCATAAGCGTGGCAGCTGCCAGGCACAGCGCAAACTGTGCACTTTGTTTCCTGGACCACAGGACCGCCTAGACAAGCCTGGGCTGTCCAGCTTTGCAGATTTACCAGCACTTGCCTCTGTCTAGTATTGTGCTGAGCACCCCAGCTCCATGGGAGGGGGTGCAAGGGGTTTGTGTTTGGCATGTTCAGACTGGTGCCTCCAGGACAAGCTTTGGAGTGATCCATTCCGTGTCCATGCAGGTTATTAACGGATCCTGTTCATGGCCAGAGTTGCTTTGATTTCCTCACTGACCTTCAAGACTCTCCCAGGACCCCTCAAGGACCCTCCCTGAACTGAGCACATGGCTCCAGCCCTGGCCCTGGGAAGAAATGCCCCCAAAGTGATCTTTTGGGAAAAGAAATGTCAAGGAAACCAACAAAGACAATACTTCGGGGTTTCCATTCTAATCAGGCATTATCTATGGGATGAGGTTTCCTTTTACCTCTAGGAAACCCAAAGTGTTGAGGAACAAAGAGCCAAACCCCAACCCAGCTGCAGTGTTGCTGCCAGCTGTGCTGTATCGCACTGTCATTACTCTCCTCCTCGGCACTGGCTGGTGCAGGGAAGGGAGGAAAGGCCCCCCAGGGGGGGTCAAGTTTGGCCTGGCAGTGCCGAGTCGGTGTATTGCTGTGTCCCCTGGGGCATGCTGGTCACCGCTTGGGGTGACTATGCCAGGTGAGGGAGAAGTGCGGATGAAGCCTTGCTGCAGCCTGTGCAGGTAAAGCGCTGGCAACGGTGTGGGTGCAGCGGTGCTGGCTGAGGGTGGCCAGCTGAGTGCAGCTCTTGCCTCAGGCAGCTCAGCGCGGTGCAGCTACTTCTGGCTGTGGATGCAGCAGTGCCGGATGAGGTTGGAGCTGAGGCTGAAGGGTTGCCGTAGTCACCACTGACAGAGGGCTGGGCACTGGGCTGGGCCAGTGGGGCTTCACGCAGCTCCAAGCTGGGTGGAAGGAAGCTCTGCCCACCCTCAGGGCACTGATGTGGCTGATTGGGTGCACAGAGGGCTGATAGGGTTTGCCTCTCCTCCTATCATCTTCTTCTTCCTCCTCTTTATTCTTCTCCTATTCCATAGCATCCTCTCTTCTTCCACATCATCCCTTCTCCTCACATAGATTATTGTCATCCCCTCCTCCTAATCATCATACACTCATCCTTGCTGTCGTCATCCAATCTCCCTCAACCACTTCTGCTATTCCTCAAGGCTGAGCTTGGCTCCTCCAAATTATTTTCAGGTGATTCTTCTCCTCCCAGATCTTGTCCAGGTCCTTCTGGGAGGCCATGCTGCTGAGAGGAATGGTCACCCCTGTGCTCTTGAGCAAATCCTTGGGGACCAAGTGGCTGGGAAGTAGGGACACTGTGTGTGACTTCTTGCAATGGAGGGATCAGAGCCCTAACTCCTGTGCTGAGTCCCCTGGTTGTAGTGCTGATGGGGCTGACACCCCCAGGACGTAGCCATCCCAACCATCCCCCTCTGGCCATGCAACTGAGACCTGACCACCTGGGGCTCAGGGAGATGAACGCCTAAATTCTCACCACAGACAATGACCCTCAAAGCTCCACAAGTGGTGAAGTGTGGTTTGGGAGGAGGGTCTGGAGGGTTGAGAGGTGCTCAGAGGTCAGCTGGAGCCTGGGATCTTGCTGCTGTGCCAAAGTGGGTTCTTTTTTTTACCCTGGCCTGTTCCAAGGAGCAGATCTGCAAACTTTCCTCCTCCCAGCACAAAGGAGCAGGGCTGAAGGAGAAGAGAGGGATATGATCCCAGGCAGAGAGAAGCAAAAGGTTCACAGGAGAGACTGACCTGCAAGGAATGCTCAGCCTGACCAGGGCTCTCCTGCTTGTGTTTTCCTCCCTATGGCTTGGGGGTTCATCACCTCCTGCCAGCTCAGTGCATCTGTGCTTGGATCACAGCCAACGGGAGGGTGATAGAAAACTTTGGAGGTCAAAACCTTCAGGGTCTGTGCAAGTGGCAAAAGATCCCAGGATGATTCAGCATCCAAGGTTCTCCAGAGCAGAGAAAACACCTGATGGAAGTCAATCATCCCACCTCTCAAAACAGTGACCCTAAGCCAGAGCCTTGGAGCTTCTGGATCACAGCAGCTGTGTCCAGCATCTCCCCCAGTCAGACATCTCTCAGGCACAACCTGCACCAAGGGCCAGCACCAAGTCAGACTTCTCAGGCTCAGTTCTCATCCTCCTAAAGCCTTCACTGTAACATCTTTGGGGAGCTCTATGTTCCACGAGGCAGCCAGCTCTGTCCTGTGTCTGTGTGCTTGGTGCTTCTCTCCAGGCACAGCCATAGAAAGAGATTTGAATTCAGGATCCCTTGCAGCCAGTCAGGGGCAGCCTTGTCCTACCCACTTTGTCATTCAGAGGCTCTTGGATTAGAACACATTTGCTGAACACCTTGGGGTTTGCACATGGTTAATGGGGAAGGGCTGCTAGGATCCAACTTTTCCTCTGCTTCTCACTCTCAAGAACTCTTGACTGGCTGAGAAATCACATCCATGGCACAACTTGTTGGCTTTGCCTCATCCTTGTGGACAGGCAAGCTGCTGAGAGACAGCTTGTGCTGAGCAGATGGTTCCAGAGGCCTTGGATTGCTGAGGGAACTTTCTCAGCCTTGGCTTTGCTTTGCTTTGCTTCCAAACAGCAACAATTCTTCTGTGGCTGTGCGCAGGCAGTTCTCTAAGGAGAGCAGGGGGCAGCTGGTGCCATGGAGCTGTGAGCTCCAGCTGCAGAGAGCAGTGGAGAAGTCTGATGCAAGGACCAGTGGTGTAAGACCCAAGTGGGCAGTGAACAGCAATGGGAGGTAGGGGAGGGGGAGGAGCAAAGTTGTCCCTTCAATGTCAGACCTGAAGGACAGATTTCCTGCAAGTGCAGATGTCCTGGTGAGACAGCCTGGGTCAGTGTCACTTGGGGAATTATCATCTCTACTCTGAGCTGAAAGCTAACAGAGTATTCTCCCTTTGATATGAAAGAAATACTAAAGGAGCTTTGTGAGGAGCACTTTGAAACCTTGGAGAAAACTACAGAGAACAAAGAGCTCTTAGGGCACTTGGGGATCATTGCCCTGAGCCTCACACACTGAGAGGAGACTGAAGGAATCTGCTCAAGAAGTCAGAAGCAGAACAAAACTTCCTTCAAGTATGAATTGGCCTCACTGAGGGCCATTAGCAACAAAGCCTCCCAGGGGTGCTTAGAGAAGCTCCATGGAGGCCATGATTGAAGGCATACAAAGTTCAAAGTGCAGCTGAACAACCCTGGCCTTGGCTTATGAAAAGAAGGGCCAAGCTCTGAGCCTCAGGCCTTGGAAAGCAGATCCTGAGAGCCTCCAACTAAACCTTCATCTCAGCATTCATGGTGGCAGAAGCTGCTGCCAGAAGGAACAGGATCAAGGCCTTGTCCCTGTTGAGCCTTTCAGCCCTGCCAGAGCCCTTGGCCATCCCTCCTGCAGGCTGTGCTTCACCATCCCATGCCTGCAGCTCTTTCCCTTCAGGCTGCTGACATCCATCTTGGTTCCCCAGCCAGCTCTCCCCCTGACATTTCCACACCTTCCTTCAGGCCTCTCCACTCTTTCTGCCTGTTCCTTGACACACAAAGGATCTCCGGACTCCTTCTGGGTCACCTCTTGCACCACAGCTCTACACTTAGAGTGACATTTCTTAGTCCTGGCCTCCAGTCTGAGCCTTTAAGTTGCACTTTCTGAAGGCTTCCTTCTGTGTCCACAAGCAAGAGAAGCTCCATCAGCTGACACCCCCCTTCACAGTAGCACAGTATCACCAAGGTTGGAAGAGATGTCGAAGATCATCGAGTCCAACCTGTCACCACAGACCCCATGACTAGACCACGGTACCAAGTGCCACGTCCCTCTTGAACACCTCCAGGGATGGTGACTCCACCACCTCCCTGGGCAGCACATTCCAATGGCGAATGACTCTCTCCGTGAAGAACTTTCTCCTCACCTCCAGCCTAAACCTCCCCTGGTGCAGCTTGAGACTGTGTCCTCTTGTTCTGGTGCTGGTTGCTAGAGAGAAGAGGCCAACCCCTTCCTGGCTACAACCACTCTTCAGGTAGTTGTAGACAGCAATGAGGTGGCCCCTGAGCCTCCTCTTCTCCAGGCTAAACAACCCCAGCTCCCTCAGCCTCTCCTCACAGGGCTGTGCTCAAGGCCTCTCCCCAGCCTTGTTGCCCTTCTCTGGACACCTTCAAGTGTCTCATGTCCTTCTTAAACTGAGGGGCCCAGAACTGGACACAGGACTCAAGGTGTGGCCTAACCAATGCAGAGTACAGGGGCACAATGACCTCCCTGCTCCTGCTGGCCACACTATTCCTAATGCAGGCCAGGATGCCATTGGCCCTCTTGGCCACCTGGGCACACTGCTGGCTCATGTTCAGGTGGCTGACGATCAGCACCCCCAGGTCCCTCTCTGTTTGGCAGCTCTCCAGCCACTCTGACCCCAGCCTGTAGCTCTGCATGGGGTTGCTGTGGCCAAAGTGCAGCACCTGGCACTTGGACTTGTTGAATGCCATCCTGTTGGACTCTGCCATCTGTCCAGTCGGTCAAGGTCCCTCTGCAGGGCCCTTCCACCCTCTAACTGACCAACATCTGCCACCAGCTTGGTGTCATCTGCACATTTGCTGATGACTGTCTCAATCCCCTCATCCAGATCCTCAATGAAGACATTGAAGAGGATGGGGCCCAGCACTGATCCCTGGGGGACGCCACTGGTGACTGGCCTCCAGCTGGAGGTGGCACCATTCACCACCACTCTCTGGGCCCAGCCCTCCAGCCAGTTCCTAACCCAGCACAGAGTGTTGCTGTCCAAGCCACGAGCTGACAGCTTAGCCAGCAGAGGGAGGACACTGCTGCCCAGTGTGAACACTCCTGCCCACTGCAGGCTTGAACTCACAACCTTCCCACTAACACGGCTTATGTGCTACCAACTGAGCCACATGGTGCACATCACCCCTGAGCCTTCACTTCATCAGGCTAAAGAAGCTCAGCAGCTTCAGGTGCTAGAGAGAGACTCCAAACTCCATCCAGGCAGATCTCCTATGGAACTTCTCCAGTACCTCTCCATTCCTCCAGGCTATGGAACTCCGCAGCCAGACACCAATATTGCGGATGTGGTCACAGCACTGCTGAGTGCAGGGGAGGACAACCTCTGTGTCTGGCTGGCCACATTCCTCCTACCACAGCCCAGCTGCACTTGGCCTTCTGCACTCTGCTCAGGCTCTGCTCCATCCCAGGCCATTGGCAATGGTCCCTGCCAGAGGCCTTTCTGCCTGGGCACAGAGCAGAACCTCCAGCTTGCCTCTCAGCTTGGCAGGCACAAGGGATGGCACAGTCCCCAGACCAGCCCTGGGTGTGCTGCTGGCCAATGACACAAAGGGATTGGAGTTTTCAGTGACCTCACACTCACCTCCTGGCCAGGTGGCTCCTCCTGCCCTAGGAGCTTCTCAGCCATCCCTCATGTCCCAATACTGGCCCAAGGCCTCAGCCTGCTTGTGGCCTGGCAGCTGAGCAGCCACAAGAAACTTCTGCAGGGCCTTCCAAGGTAGATCCCTGCTGCTGCCTCTCAGCTTCTCCAGCAGCCACAGCCAAGCCCTGTCCCTGCTGCTGTCCCCTCAGGTGGCAGGGAGGTGACAACCCAGCTCCAAGCCTCTTCCTGCAGGGGTCACAAGGTGCTTAGGGACAGGGAGTCACACAAGTCCCTTGCCCACCACAGGCCTTCTGCTGCCTGCTCGGGACTCTGGCAGCTGGGAGGCCAAAAGCACAGAGCCCAGCCAGGAGTCAGGAGCTGCCCTCTCAGCTGCTGCAGCAAGAAGTGACCTCCCAGTCCCTTTCCTGCCCTCTTCCTTCTGCTGCCCTCTCAGCTGCTGAGCCAGCAGTGACCTCCCAGCCTCTGCCCAGCCTTGTGGCTGCTGCTGTGCAGGAGTTCCTGAGGCACAGCTGAGCTGCCCATGGCATTGCCACCCCTCTACTCCTGGTGTCCATCAGCTGCTCAGCCACAGGTCACCACCAGCTCCTCTTCCAAGGCTGCTCTGGAAGCTCCCAGCCCCTGCCCTGTGCCAGGGGCCAAGCAGATTCATACAAGGGTGGGACAGGCTGAAGTTGAGCGGTCAGAGCACAGGCAGGAGGCTTGGGGCTACCCTGAGGGATGGAGTTATGGCCAAGGGGTCAGTCCTGAGGGTAAAGACTGGGGCCGGGTTGAGTAATAATGGCAAAATCAAGGCCAAAATCAGGGTAGAGGCTGAGCTGGGAGGGCTGAAGCTTGGGCTCAGAACTAAGAGGGTAGAGCAGGGGACTGGGTTCAAGGCAGGAACAGGACATAGGAGTATGGCTCTTGAGGATTGGTTAGAGAGAGTGTGAGGGGTCCAGGCTGTACTGGGAGGGGAACTGTGGATAGAGTTTAGCACTTTAAAGGTGCCCACTATTTGCTGGGAGGAGTCAGAGGATCCAGTTTGTACGGGGAATGGGGTAAGCAGATACTTAGAGAGCCCAAATCAATCCATTTAGTGCTGGGAAGGAGCAAGTGGATGCAGTTTGTACTGGAATAAGGTCCAGTATGTACTGGTAGGGGATAAGAGGATGCAGTTTGTGTTGGATATGGCCCAGCTGGCACTGGGAGGGCTTAAATCACAGAATCACAGAATATTAGGGGTTGGAAGAGACCTCCAGAGATCCTCTAGTCCAACCCCACTGCCAAAGCAGGATCACCCAGGTCAAGTGACCTAGGGCAGGTCACACAGGAATGCATCCAGGTAGGCCTGAAAGTCTCCAGAGAAGGAGACTCCACAACCTCTCTGGCAACCTGCTCCAGGGCTCCAGCACCCTCACAGCACAGAAGAGTCTCTTCATGCTGAGGTGGAACTTGCTGTGTTCCATCTTGCACCCATTGCTCCTTGTCCTATCACTGGGCACCACTACCAAGAGCCTGGCACCTTCCTGACACCCCCCTCTGATATTGACAGACATTGATCAGATCCCCTCTCAGGCTTCTCCTCTCCAGACTAAACTGCCCCAGGGCTCTCAGTCTTTCTTTACAGCAGAGATGTTCAAATCCCTTCCTCATCCTCATAGCCTCTGTTGGACTCTCTCCAGCAGATCTCTGTCTCTCTTGACCTTAGGAACCCCAAACTGCAGGGATGTATTTTGTACAGGAAGGGCCCAGGCTGTACTGGGACAGGAATAGGGTTTCAGAGTGTACTGGGACAAGGCCCAGTGTCACTGGGAGAGGCCATGGGGTCAGCTTTTACTGGGAGGTGTCTAAGATTTTACTAGGAGGCAGCAGGGGGTCCTGTTAGTAGTGCAAGGGAGCACAGACTGTACTGAAAGTGGGACAGGGGAGCACGTTAGTAGTGAGAGAGAGCCAAGTCTGAACTGGGAGGGGGAAAGGCAAAGCAGTTTGTGTTGGCACATGGCCAAGTCTAGACTAGGAGGGGACCATGAGATCTGATTTCTACAAGAAGAGGTTGCAGAGGGAACTGGGATGGGTCCAGTTTGTGCTGGGAGAGAGCACAATGTGTGCTGAGAGGAGGTCTGTGGATGCCTTCTGTCCTGGGAGGGAGTTCAGTCTGTCCTGGGAGGGGCTCGGAGCATCCATTTTCCCCTGGGAGAGATCCAGGTGGTACCGGGAGAAGGTGTGGGGATCCAGTTATATTTCATGGAGGTCCAGTCTGTACTGGGATCACAGAATCATAGAATGGTCTGGGTTGGAAGGGACTCCAAAAGTCACCCAGTCCAACCCCCTGCAGAGAGAAAGGGACATTCGCAACTAGATCAGGTTGCCCAGAGCCCTGTTGAGCCTCACCTTGAATATCTGCAGGGATGGGGACTCAATCACCTCCCTGGGCAACCTGTTCCAGTGATCCACCACCCTCCTGGTGCAGAATTTGTTCCTCACATCCAATCTAATTCTTCTCTGTTCTAGTTTGAAGCCATTGCTTCTGGTCCTGTCACAGCAGGACTTTGCAAAGAGTCTCTCTCCATCCAGTACACTTCAGGCATTGGAAAGCAGCTATTAGGTCGACCCAGAGCCTTCTCTTTTTCAGTCTGATCAACCCCAGCTCCCTCATCCTGTCCTCAGAGCTGCTCCAAGGCCCTGTGGTCCTCCTGTGGAGTGAAGAAAGAGCAGCTCAGGGCAGCCCAAGCTGTGGGGCTGCCTGGCACTGCTGCTGTGCTGGGACTCTGCCCCTCCACCTCTGCACACAGGCACTGCCCTGCAGCTCCGCAGAAGCCTTGGAAGAAGGAACTCGGAGAAACAACTCCCTGCAGGGTCCTTTCTTGTGTTGAACACAGAGAGCGCACAGCTCCTCATGTCTGCAGCCTCTGGGTCACACCAGAGAGGACAACACTGAAGCAGAAATGGTCTGAAGAAAGACATTTGTGTGGGAACAACATTCTCACAAGGGGAAGAGAACCACCAGCAGCAACCGGACCTCGAGCAGCCAGGCTGGGCCTGCACTGAGTGACATCAGAACTGCTCTGCAGGAGAAGACAGAGAGTTTATTGCTTGTGAGAGCATCCAGGGATCAATTGGTTCAGGGCACCCTTCAGCTCGTGATTCCTCAGGCTGTAGATAAGAGGGTTCACTGCTGGAGGCACCACTGAGTACAGAACTGACACCACCAGGTCCAGGGATGGGGTAGAGATGGAGGAGGGCTTCAGATAGGCAAAGAAGCCAGTGCTAATAAAAAGGGAGACCACAGCCAGGTGAGGGAGGCAGGTGGCAAAGGCTTTGTGGCGTCCCTGCTGAGAAGGGATCCTCAGCACCACCCTGAAGATCTGCACATAAGACACCACAATCAACACAAAACAGACAAATACTAGAGAGACACCAATGACAATTACCCAAATTTCCCTGAGGTAGGATGTGGAGCAGGAGAGCTTGAGGATCTGGGGCACTTCACAGAAGAACTGGTCCACAGTATTGCCCTGGCAGAGGGGCAGGGAAAATGTATTGGCAGTGTAGAGCAGAGCATTGAGGGCCCCAGATGCCCAGGCAGCTGCTGCCAGGTGGAGACAAACTCTGCTGCCCAGGAGGGTCTCATAGTGCAGGGGTCTGCAGATGGCAACGTAGCGATCGTAGGACATGGTGGTGAGGAGAAAATACTCTGCTGAAAGCAGAAATATGCAAAAGAAGACCTGGAGAACATATCCTGCATAGGAGATGTCCCTGGTGTCCCAAAGGGAATTGGCCATGGATTTTGGCACAGTGGAGGAAATGCAGCCCAGGTCAAGGAGGGCGAGGTTGAGGAGAAAGAAATACATGGGGGTGTGGAGGTGGTGGTCCCAGGCTATGGTGGTGATGATGAGGCCATTGCCCAGCAGGGCAGCCAGGTAGATGGCCAGGAAGAGGCAGAAGTGCAGGAGCTGCAGCTGCCTTGTGCCTGGGAATGGCAGGAGGAGGAAGTGGGTGATGGAGCTGCTGTTGGCCATCTGTTGCCTCTGGCCATAGAGACCTGTGCAAGGAGGGAAAGGCAGTGACAAGTTAGGGCACATTTCTCTCAGCCTCATTGAAACCCCTGTCCCTGAGCTGCAGGAGGAATGGATCAGCTCAGTCCCATCACTACCAACCCATGGTTGAGTTCATCAGAGCTTCAAATGCAGCAGGGACCCAGAATTGCCATGAAGATTCCTCTGGTGTCAGAACAGAAAGTGACCAACAGCCCAGTCCCAGGGAATGAGGGTCCCATGGAGAGGTGGAGAGCCAGGGAGCAGTACTGCAGTGCTGCAGAGACAGGGAAGGGAAGAGAAGATAGTGAAGGGAACAGAGAAAAGCAGAGGGACTGAGGATGAAGCCTTCTCCTTCCCCAGCTCTGCTCACTGCTGCTCACAGGATGGAACTGAAGGGCTTTGGTCCTCCTTCTGTGTGCACACTCCAGGAGCCTTCAGCTGAGCATCAGCTGCTGAGATGGAGATGCCACCAGGAGCTACAGCTGCAGTGTCCTGCAGCCACAGCCTCACTGTGTCAGTGACTGCAGTGACTTCTCCTCCAGTGAGCTCTCAGTCACCCTCCCAGTCCTGGCGACCTCAAAGCTCTCTCTGCCTTCCTCATCTCCCTGAGATCCTCTGGCAGTGTCCTCAGCCCTGCTGTGCTGTGCAGAGGAGCTGCTCCTGGCCAGAGCTGTCTCCTGCAGTGCTGCCTGCTTGCCAGCAGCACCTTCCAGCCCAGGAGCCCGGCCCAATAGGGCAGCAGAGGACCAGCCCAAGGTGTTTTAATAACTCCTCTGCTGGCTTTTGGTGCCCTGTAAACCTCAGGGACTGAGAAGAAGCTGATGAAACCTCTGCAGAAGTCAAAGTCAGATTCAAAATGAAGTTTCTTCTACTGTTAATGGGTCCCAGTGAAACATACTGGGAAAGGGTCCCCAGGGGCTGGTTAGAGCAGAAGGGGAGAGTGGATGCAAGGGAAGCATCACTGGAGGCACTGAAGCATCTCCAGGCTGTGGGGAGAGCAGAGACCTGAGGCAGTGCTGAGAGGTCAGTACAAGCAGCTCAAGGTGGTTCTGCTGCTGAGCAAACCTGGAGGGGTTTCATTGATCCAAAAGGCCAAGCCCTGACCCCCAGCCCCTGGCAAGGCAGATCCTGGCCCTCACCTGTGGCTCAGGGCTCTGCTGGGGGCAGTGGGGAGTGAGGATGAGCAGTGAGCAGGGTAGGACCTTGTCAGGGTTTGCTGTGGTTTGCTTGCAAAGAGACAACTCCTGCTGAAAAGGAATGAAAGGTACCTTTAAAAATCAGATGCTTTGTGCACTAAAAACCTCTCCAATTAGCTGCAGAAACCTATGCAAAAATGAGAGGTTCAGCAGTATTTAATGAGCCCCATGGAGTATTTGGGGCTGATTCCATCATCCTTAGGTACTGCCAGGAGACTCTGCCAAGGTACTACCAAGAAGCCTCTCCAGAAGTTCAAGGCAGAAGACAACTCCAAAGTATCTTGAAGCACTGATTGGCCTCACTGAGGCTTGTTCCTGACAAAGGCTCCCCAGGGACTCCTTAGAGCAGCTTGTTAGAGGCCAGGATTGCAGGGAGACAAAGGCAAAGTGCAGGGCAGAAAAGCTTGCCTTTGGTCTGTGAAGCAGAAAGGCCAAGCCCTGACCACTCTTCTATTGCCCTTGGAATAGAAGAACCTCAAAGGCTCAAAGCAGAGTTTCTCCTCCCAGGCCTTGGTGGCAGAGGCCCAGAGGCCTTGGTCCTGTTGGGCCTCTCAGCCTTGCCAGAGCCCTTGGCCATGAGATACTCCCCCACCATTACCCAATAGGAAGCATCTCCCATGGGAGCAGAGAGCGAAAAAGGAGGAAGAGAAGGACTTTGCAGATGGATTTATGGGATGCAGGATATTATGGGTATGAAATAGGCTGTTTCCTGTGTCCACCTTAGTGGGTTGGACCCTCTGGACACAGGAGGTGTAGCTTATGTGGCAGGAATAGAAGGCACCCAGCCTGTACTGCCACAGAAGGTGAAGGGGAAAGTCTGAACACAGCTGGTGACCAAACCAATGTCTTGTGACAAAAGCAAGAGATTCCAAAACAGGCAGTGAATGGTGAGGAGAACTTCTCCTGGCTAAGAGAACAACAGGAAGAAGTGACTCAGAGAAATGGAAAAACTCAACAGCTAAGGCTGTGCAGTGTTGGCAGCCAGGAAAAAGGATGACCCCAAGATGTGCTCAAGCACCAGCCAGCAGCAGAGGCCACTTGATTAATGCACATCATGGCTTATAGATTTTCCTTTCTGTGTCCCTGTGCACTTTGTACTTAAGTGATTGGTTTAGGCTTGGTGTCCAGGCACCTCTCTCCCCCTTTTGGTAGCCTGGGGAGGTCTCTCTGCTTCTTCCTTTGTTGTTCACAGATCATCTTCCCTGGAGTTGTTTACATTCCTGACTCAAGGGCAGAGCTCTGCTTAGTTCAAGGTTCAAGCTGCCCATGGCCACCTGCTTTAGCTACAATTCCTCCTCTTCTGCAGGGCCCTTTGCAGACATGAGAATGAGCAGGGCACTGTCAACACCAGGAATGATCCAATCAGTAATATTCACAACCCAGTTTGTAATACTCTTCTGTCTATGTTTAGAATGATCATGCTCTGGAGCAGGCCAAACACAACAAGCAGAGACCCACTGGACCCTGGCACCTGTGGAAACACAAGCATAGCCATGGCCCCAGGTCTCAAGATCCCAGGGGCCTTCCCAATGAGGGGTCTGTAAATTGCAGAGTCATACTGGGGCTTTTTTTGCCAAAGGATTGCTCACAGACTGGAATGACAAGAGATGAGTTACTGTGACAGGGTTCATACCACTCTGAGAGATGGTTAAATAATTCATCCATTATGGTGAGTGAAATGTCTGTGCTGACATCCACTCCAGCTCTGCCCCTGGTTCTTGCTTGCAAGTGACCCCATAGGCCTGAGAGGCACTTGTTTCATAGTTTCATAGTTTCAGTCAGGGTTGGAAGGGATCACAAGGATCATCTAGTTCCAACCCCCCTGCCATGGGCAGGGACACTCTACACTAGATCAGGCTGGCCAGAGCCTTATCCAGCCTGGTCTTAAACACTTCCAGGGACGGGGCCTCAGCCACCTCCCTGGACAACCCATTCCAGGGCTTCACCACTCTCATGGGGAAGAACTTCCTCCACACATCCAGCCTGAATCTCCCCACCTCCAGCTTCATTCCATTCCCCCCTAGTCCTATCACTACCTGATAGCCTGAGAAGTTCCTCCCCAGCCTTCTTGTAGGCCGCCTTCAGATACTGGAAGGCCACAATGAGGTCACCTCGGAGCCTTCTCTTCTCCAGACTGAACAGCCCCAATTCCTTCAGTCTGTCCTCATAGGAGAGGTGCTCCAGCCCTCTGATCATCCTCGTGGCCCTTCTCGGGACACCTTCCAGCACCTCCAGATCCCTCTTGTAATAGGGGCTCCAGAACTGGAGGCAGTACTCCAGGTGGGGTCTCACCAGAGCTGAGGAGAGGGGGAGAATCACCTCCCTTGACCTGCTGGCCACACTTCTCCTGATGCAGCCCAGGATCTGATTGGCTTTCCGGGCTGCAAGTGCACATTGAGAGCTCCTGTTGAGCTTCTCGTCCACCAGCACCCCCAAGTCTCTCTCCTCTGGGCTGCTCCCCAGCCAGTCCCTGCCCAGCCTGGATTTGTGCCTGGGATTGCCTCGACCCAGATGCAGGACCCTGCACTTGGTCTTGTTGAAGCTCATGAGGTTGGCTTGTGCCCACCTCTCCAGCCTGTCAAGGTCCCTCTGTATGGATCCCTTCCCTCCAGCCTGTCTGCTGCACCACACAGCTTGGTGTCATCAGCAAACTTGCTGAGGGTGCACTCAATGCCACTGTCCATGGCACCCACAAAGATGTTGAACAAGCCTGGTCCCAGGACTGATCCCTGAGGGACTCCGCTTGTCCATGGCCTCCACTGGGACATGGACCCATTGACAGCCATTCTTTGGGTGCGGCCATCAAGCCAGTTCTTTATCCATCTAGTGGTCCACCCATCAAACCCGTGTGTCACCAGCTTGGAGACCAGGATGTGGTTTGGGACAGTGTCAAAGGCTTTGCTCAGGGGCCAGGTAAACGACATCAGTTGCTCGCCCCTCATCTATTAATGCTGTCACTTGTTCATAGAAGGCCACCAGGTTTGTCAGGCAGGATTTGCCCTTGGCAAAGCCATGCTGGCTGCTCCCAATCACCTCTTCACTACTCTTCTGAGTCAGCAGTGCCTCCAGGAGGATCTGCTCCATGATCTTTCCGGGCACAGAGGTGAGACTGACGGGGCCTGTAGTTCCCTGGTTCCTCCTTCTTACCCTTTTTGAAAATGGGAGCAATATTTGCCCTTTTCCAGTCTGTGGGGACTGCCCCAGGCTGCCATGACTTTTGGAATAGAATAGAGAGGGGCTTAGCAACCTCATCTGCCAGTTCTCTCAGCACCTGTGGGTGTATCCCGTCGGGTCCCATGGACTTGAACACTTTCAGGTTCTTCAGGTGATCACCAACCTGAGCTTCACTTATGAAGGGCAGTTCTTCCTCCCCGTCCCTGGCATCGTCTGCCATGACACCAGGAGTGTGGCTGGAGGCCCTTGCAGTGAAGACTGAAGTAAAGAAGTTATTGAGTAGCTCAGCCTTTTCCACATCACTTGTGACCAATTCACCACTTTCCTTTCTGAGGGGGCCCACACCTTCCCTACTCTTCTTCTTACCATTAATATACCTGTAGAAGTTCTTAGTGCTCCCTTTAACCTCCCTGGCTAGATTCAATTCCAACTCTGCTTTGGCTTTCCTAACCAGGCCTCTTGCTGCTCGGGCAGCTTCCTTATATCCCCCCCTGTTCCATCTGTCCTTCCCTCCACTTCCTGTAGAGTTTCTTTTTAAGTAATAGTGTGTCCAGCAGCTCCTTGTTCATCCAGGCAGGCCTCCTAGTGTTCTTCCCTGCTTTTCTCTTTGTTGGTATACATAGCTCCTGGACACAGAGGAGGTGGTCCTTGAATACTGACCAGCTGTCCTGGGTCCCTCTTCCCTCCAGGGCTTTGTCCCATGACACTTTGGCTAGCAGATTCCTGCAGCGATCGAAGTCTGCACGCCTAAAGTCTAGGGTCATAAGCTTAGAATAGGTCCTCCTGATAGCCCTGAGGATAGTGGAGAGCACCCAGCCCAAACCACCACACTCAGTCCCAAAAGGATCTCTTTTCTCCCTCCAAGTATACCTTAGGCCTTGTCTCAATAAAATCTGGATCCCCTACGGCGCTGCCAGTACAGCACTCCCAGTCTGTCCCAGTACAAGCTGCATTCCCTGACCACATTCTAGGATATTCTGGCCCCTGCACAGCACAATTTGTGTTGGCGATGGATAACGGAATCAGTATGGACAACCAATGTGATCCAGTGTTGTTTGTTTATTAAGGGAACCTCTACAGTTTATACAGACTCGGGGAGCATCGTTGGCACAGCTTCATTGGCTCCCCACCAGTGACCACACATCGCACTGTTGTAGATATATGGTCACACTACTAATACCACGCAGGTTGTTGATGCAGGTGTGTGTCCTGTTATTCCCAGATAACTCTCTGTGTTTGTAGCTACCAGTGCCCTGCTTTAGTTACATGCTGCAGGCACACTGTTAGCCACTTCTGCACTTCTGCTGAGCATGGCCTACCACCATGTCAGGCTCTAAGCCTACACTGCCAGATTGCTCACACTGCTTACTGCCACCATTGCCACAAATCCCCCTTTTTTTGTTTCTGTGAGCAATCTGCTCATGGGAGTTGTTCCCATCCCATACAAGATACTCTTTGCATACACAGAAGCAAGTGAGTTAAAGCTAAGTTCTATAGCAACAGCAAAAGTCCTGTAGCACAGCATGTCTGACAGACTGATGTAACCCATACAAGGCACAATGCTTAAGTTGAGCTAGTTAGAATGTTCTAACAGAGCTGGCATAGTACATGGTCAAAGATAACAAACCGTGTAAAGAAGAACTTAGATCTTAACAGTTCCGATCTTTACATTTCACTCTTCTTATGGACAGAGAAGACTTGATTGTGCCTGAACACAATGCACACAGAGATTAAGACACAAATCCAATCCTCAGCACTCTCTTTTACAATCTGCTTTAGGGGTATGTTGCATCTTTATTTTCTCTAGGATGGTCAAAAATCATGAATTGTTTAATGGTAGCAAGATTTCTTCCATCTGTAAAGGTCGATCTGGCCAGGCTCTAGCTTCACAGACAGAAAACTTGCAGGCAAACAGCAAGAGCAAAGGAGCTTCATTGCTTTGCCCAATAGAAAATTACCCATAATAATGTGGTTTTGCTCATCCTAGTAATACTGATCTCTTGATGTTCACACAACAGTTAAGCAATGGAATAGAATACAATAGCAGTCATGACACTCAGTTATAAGTTAGATGCTTTCTGTTGACATCTTGGATTACCGTGACAGTCGCTGAGGTCAGTGCTAGGCAGGTTTGCTGACTGTCATTTTCATGACAGTTGTGCCGTGTTCGTGCTCTCTTGTGGTGAGAGGGTTGCAGCACTTTGCAAAGTTGATGTTTCTAGGTGTTGACATGAGCTAACTATCTCTTGTTGGTACCATTAAAAACTTTTTTTGCTATGGGCTATTCTCTCTTTTTCCCCCCCTTTTAATTTTTGTAGGTATTTATTTATTTGTTGTTGTTTTCAGCCTACAATGACAATGCATGTGGTGTTATAATGAATTGTGATTTTCCCTCTAAGTGTGTAAAATTATAGCAAACTGGTGAGATAACATATAAATCCATATGAACATTTTCTCTAATCACACAACAGTCAAACATAATATTCAGTCCTAATTCACATGGTGCTGTGGTGCATTCTTCTGATTGATGCTTTTGATCTCAGGTTATCATAACAGTTCTTGTGATCGATGTTTGACTCCATGGGAAATGCTGTTTCCTCATAGTCAAACTGCCTCTGGGGTCTCTAAGGGCATCTGGGGGGGTCTGGAGGGGTCTCTAAGGGGGTCTGGGGGGGTCTGGGGGGCCTCTAAGGGGGTCTGGGGGGGTCTGGGGAGGTCTGGAGGGGTCTCCAAGGGGGTCTGGGGGAGTCTGGGGGGCTCTAATGGGGTCTGGGTGAGTCTGGGGGGGTATCTAAGGGGGTCTGGAGGGGTCTGGGGGGGTCTGGGGGGGCCTCTAAGGGGTCTGGAGGGGTCTGGGGAGGTCTGGAGGGGTCTGGGGGGGTCTGGGGGGGTCTCTAAGGGGGTCTGGGGGGGTCTGGGTGAGTCTGGGGGGTCTCTAAGGGGGTCTAGGGGGGCCTGGGGGGGTCTGGGGGGGCCTCTAAGGGGGTCTGGGTGAGTCTGGGGGGGTATCTAAGGGGGTCTGGGGGGGTCTGGGGTGGTCTCTAAGGGGGTCTGGGGGGGTCTGGGTGAGTCTGGCGGGGTCTCTAAGGGCATCTGGGTGAGTCTGGGGGGTATCTAAGGGGGTGTGGGGGGTCTGGGGGGTCTGGAGGAGTCTCCAAGGGGGTCTGGGGGGGTCTGGGTGAGTCTGGGGGGGTATCTAAGGGGGTCTGGGGGGTTCTGGGGAGGTCTGGAGGGGTCTCTAAGGGTATCTGGGTGAGTCTGGGGGGGTATCTAACGGGTCTGGGTGGCCAGGGGGGGTCTCTAAGGGGGTCTGGGGGGCTCTGGAGTGGTCTCTAAGGGGCTGGGGGGGGTCTCTAAGGTGGTCTGGAGGGGTCTAGGGGGGTCTCCAAGGGGATCTGGGAGGGTCTGGGGGGGTCTGGGTGGGTCTGGGGGTGTCTCAGGGGGAGTCTCTAAGGGGGTCTGGATGGGTGTAGTGGTTTGAGCCTTAACTGGAAGGTAAGAGCTCAGGTGGGGGCAAGGCTGAGAATCTCTCCCCCACTTCCCCCCCTCCTCCCTCGCAACAGAGAGGGGAGAAAAGGAAAGAGCAAATCCACCAAACAATAATTTGGAGTCAGCTTGGAAGTAGAGAGGCAAAGAGTTGTCTTTAAGCAATATATATATAACAATAACAGGAAAAAGGTTCACAAGGGCAAGGAACAAGGATGGGTGGGAGTGGGACAAAAAACAAGAGAATAATACAAAACCAGCCTTTCTCTGAGGAAGCGTGGAGGCAGCAGGTCCGACCACATGGCAGAGGAGCAGGAGGGTAGCTGCAGTAGCTCTCGTCCAGCAGAGGCAGAAGCCAGAAAAAAAGCCGCTCTGCTTTTTATACCCTAGCTGGGCAGGGAGGGGGGAGTGGAACAGACTCAGCTTCCCAGGCGAAAAATGCCCTGCAGGGAGTGAAAAGTACCTGCAAGCCCTCCCCCCTGCTTTGTTCTTTTGTTCCCAGAAAAGGGTGTTAACCCACCACAAGATTTTATTGGGACAGGGCTTAATGTGTAACTGGAGGGATGAAAGGGATCCTGTTCGGACTGGGAAAGGGCCAAAGCTCTATGGGAGGGCATGAGGGTGTGCAGTTTGAACTGGGATGGACGCATTCAGTACTGGGAAGGGAGCGAGGGGATACATTCTGTGCTGTGCTGGGACCCAGGATGCACTGCTACAGGTCACTATGATCCAGTTTATACTGCAATGAGGCCCCATCTGTACTGGGAGGGGTTAAAGGAACCGTGTTTGGGCTGAGCCTATAATGGAAGGGGGTCAGGGTATCCAGTATGGACTCTGAGTAGGTGCAGTCTGTAATGGGAGGGGGTTAGGGCATGAAGGCATGAGGAGACCTCTTGTTCTGATGGCAGTGCTGCTCTGCAGCACAGCTCTGTACCAGGAGCAGGCCTGGACTCTCCCTGCCTGCAGTCCCAGCACTGCCACCCAGCAGCACAGTGCCCAAGCTGCCAGAGCACTGAGGCCTTGCCCCAGCACAGAGGCTCAGCAGGAGAGGGTGGAAGGGCAGAAAGAGCAACTGAGGACAGCCCAAGCTGTGGGGCTGCCTGGCACTGCTGCTGTGCTGGGACTCTGCCCCTCCACCTCTGCACACAGGCATCGCCCTGCAGCTCCACAGAAGAACTCAGGAAGGAACTCAGAGAAAAAACTCCCTGCAGGGTCATTCCTTGTGTTGAACACAGAGGAAGCACAGCTCCTCATGTCTGCAGCCTCTGGGTCACACCAGATAGGACAACACTGAACCGGCAATGGTCTGAAGAAATACATTTGTGTGGGAACAACATTCTCCCAAGGGGAACAGCAACAGCAGCAGACAAATCTCAAGCAGCCAGGCTGGGCCTGCACTGAGTGACATCAGAACTGCTCTGCAGGAGAAGACAAAGAGTTTATTGCTTCTGAAAGGATCCAGTGATCAGATTGCTCAGGGCAGCCTTGAGCTCCTGGTTCCTCAGGCTATAGATGAGAGGATTCACTGCTGAAGGCAACATTGAGTACAAAACTGACACCACCAGGTCCAGGGATGGGGAGGAGATGGAGGAGGGCTTCAAGTAGGCAAAGAAGCCAGTGCTGACAAACAGGGAGACCACAGCCAGGTGAGGGAGGCAGGTGGCAAAGGCTTTGTGGCATCCCTGCTGAGAAGGGATCCTCAGCACTGCCCTGAAGATCTGCACATAGGACACCACAATCAACACAAAAAAGACAGATGATAAACAGACACTGGCCACAATAAGCCAAAGTTCCCTGAGGTAGGATGTGGAGCAGGAGAGCTTGAGGATCTGGGGGATTTCACAGAAGAACTGCTCCACAGCATTGCCCTGGCAGAGGGGCAGGGAAAATGTATTGGCTGTGTGCAGCAGAGCATAGAGAAAGCCACAGGCCCAGACAGCTGCTGCCATGTGGAGACAAACTCTGCTGGCCAGGAGGGTCTCATAGTGCAGGGGTCTGCAGATGGCAACGTAGCGATCATAGGACATGGTGGTGAGGAGAAAATACTCCACTGAAACAAAAAAGAGAAAGAAAAATACCTGAGCAGCACATCCTGCATAGGAGATGTCCCTGGTGTCCCTCAGGGAATTGTCCATGGATTTGGGCACAGTGGAGGAGATGGCACCCAGGTCAAGGAGGGCAAGGTTGAGGAGGAAGAAGTACATGGGGGTGTGGAGGTGGTGGTCCCAGGCTATGGTGGTGATGATGAGGCCATTGCCCAGCAGGGCAGCCAGGTAGATGGCCAGGAAGAGGCAGAAGTGCAGGAGCTGCAGCTGCCTTGTGCCTGGGAATGGCAGGAGGAGGAAGTGGGTGATGGAGCTGCTGTTGGTCATCTGCTGCCTCTGGCCATGGAGACCTGTGCAAGGAGGGAAAGGCAGTGACAAGTTAGGGCACACTTCTCTCAGCCTCATTGTAACCCCTGTCCCTGAGCTGCAGGAGGAATGGATCAGCTCAGTCCCCATCACTACCCAACCCATGGCAGAGTTCATCACAGCTTCAAATGCAGCAGGGACCCAGCATTGCCATGAAGATTCCTCTGGTGTCAGAACTGAAAGTGACCAACAGCCCAATCCCAGGGAACAAGAGTCCCATTGTGGTGGGTTGAAATTTCCCCCAGCATTAGCTTTCCCCAGAGCAGCTCAGTCAGAAGCAAATGAAGCTGTATTGACAAGCAAGAGCTACACTCTGCAATGGAATGCAATGAACAGGTACAGAACATACAGGAGTGACAATATGAGACAGGTATTTACAATTACCACATGATGCAAACTCCACCCTGGTCAGAGACCAGGGAACCTGGTCCTCTGCTCCTATCCCCTACCCCCCTGTTCCAAGAGAGAAAGGAGGAGTGGACAGAGGTGGAGGTACAGGGACCAGCACTGCAGTGCTGTAGAGACAGTGAAGGGAAGAGAGAAAGGCAGAGGGGCTGGGGGTGAAGCCTTCTCCTTCCCCAGCTCTGCTCACTGCTGCTCACAGGATGGAACTGAAGGGCTTTGCTCCTCCTTCTGTGTGCACACTCCAGGAGCCTTCAGTTGAGCATCAGCTGCCGAGATGGAGATGCCTCCAGGAGCTCCAGCTGCAGTGTCCTGCACCCACAGCCTGACTGTTTTCAGTGACTGCAGTGACTTCTCCTCCAGTGAGCTCTCAGCATCCTCCCAGTCCTGGATACCATGAAGCTCTCTCTGCCTTCTTTATCTTCTCGAGAACCTCTGGCAGTGTCCTCAGCCCTGATCCTGCCCAGAGCTGTCTCTCTGTAGTGCTGCTTGCTTGCCAGCAGCTCCTTCCAGGCCAGGAGCCTGGCCCAATAGGGTAGCAGAGGACCAGCCCAAGGTGTTTTAATAACTCCTCTGTTGGCTTTTGGTGCCCTGTAAACCTCAGGGACCGAGAGGAAGCTGATGAAACCTCTCCAGAAGTCAAAGTCAGATTCCAACTCTGAAGTTTCTTCTACTCTTAATGGGTCCCAGTGAAGCATACTGGGAAAGGGTCCCCAGGGTCTGCTTAGAGCAGAAGGAGAGAGTGGATGCAGGGAAGCATCACTGGAGGCACTGAAGCACCTCCAGGCTGTGGGGAGAGCAGAGACCTGAGGCAGTGCTGACAGGTCAGGAGAAGCAGCTCAAGGTGGCTCTGCTGCTGAGCAAACCTGGAGGGGTTTCATTGATCCAAGGGGCCAAGCCTGACCTCCAGCCCCTGGCAAGGCAGATCCTGTCCCTCACCTGTGGCTCAGGGCTCTGCTGGAGGCAGCGGGGAGTGAGGGTGAGCAGTGAGCAGGGTAGGACTTGTCAGGTTTTGCTGTGGTTTGCTTGCAAAGAGACAACTCCTGCTGAAAAGGAATGAAATGTACCTTAAAAATACTTTTTATCAGATGCTTTGTGCACTAAAAACCTCTCCAATTAGCTGCAGAAACCTTGGCAAGAATGAGAGGTTCAGCAGTATTTAATGAGCCCCATGGAGTATTTGGGGCTGATTCCGTCATCCTCAGGTACTGCCAGGAGACTCTGCCAAGGTACTGCAAGAAGCCTCTCAACAAGTCCAAGTCAGAAGAAAACTCCAAAGTCCCTTGAAGCACTGATTGGCCTCACTGAGGCTTGTTACTGCCAAAGGCTCCCCAGGGACTCCTTAGAGCAGCTTGTTAGAGGCCATGATTGCAGGGAGACAAAGGCAAAGTACAAGGGAGAAAAACTTTCTTTGGTCTGTGAAGCAGAAAGGCCAAGCCCTGACCACCACCCTTGGAATAGAAGAACCTCAAAGGCTCAAAGCCAAGTTTCTCCTCCCAGGCCTTGGTGGCAGAGGCAACTGCCAGAGCCAAGGACACAAAGGCCTTGGTCCTGTTGGGCTTCTCGGCCTTGCCAGAGCCCTTGGCCATCCCTACTGCAGCCTCTTCTACACTGTCCTATGCCTGCTCCTCTTTCCCTTCAGGTTGCTGACACCAATCTTGTTTCCCCAAGAAACAAGATGTCTCCCCCTGCCATTTCCATCCCTTCCCTGAGCTGTCTCAGCTCTCCCTGCCATTTCCTGACACCTCTGGATGGCCTCATGCATAGCAGCTCTGCGCTTTGAGGGACATTTCTTTGGCCTCATCTCCACTCTGAACTTCCCAAGCTGCTCTTTGTGGAGGTTTGGTCTCTTCCCACTCCCCAGAAGAGCTCCATCCTCTCTGAAACCACCTTTCAGCATGTGCACACTGCTATGGCAGTGCCCTGAGCCTCCATGCAGCAGGCTGCAGCAGCCCAGGTCCCTCAGCCTCTCCACCAAGATGTCAACCCCCATTCTGGCAGATCTCCTCTGCTATCTCTCCAGTTCCTCCCTTCTCTATCAGACTGCAGAGCTCCACACCCAGACACCAAGCATCCAGGTGTGACCACAGCAGTGCTGAGTCTGTGGGAGGACAACCTCTGTGTCTGGGTGGCCACACTCCTCCTGCCACAGCCCAGCTGCAGTTGGCCTTCTTCACTCTGTGCAGGGTTTGCTTCATCCCAGGGCATTGGGAATGGTTCCTCCCAGACTCCGTGCTGCCTTTTGGACTGGGCCTGTGTGGTGGTTTGGCCCTGCCTGGGGCTTAATGCCCACCAAAACCACTCTATCACTGTGTTTCTTAGATGGACAGGGGAGAAGGGAAAGATGACAAAAGGCAGTGTAAGATAGAAGCAATTTAACACTCAGGATAGGCACAAGCAATAGACACACAGGGTGAAGCAGAGAGAGAAGTGAATCTCTACTGCCCAGCAGCACAGGGAGGTCAGTCTCAGGCAGCAGGGCTCTGTGCAGAGTGGTTCCTCTGCAGGACAAACTCCATGGACCAATCTCCTTCCCACTTTGCTCTTATAGCTGAGCTGACCACACATGGCATGGAGCACTCCTTTGGCCACTTCGGGTCAGCTGGCCTGGCTGTGTCCCCTCCCAAGATCTTGCGCCCCCCTCAGCATACCCTTGGGGCAGGGAAATGTTGGAAAAGCACAGCCTGAGTGCTCAGCCAAGCAGCAGCCAAAACACTGCTGTGTTACCAACACCCAGCCACAGCCCTGCAGCACTAGCAGGATGCTCAGAGGAGAATTAACTCCAGCTCAACGCAAACCAAATACAATCTCCACTCCTTATTCCTACTCCGAAACCCCAGTGGCTGACCTTGGGTTTCACCTGATGATTTCTGCCAGAGACTCCAAGTGCTCCATGGTCCTCAGCTGCAGTGTAGAGGATATTTTGCACCACTGGTGCCATTCAGATAGGCCCAAGTGCCACTGCACAGCTCCCTCCTGTTTGATCTGCTCAAAGCCTTGTTGCTCACTGCCCCACTCACAATGATTTTGCTTTCAGGTCACTCGATAGAGAGGGCTCACAAGCTGACTGCAGCCTGGGACCTGCACTCTGCAGAGCCCCACAAGGCCTAGGACAGACTGTGTCTCCTTCTTGGATAGTGGAGACATGATTGCTATCCTGCTGACCGTGTCCATAGGTACATGACAGCATCCAGCCTGCCATTTTCTTGCCCAGAACTGAATTTCCTATGCAGATCCTTTGACCTTGCTTTTCCTCATGGCAAATTCAGCCTTCAGAAGTATCTGAATATTTTTTTCTCCCTTCTCCAACACTTCTTCTGCCTTGTGGCCCCACACAATGATGTCATGGATGTATTGGAGATGTTCAGGAGCATCAGCCTTCCCAGTGCAGTCTGGATTAGTCCATGACAAATGGTGGAGCTCTGCTTCCACCTCTGGGAGAGTTGATTCCAGGTGTCTTGCACACCCCTCCAGGTGACAGCAAATTGTGGCCTGCACTCTGCTGCCAATGGAATTGGGAAGGCAGCATTGGCGATGTTGATCACAGAGAACCTCTTGACTGCCTTTGACTCCAGCTCATCCTGGAGCTCCAGCATGTCTGGCACTCAGCACTCAGAGGTGGTGACACCTCATTCAGGCCTCAATAGTTCACTGTTAATCTCCACCCTCTGTCAGGTTTCTGCACTGCCCAGCTGGGACTGTTGAAAGGCAAATGTGTCTTGCTGGTCACTCCCTGGATCTCCAGATGGTGAATCAGTTCATGAATGGGAGCCAGGGAGTCTTGGTTTGTGTGATATTGCTGCCTGTGCACAGTCCTGGTAGCAGCTGGCAGCTGTTGTTCTTCAACCTGCAGCAGTCCCACAAGGAAGGGATTCTCTGCCAGGCCAGGCAGGGCAGGCAGCTCTCTGATCTTCTCTGTATTCACCATGGCCACACCAGAAGCCCATTGAGAGCCCTTTGGGTCCTTGAAGTAGCCTCGCTTGAGGTAATCTGTGCCAAGAATGCAAGGGGCCTCTGGGCCAGGCACAATGGGATGTTTTTCCCACTTATTCCCTCTTAGGCTCATGTCAGCTTCTAGTAGAGACAGCTGCTGGCAGCCTCCTGTCACTCCAGAAACCCCAGATGGATCCAGTGCCTTTGTGCCCTGATGGCATCAATGTGCACTGTGCCCCTGTGTCTGCCAACACCTCCTGTTCCTGTGGCTTTGATGTGCCAGGCCATCAAACCAGCACACTGCTATCCCTTTCCTCCTCCTGGCCAAAGGCAGGGACCTTCTATTCCTGGTCTGCATCAGAGTATTCACTGTCTGATCCTGGTCTATCCAAAGGACTCCAAACTCATCTGGATTACACAAGGAAAGAGGGTGAGCCAACACTGAGCTGGGCCCTGAGATGCTGGGATGAGGGGGTGGACACAGTGGACCTGGATAAGAGGGAGGCAAAGCTTTTAGGCTCCATGACTCGTGATGCTGGTCTGGACAAAGAGTTAGCCAAACTCGATGGAACACACACTCTCTGGGCCCGATCCTCAATGCCATCAAGAGCCAGTACCGCTCAAAGACGACCTGCCCTGGGCCCCAGCTAGAGCTGAACGGCTCAGCAAAGCCAGAGCAGCCACAGAAGGAGAGGGAAAGGTGGGGGGTAAGGAAAGGGGAGGTGGTGGTGGGAGAACTCCGCTGAATTCACAGCAGCTGCCTTTTTTTTACAGCTTCCAGCTGAAGTGTAGTTTTCCTCAAAGGCAGGAACATTTCAGTGGGTGGTGACATCAGTGATTTGAGCTTAATTGTTGCTGGTTTTGAGCCTGAAATTTGAGCTGCTTAGAGTGGACGCCATTGTTTCTTCTCGGGTCCATACCGCTGGATGTTGGCGTGTAAGGCTGTTGGCACATCGCTCGGAGCAGCATTTCCTAGAGCACACAGAAGCACCTGGCAGTCAGCAGTTCTCATTTTCTTCCCTAAGTTAGGCATTGCCTTAATTTTTCTGATCTTACTTTCTTTCTTAGCCAGAGTCCCAAAACTTAGGATGTGCCTTCTGTCCAGAATCAAAACACGTTGGGGAGCTTTTGAGAGTTGTGGCAGGGGGGTCCAGGGACGGGCTGCTGTCTTTGTTGGAGACACGCCATCGACTGCAGCCCCAGGGGTGCAGGTGGGCTTAGCGGCCACGGTAGGGGAGGGGGAGGGAGCCTGTAGATGTCAAAGAAGAGTTCTGTTCTGGTGAAGTGCCATTAATCACTGCTGAAGTTGCCTTAGGGTCTTCTGCTAGCTGTTCTAAGGAATCTTTAACTAATTTCCAGGCTGTAAAGGAAGATGTAGCAATTTTGCTTACCTTTGTTGCCCGGAGCATAGCCATCTCTCCCTGCTCCCCTCTCCTTTCATCAGACATTGTTGCTCTTTTGTCAAGCTGTGCATAATGACTCCCAGTATTGATTGCTCCTTTTTAGTTATTTGATTACCCATTATGTGTTCGTCAAAAGGAGGCACCAGCCCCAGGGGAGGCTCCAACCACCCAATTTCCCTGACTGCTCAGCTCTGTCACTGCAGAGCTGCTTCTCTTCTAGGGCACCAACCCTTTTTCTTCTGTTTTCTTCAGCTCCTCTTGCACCTTTTTCTCTGGTGTACCTCACCTTATCTTAGACATATAGCATGTCTATAATCTCCAATAGATTAACTACTCGTTATCAGGTGTACCTCACCTTATGGTAGTATCATAAGTAGTCAGGGTTGGAAGGGACCTCAAGGATCATCCAGTTCCAACCCCCCTGCCATGGGCTGGGACATCCCACACTAGATCAGGCTGGCCAGAACCTCATCCAGCCTGGTCTTAAACGCTTCCAGGGACAGGGCCTCAACCACCTCCCTGGATAACCCATTCCAGGGCTTGACCACTCTCATGGTGAAGAACTTCCTTCTCACATCTAGCCTGAATCTCCCCACCTCCAGCTTCATTCCATTCCCCCTAGTCCTATCACTCCCTGATAGCCTGGGAAGTCCCTCCCCAGCTTTCTTGTAGGCCCCTTCAGATACTGGAAGGCCACAATGAGGTCACCTCTGAGCCTTCTCTTCTCCAGACTGAACAGCCCCAACTCCTTCAGTCTGTCCTCACAGGAGAGGTGCTCCAGCCCTCTGCTCATCCTCATGGCCCTTCTCTGGACACCCTCCAGCATCTCCAGATCCCTCTTGGAATAGGGGCTCCAGACCTGGACACAGGTGGGGCCTCACCAGAGCTGAGTAGAGGGGGAGAATCCCCTCCCTTGACCTGCTGGCCACACTTCTCCTGATGCAGCCTGGGATCTGATTGGCTTTCCAGGCTGCAAGTGCACATTGAGAGCTCCTGTTGAGCTTCTCGTCCACCAGCACCCCCAAGTCTCTCTCCTCAGGGCTGCTCTCCAGCCAGTCCCTGCCCAGCCTGGATTTGTGCCTGGGATTGCCTCGACCCAGATGCAGGACCCTGCACTTGGTCCTGTTGAAGCTCATGAGGTTGGCTTGTGCCCACCTCTCCAGCCTGTCAAGGTCCCTCTGGATGGCATCCCTTCCTTCCAGCGTGTCTGCTGCACCACACAGCTTGGTGTCATCAGCTAACTTGCTGAGGGTGCACTCAATGCCACTGTCCATGGCACCCACAAAGACGTTGAACAAGACTGGTCCCAGGACTGATCCCTGAGGGACTCCGCTTGTCCCTGGCCTGCACTGGGACATGGACCCATTGACAGCCACTCTTTGGGTGCGGCCATCAAACCAGTTCCTTATCCATCTAGTGGTCACCCATCAAACCCATGTGTCAGCAGCTTGGAGACCAGGATGTGGTGCGGGACAGTGTCAAAGGCTTTGCTCAGGTCCAGGTATCTTAGACATATAGCACGTCTATCATCTCCGATATAATTAACTCCTCGGTATCAGCTGTACCTCACATCCATAACGTCCGGCGAATCAGGGAACGTCACCAGCATAGAGGCAGGCAGATTAATCTCTCAGAGACTGATCCAAAAGCCACCATTAGTGACACTGATGAACATGAGCATCTCCACAGTCCTTAAAAGCCAAATTTCTTCTGCAAGTGAGAGTTGCAATGAGTAGTTGGCTGAGGCAAACGTTTGGGGTCACCATTTGTAATAGTGTAGATGTTTTAATCACCTCAAGCAATGCTTCCAGGACAGGATGTAAGCAGGTGAAGACGTTTATTACGTTACACAGCAAGGTTCTCTAGTCCATCAGCAGGCACATGTGTCACATCTCAACTGGTCATTCTCTACTGGCATGAGTGTCATTAAGGCATTGTGGTGGTTTTGGGCCTTAACTGGGGCTTAAAAGCTCAGATGGGGGCAAGGCTGAGAATCCCCTTCCCCAACAGAGAGAGAGAAGGGAGGGAGGGGAGCAAATCCACCAAGAAATAATTTGGGTTCAGCTTGGAAGTAGAGAGGCAAAGAACTTTTCTTTAAACAGTATATATGTATATATGTATTTATGTAACAATGACAGGCAGGGCTCACAAGGGTAAGGAACAAGGATGGATGGGAGAGGGAGAGGAAAAGGAAAAACAGATTATGAGATACAGAACCAGTCCTTTGCAAAGTGTGGAAGCAGCAGGAGAGAGAGCAATGTCTGCAATTCTCCTCCCTCTTATACCCTGCTGGACAAGGAGGGGGGAAGTGGAACAGACCAAGTCAGTTTCCCCGGGGAGGAAACACAAGCCCCAGGGGGGGAAGAAAAACTCTCACGAGCCCTCCCCCCTGTCTTTTTCCCAGGATGGGCGTAGCCCACCACAGGCAGACAGTAGGTCAGAATAACAAAACAATATTTGAACACATCCAAGCAAATGCTGCCCAGCTGCTCTCAGAGTCAGAGACAAAACATAGCTCCCTCTAATTCCAGCAAAGGCAAATCTGCCCTATAGTCTTCTCAAGCTATCCAAACCAATCCTCTTCCCACAACCAAAGGTTTTTTCCCCTGCACTTCTTTCCTGGGCACCAACCCATTTTTCCTATGTGCTTTGTTCTCTCAGGCATCAACCTTTTTTTTCCCCTGCAAGTCTTTTCCCTCGGGCACCAACCTTTTGTTCTCTGCTCTTGTTATTTTCGAGCACCAACACATTTTCTGTGTACTTCATTTTTCTTGGCCACCAACCATTTTTCCCTCTGCACTTCTTTTCTCTCGGGCACCAACCCTTTTGTTCTCTGCGCTCCCTTTTTCTCGTTCCCCAACCCTTTTATTCCCTGTGCTTCTATTTTCTCGGGCACCGACCGTTTGGTTCTCTGCACTTCTTTTTTCTCACGCACCCAACATTTTTTCCTCTACTATCTTTTTTCTCAGGCATCAAACCTTTTCTCTCTGTGCTTCCTTTTCCTCTGGCACCAACCCTTTATTCCCTGCACTTCTTTTTTCTCGGGCACCCATTGTTTTTATTCTTTCTCTTTCTTTTTGCTCAGCCACCAACCCTTTTTTCCTCTGCGCTTCTTTTTTCTGGGCACCTACCCTTTTATTCCCTGCACTTCTTTTTCTCAGGCACCAACACTTTTTTCTCTATGCTTCTTTTCTTGGTGTGACCAGTTGAGGCTATGCCTTTAAGAAAGAGACAGTTGCTGAACACTTGGCTGAATGTTTTTGATATTTGAACAAAAACTAGTCTAAACTAATTTCATTGTAGATTGTAGAATGCATTTTAAGTTTGGGTTCTGTTAGTTCAGTCTGTCTGGGTTCAGGCTGGGTGCAGTCTGTGCTTCTCTGTCTGTGGGCTGGATGGCTTCTCTCCTTCTGAAGCAGGAACGGCCTTGAGTTAACAGCTAACCAGATAAGAAACTAATCTTGCATGTGCTTTTGAGCTAACAGAATTTTTTCCTTAATTGCTTTCTCTCTCTCTCTAACCCTTTTGGGAAAAAGGGGAGGTAGGGAGGGAGAGAGGGGGGTTCAGGGAACCCCCCTGGCCGCTGGAGGAAAAGGTTTTCTGCATTGTGTTCATTGCTGTGTGTTTCTGTATATATTGTAAATATTGTATATTTGTGTACATATTCATTGCATCCCATTTATGCCTGTAAATATAGCTTTCATCTGCTTTCCGACTGAGCTAGCTGTGGTTTCTTTCCCTGTGTGTGGGAGGGAACTTTCTCACCCCACCACACTTGGGCACCAACCTTCTTTCCTCTGGCCTTCTTTTTCCTCGGGCACCAGCCCTTTGTTTCTCTGATCTTGTTTTTTTTTGGGAACCACTCTGTTTCTACACTGTGCTTCTTTTCTTCTGGGTACCAACCTTTATTTTCTGTGCTGCTTTGTTCTCAGGCACCAACCTTTGTTTCTCTGATCTTCTTTGTTATCTGGCACCAACCTTTTTTCCCCTACACTTCTTTCCCTTGGGCACCAGCCTTTTCTTCTCTGTGCTTCTTTTTCTGGGCCACCAATCATTTTTTTCTCTATGCTTCTTTCTCTGGGGCACCAACCCTTTTTTCCTTTTCTTTTTGTTTCCTCCGCACCATCACTTATCCTCAGCACTTCTTTTCTCTCGGGTGCCAACCCTTTTCTTCTCTGCGCTTCTTTTTCTTGGGCACAGACCCTTTTCTACTCTGCTCCTCTTTCTTCTGGCACCAACACTTTTTTCTCTGAGCTTCTTTTTTCTTTGTGCACCAACCATTTTTTTCCCTGCACTTCTTTTTTCTCAGGCACCAACCATTTTTGCTCTGCCCTTCTTTTTCCTCAGGCACCAACCTTTTTCCCTCTGCACTTCTTCTCACTTGGCACCAAACCCTTTTGTTTCTCTTCACTTTTTATCTCTTGGGCACAAACATGTTTTTTCTCAGCACTTCTTTTTTCTTGGGCACCAACAGTTTTATTCCCTGCACTTCATATTTCTGGGCACCAACAATTTTGTTCTCCGCTCTTGTTTTCTTTCAGGGACCATCACATTTTTTCTGCACTTCTTTCCTCTCAGGCACCAAGCCTATTTTTCCCTGCACTTCTTTTTTCTCAGCCACCAACTGTTTTTTTCTCTGAGCTTCTTATTTGTCGGGCACAAACTATTTTATTCTCTGCTCCTTTATTCTTGGGCACCAATCATTTTTTTCCTCTGTGCTTCTTTCTTCTCATGCAGCACTCTTTTTTCCCTGCACTTCTCTTTTCTTGGGCACTGACCCTAGAATTCTCTGCACTTCTTTTTTCTTGGACACCACCCTTTTTTTCTCTGCAGCTGATCCTGCAAGGGACCAGGAGGGATCAGGTTCCCCATGGGAACAAGAGAAAGAGCCAGGGCTGCTGGCTTGGTTCTTATCTCTGGCTTTGGAAGATGGCCAAGGACAAACAGTGGATGAAACAAGCAGCAGGCCCCAGCAAGGCAAAGGAAATCTCTCCTCCTCTGTCCAGGCCTGTGTTTCAGCTGTGAAGGAACTGTCCCAGGAGTTCTGCCAGTTCCAGAAGAAGTTTTTATTCCCCACCTGTACAGTCCGGTGCACTGCAGCAGCTGCTCCCCTGTCCAAGGGAGAGAATCTGGGAGGCACACACCACAGCACACCCTTGCTTTACTTGTGTGACCATGGGGAGGACGTGAGGAAATAGAAGGGAAAACCCAATCTAGTCCTGGCTGCAGGAGTCTGTGACTTCCAGGGGAATTGTCCCCCAGAGATGCTGCCTCAGTTTCCAGTGGGAAATGGCCTAAGAGGAGCAGGGAAGATAAAACTGCTTCTGGTCCTCCTCAAGAGACTCCCAAAGCATCTTCACAAGATGCAAGGGACCCAAGGCAGAATTAGAGGGACTCTGCCTCCAACCAGATGAAGGGGAGAGACAAATTGGTTTGTTGGACTGTACAGAACCAATGACCTGGCAAGTTGAACCCATGAGAGGATAAAGCTTTAGCAGCTGCAGGTGCTCAGAGTGTTCTGACACCATCAAACCACGAGGGGTGGAACCCATCTGTGTTTCTGGTGTGACAGGAGGATCCCCACACCTGGATGTGTTGGAAGCTGAGTCACTGGACTCAATTGCCCCAGAGGTGGAAACACAGCCCCAGCATTTGCAGCATTTGGCCTGGGCATGGTCTGATCCAGACAGTGCTGGAACAGAGTGGAGCTGCAGAGCACCTGCAGTGTGCAGCCCTCTGGGTCCTGCAAAGCCACCTCCTGTGGAGTGAGAATGAACAGTGCCTGAGGTGTGCTGCTGATTGCTGCTGGGCATGGTGCAGGTGGCCCAGAATGAGGGCTGGGGAATATCAAAGGTTAATTTGCTGCCATTACTCCACGCCACCCTGCCTCATGCCACCTTCACAGGGACAGTGCTGGCTGGAGCAAAGCACTACAGGGCCTGAAGTTTAGATTGCCACATGAGAGGCTTCCTGTTCCGGTTGCTGCTGTTGGGTTCTGGCTCTCAGGGCTGGCTCTTTGCTGAGGGGGAGGGCTGTAGGGGTTTAACTCCTGGCTGCTGCTCGCTGCTGCTGCTGGCTGCTGTGCTTCTTTCTGCAAACAGCCTCAGGTCAGTGTGCATGATGGGATCTCCTTTGGAGTCAACTCTTTTGAGCTTATCTCAAGTCCTTATCTCAACCCAGAGGGTTTTTTGACTCGTGTGTGTGTTATCTTCCCCTCACTTCTGTTGTGGGGGGAAACAGGCAGCTTAACCTCTTCTTAGCTCTTCAACCTGTTCCAGCCCCAGAGTGGAAAGCCAACAGAAGCTTTCTGAGTTCTTCCAAAGATCTCCATGAGATTCCCCCTACACCTTCTAAAGATCCCAAAAGTCAGTCCTAGCACCATCCAAATCCCAAACAGCTAAGATCATCTGAAAGCCCCTGAAGAATGCCTCTGAGATGGCCCTCAAGACTCCTCTGAGAACCTCATTTTCCCCTCCCTGAACTGGGCGCACTGCTCCACCCCAATACTTGGGAGCAAATGCCCCCCAAATTTGGGCATTGAGGCAGGGATATCTGAAACAAAAGCAAACAGACAGGATTTGGGTAACTTTTCAGTTTTATTGACACTATTGGTCAATGCACAGAGGGTTTCTTACCCAGGGAGACACAAAGCATTGGGGAAGAACCAGACTGACCCTGGCAAAGCCCTGCTGAGCTGCACTGGGAGTTCCAGCTATGCCGACTCAGCACTGTAGTTGCTCTCATTAGCAATAATTGGTGTTCAGAAGGGCAGGAAGTGTTTGTTGCTGCTGGGTCCTCCAGTTCCTGAGCACTGCAAAGGAAAAAGAGATGATATTGGTGCTGGAAAGGGACTCTCAAGAGGGGTCACGGTTACCCAACAGATTCTAGGTGGCCTTATGCCTCCCCTCCAGTGCAGGCTGCTCTCTGGTGTGGGTGCCGCGGTGCTTGTTGAGGTTACCCTTCTGGGTGAAGCGCTTCCCACAGTCAGCGCAGGTGAAAAGCTTCTCACCAGTGTGGGTGCGGCGGTGACAAGTGAGCTGTTGCCTCTGGCGGAAGCTCTTTCCACAGTCATCACAGGTGAAACGCTTCTCACCACTGTGGGTGCGGCGGTGACAAGTGAGCTGTTGCCTCTGGCAGAAGCTCTTTCCACAGTCATCACAGGTGAAAGGCCTCTCACCACTGTGGGTGCGGCGGTGACAAGTGAGATCGTGCCTACGGCTGAAGGCCTTGCTGCACTCAGCGCAGCTGAACGGCTTCTCGCCACTGTGCACACGACGGTGCTCTGTGAGGATTCCGTTCTTGGTGAAGCTCTTGCCACAGTCGCCACAGCTGTATGGTCTCTCACCACTGTGGATGAGTTGATGCTGGATGTATGAATTGCTCCTGGTGAAGTTCTTGCCGCACGCAGCACAGGGGAACAGATGCTCTCCGGTGTGGATGCGGCGGTGGATGGTGAGGCTGGAGCTACGTTTGAATTTCTTGCCACAGTCCCTGCAGGTGAAGGACTTAGGGCTGTGTACACTGCGGTGCTTGGTGAGGGAAGACTTGCGAGTGAAGGTCTTGCCGCACTCAGCACAGCTGTATGGCCTCTCACCGGTGTGGGTGCGGCAGTGCTGGAGATGCTCAGAGCTCTTGCTGAACCTCTTGCCACAGTCACCACAGATGAGGGGCCGGGGGCCAGGGTAGGGGCAGTGGTGCTTCACCTGCTCTGAGCCAGGTGGAAAGATCTGCCCACACTCAGGGCACTGATTGGGTGGCACAGAGGGATCTGCTCTGGCTTCATCCTCCTCTGCAAATTCCTTTTCCTCCTCATCCTGGTCACCTTCATCCTCATGGTTATCCTCTTCATACTCATCATCATCATAGTCATCATTCTCCTCAGCATCATCATACTCCATCCTGTTCTCTTTCTCCTCCTTCTCCTCTCCCTTCAGGCTGAACTTTGGCTGCTCCAACTTGATCTCTGGGTGCTGCTTCTCCTCCCAGCTTTTGTCTGGGTCCTTCTGCGAGGCCATACTGTGGCAGGAAGGGGTTACAACAGTGAGATTTGGAACATGGAAACACCTGAGCCCAGGATCAGAAAACCTCAGATCCTGTCTGGGACATGACAGTCCCTGGCTCCCAACACCTCCCAACACCCAGCTGGAGAAGGGAATGCAGAGGGGACCTCAAACCTTCAGGTTTTGTCACAGTGTAGGCTCAGACCTCTACTACCTGTGCTGAGACCTCAGGTTCCTGTGATCAGTGCCCTGAGGTACCCTGGGGCCTACAAGTGGTCTTGTCCCACTCTCCTCAAGCCTGGTGGCATTGGCAGGGTGGTTCCCACCCCAGGCCCTGTCCTTTGATCTCTCCTGGCTCAGGCAATGGAGGCAGCAGCACTGACCAACGAAGACCAAACCACCTTCAACCTTCTCCCACCACCCTCCAAATCCCAACTCCAAACACCACTTCCTGCCACACAACTGACCCCCACAAACCTGGGGAGTTTCCAAACTCCAACACCTGATATGTCTCAGAGCCCCTGGAGGGGTGAAATGTGGAGGCAGGAGGAGGTGGAAGAAGCTGGAAAGTACCCTGGGACTCTGGGATTCTGGGGGCTAGGGTCCTGCTGTTGCCCCACTCGGGAATCTTACCGGCTGGGCTGCTCCAAGGGTCAGATCTGCAAACTCTGCTCTTCCACAGCACACAGGGGCAGGGATGATGGAGAGAGAGGGACACAACTCCTGCCACAGAGAAGCAAAGGGCTCAGAGGACAGCACTGACCTGCAAGGGATGGCTCAGCACTGCCCAGGATCAGGCAGCACAGCTCAGCCTTGCTGGGGGCAGCTCCCAAGCCCAGCAGCACAGCCACAGCACACAGCCAGGGCAGATCAAGATGGGAGGCCTCAACAACTGCACACTCAGCTCCTTGCCCAGCACACAGCCCCCAGCACACAGCTGCAGGCCAGCACCACAACACAGCTGCCTCCACACAGCCTCTCCCAGGCCTTGCCTAAAGCTTCCTCCCACTGCTTGCCCAGGCCTCTGCTGCCTGCAGTTGCATTTGACAGCAGATCTTGCTCTGGACCCACCTCTCCTCCCTGGCTCTGCCCCCACCACGTATACTCTGTGCTCACCTCAGCCCTGCACACACCTCTGTTCCCCACTCCCCAGGAGAAGATCAGAGCAGCCCTCAGGACACACACAAAGGTTATGGAGCAAAGGAGGGAGGGACATGGGCAGCTTCTTGCTAAACCTCTTCAGCCCTCACTGGGATGCTGCAGGAGTCTCTGGCTCCTGCCCAAACCTCATACCTCCAGCACCCTTCACACACCTGCAGCCCTAAGAGACTCACTGGAAAGGGTTTTACTTCTCTCCCTGACCATTTCTCTCAGCTTGCTCTTTACAGTTCTCCTGAAGCTGCCACTCCATAGCACCAAGAGAAAAGGAGGTTTGATGGGAGGGCACAGTGCCCAGGGGCTGCTGTTCATCTCCCAGCTGACACATGCAGAGCTGCAGCACAATCACTCCTTTCACCTCCTGAAATCATGACAGAATCTGCCATTTCCTGCACACACATTTGCTACCTGGGCCCTGGATCCTCTCCCCTTTTTGGGGGACAAGGCCTAATTCCTGCCTGAACACTCCCAGGCCCTTCCCTCAGTCCCAGCACATCCATGGCCCTGCTGCCTTGGCTATACCTTGGCCCTGGGTCTCCCACCTCCACTGCCACTGCAGCTGGAAGGGGGAGTGGGAAATGCTGTGGCTCAGGAAGCCTCTAAGGAACTGGGCTGGAAGCAGCAGCACAAGAATGGAAGGGGCCTGAGACTAAAGGCTGGGATCAGCTGGAGGGCTGAAAGAACAGCACCAAGCCAAGGGGGGGTTACAGATGAGGGCTGGGGAGGGACCCTGCAGACACCTCAGGCAGCAACTGAGGAGAGGAAGGGGGACAGAGAGGGAGTGAGACCTCAGATGACTCCTGCCATGGGGGATGGCTGGGCTGTGTGGCTAGGAGCCCTGAGTGCCTGCTTGGGCTGTGCTGCATGTCAGGAGGGGTCAGGGGACTGTCCTGAACCGGGCAGGGTTTGGGGCTTTCAGCTTCTGGGGTCAGCTGCTGCCCAGCACCATTGTAGGTAGGAGCCAGGCAGAGCCTCACAGCTGCTGAACTAAGCCCTCCCACCCCCTGCAGCCTTCACCCTCCATCTCTCCATCCATTGCTCCATCCCCACTCACTTGCTGCCCACTGTCCTTAGGTCCCACAACGTCACCAGGGCTGATCTACACACCCAGCAGGGCCCAACATAAGCCCTGGATAAGAGATGGAGGAAAATCCCTGTGGGTGGGTGGAAGGCACTGGGATGTCATACACCAGAGAGTAGAGACCTCCAGAAGGGACAGCAGAGTCCAGAGGTACACCACAAAGTGTCATCAACTCCTTTCACAAGGCTCAAAGAGAGCCTCTCTGCCTCCTGAAACCTAAGGCAATACCCTGCAGAACACGTTGGAGGAGCTCAGGGGACAAGCTGCAGAGGGGGCCCAGGGCAACCTCCTGAGCTTCAACGAGAGCAAGGGCAGGGTCCTGCCCCTGGCCTGAGACAGTCCTGACAATCAGGACAGGCTGGGGAGGAGGGGATAGGAAGCAGCACTGCATAAGGACTGGGGGGGGCTGCTGGACAGGAAGCTGGACAGGAACAGACAGGGGGAGCCTGCAGCCCAGAAGGCCAAGGCAGCCTGGGCTGCACCAAAAGCAGCATGGCCACAGATGGACAGAGGCCAGCCTGGCACTTGGCTCTGCTCAGACTTCACCTGCAGCACTGCAGCCAGCTCTGGAGCCCTCAGCACAGGAAGGACATGGACCTGATGGAGAGGGCCCAGAGAGGGACACAAAAATGATCAGGGGCTTGGAGCAGCTCTGCTACCAGGACAGGCTGAGGGAGCTGGGGGGTTCAGCCTGGAGAGCAGAAGAGAAGACTCTGGGGAGACCTGATAGTGACTCTCCATTTTAAATTCAAGGCAGGGGCCAAGCTCACACCCCAGCTCCCAAGCTCACACCAGCTCCCATGCTCACACCCAGCACCTAATTTGAGAACAACATCCCGAGCGCAGAGCCCGGCCCCGAGCGCAGAGCCGGCCCCGAGCGCAGAGCCCGGCCCCCGAGCGCAGAGCCCGGCCCGAGCGCAGAAGCAGCTACCATGCTCAGAACCAGCAAATAAACTCAGAACCGCTTCCCAAACTAAGAAGCAGCTCCCAAGCTCAGAGCCAGCAAATAAGCTCAGAACCACTTCCCAAGATCAGAAGCAGCTCCCAAGCTCAGAGCCAGGCCCCAAGCTCTAGAACTAGCAAATAAGCTCAGAACCATTTCCCAAGCTCAGACCCAGCTCCCATGGTCAGAACCAGCTCCAGAGCCCAGACCCAGATCAAAAGTGCAGAACCAGATCCCAAGCTCAGATGTAGCCCCCAGGCTCAGGCACAGCTGCAAGGCTCAGACCAACATCTCAAGCCCAGAAGCAGCCCCCAAGCTCACAGGCAGATCAAAAGAGCAGAATCAGATCCAAAGCTCAGATGCAGCTACCAAGCTCAAGAATCAGCAAATAATGTCAGAGCCAGCCCTCAAGCTCTACAACCAGCTCCCAAGCTCAGACCCAGAAGTGCAGAACCAGCTCCCAAGCTCAGAAGCAGCTCCCAAGCTCAGACTCAGATCAAATGCAGAACCAGATCCCAATCTCAGACCCAGCTCCCATGTAGAAAGCAGCTCCAAAGCTCAGGACCAGCCCTCAAGCTCAGGCCCAGATCAAAATGCAGAACCAGATCCCAAGCTCAGATGCAGCTACCAAGCTAAAGAACCAGCAAATAATGTCAGAGCCAGTCCCCAAGCTCTACAACCATTCCCCAAGCTCATACCCAGAAGTGCAGAACCAGCTCCCAAGCTCAGAAGCAGCTCCCAAGCTCAGACCAAGCCCCCAAGCTCAGACCCATATCAAAGTGCAGAACCAGATCCAAGCTCAGACCCAGCTCCCACATTCAGAAGCAGCCCCCAAGCTCAGCCCAGATCAAAAGTGCAGAAGCAGCCCCCAAGCTCAGGCCCAGCCCCAAAGTGCAGAAGCAGCCCCCAAGCTCAGGCCCAGCCCCCAAGCTCAGGCCCAGATCAAAAGTGTAGAAGCAGCCCCCAAGCTCAGGCCCAGCCCCAAGCTCACAGCCAGATCAAAAGTGTAAAACAAGATCCAAAGCTCAGACACAGCTCCCAAGCTGTGGTGGTTTGAGCCTTAACTGGAAGTTAAGAGCTCAGGTGGGGGGCAAGGCTGAGAATCTCTCCCCCACTCCCCCCCCCTCCTCCCTCCCAACAGAGGGGAGAAAAGGAAAGAGCAAATCCACCAAACAATAATTTGGAGTCGGCTTGGAAGGAGAGAGGCAAAGAGTTGTCTTTAAGCAATATATACATATATAACAATAACAGGAAAAGGTTCACAAGGGCAAGAACAAGGATGGATGGGAGGGGGACAAAAACCAAGAGAATAATACAAAACCAGCCTTTCTCTGAGGAAGCGTGGAGGCAGCAGGTCCGACCACGTGGCAGAGGAGCAGGAGGGTAGCTGCAGTAGCTCTCGTCCAGCAGAGGCAGAAGCCAGAAAAGCCGGGGCCAACAGCTATGAGGTCCTGCTTTTTATACCCTAGCTGGGCAGGGAGGGGGGAGTGGAACAAACTCAGCTTCTCAGGTGAAAAATGCCCTGCAGGGAGTGAAAAGTACCTGCAAGCCCTCCACCCTGCTTTGTTCTTTTGTTCCCAGAAAAGGGTGTTAACCCACCACATCTTCAGAGTCGCTGAGGCTGTGAGCCACATCCTCATCACCTCCACCCTTGAGAGATTTCTATGCACTGCTCAGATCCCCTCTCTTTTTTCTCTTGCCAGACCATACGGCCCCAGGGCTCTCAACCTCTCCTTGCCAGAGCTGCTCCAGGCCCCTCAGCATCCTCACAGCCTTCCAGTGGACTCTCTCCAGGAACTTCCCCTTGAACTGCGGAGCCCAGAACTGGAAACAATGCTCCAGATGTGGTCTCACAAGGGCAGAGGAGAGGGGGAGGAGAACCTCCCTTAACCTTCTGCCCACTCTCTTCTTAATCCACCAAAGGACACAGTGAATCTTCCACCTGCTTCAAACTCACTGATGCTCAGTTCAAAGCACCTCTGCCTAGCAGCACATTTCTACTTCCATCCTCTGATGCACGGTAATACCTCTGTATATAGTTAAGCAGCTGCCAGCGTCTCATCGAGTCGCCACCCGGTGGACAAGCAGTAGAATTGCAGCCTGAGTTATATTAATAGAAATTAATTCTGCAAATATTCTAATTGAGTCCAAATTATCAATACTGAACCACTTCTGGGATGTATTTCAGTCGTGCACTAGAATATGGATATAAAATAGTGACTCATCAGTTATTGATAATTTTCACAATTAATTGAAATTAATATCTATATAATCCATATTTCATAATCCTACATTAATAACCTCTTCATCACACCAAGAAATTTAAGCTGCTGTCCTGGACCCTGACATTTGGAAGGGTGGAATGTCTAACCCACTCTTGGTGGGCTCATAGGAAGGGAAGTGTCTCCCTCTCTCCCTGCCCAGCCCCCTGCAGTGGGAGAGTCTTACTGGGGTCTGCATTGAAAACACCACACCTCACAATACTGACTGGGCCCCTCCCATCCTCTCTACTCAGTCCCCTGCTCTAACACAGTGGAGCTGAACCCCTCCTGCACCTCACCTCTTACAGCTCATCCCCTCCCAAACACACCCCTCACCCTGACTCTGCCCCCATTGCTCATCTTGGCCCCAGCCTTTACCCTTGGCATTGATCCTTTGACCTTAACCCCAGGCCTCAACCTAGCCCCAACACAACCCCTGCCCCTCAGAGCTGGCCCTCACCTGAGCCCTGCCCAGCACTCTCAGCAGGACAGCTGAAGGAAGGAGACTCATTAAATCCTCACTAACTGTTAGAAACTTTCCCACTCATTAGAGTAGTTCTCAGCCATAAATAAAGGAACCATTGAGCTTGGTAGAGCTGGAAAAGGCCACCCAAGGGGGTCACGTTTTGGCCTGACAGTGCTGGAGTTGGTGTCCCCTGGTGCCCACTGGTCGCCGGTGTGGGGGTGAATATACCAGGTGAGGGAGAAGCTGCGGATGAAGCCCTTGCTACAACCGGTGCAGGCTAAGGGCTGGCACTGGTGTGGGTGCAGCGGTGCTGTCTGAGGGTGGACATCTGGGTGAAGCTCTTGCCTCAGGCAGCTCAGAGGTGCAGCTGCTTCTCAGTGACAGAGATGTAAGGAGACCATGTGTGCCTTCTTGCAATGGAGGGATCAGCCCCCTAACTCCTGTGCTGAGTCCCCTGGTTGTAATGCTGGGCCTTTAGGGGATGACACACCCTGGTACCCAACCACACCCCTCTGGCCATGCAACTGACCCTTGACCACCTAGAGCTCAGGGGGTTGACCCCCTAAATTCCTGGCACAATGACCCTCAAAACCCCACAAGAGGTGAGATGTGGTGGGGAGGAGAGTTTGGGGGGGATTGAGAGGTGCTCTGGGGTCAGCAGGAGACTGGGGTCTTGCTGCTGTCCCAAAGTTGGGTTCCTTACTCTCTGGGCTGCTCTTGGTGCCCCCTAGAAGTCTTTGACACCTCCCAGTAAAAGCTGACCCCATGGCCTCTCCCAGTAACACAGGGCCTTGTCCACACTCTGAAACCCTAATCCTGTCCCAATACAGCCTGGGCCCTTCCTGTACAAATTGGATCCCTGCAGTTTGGGGCTCCCCAGGTCAAGAGAGACAGAGATTTCCTGGAGAGAGTCCAAGAGAGGCTATGAGGATGATGAAGGGGACTTGAACATCTCTGATGTGAAGATAGACTGAGCGCCCTGGGGCTGTTTAGTCTTGAGAGGAGAAGCCTGAGAGGGGATCTGATCAATGGCTATCAGTATCAGAGGGGGGTGTCAGAGGAAGGTGCCAGGCTCTCGGCAGTGGTGCCCGGTGATAGGACAAGGAGCAATGGGTGGAAGATGGAACACAGCAAGTTCCACCTCAGCATGAGGAAACACTTCTGTGCTGTGAGGGTGCTGTAGCCCTGGAGCAGGCTGCCAGAGAGGTTGCGGAGTCTCCTCTGGAGACTTTCAGACGTGCCTGGATGTGTTCCTGTGTGACCTGCCCTGGGTGATCCTGCTCTGGCAGGGGGGTTGGACTGGATGATCTCTGGAGGTCCCTTCCAACCACTCATGTTCTGTGAATTGGTGATTTAAACCCTCCCAGTACAGGCTGGGCCATATCCAACACCAACTGCATCTACCAATAGATACTGGACCTTGTCCCAGTACAAATTGCATCCACTGGCTTCCTCACAGTACTAAATAAGCTCCTTCTCACTACTAACTGGATTGCTTTAGCCTCCCTCAGTAGGGAGGGAGTCCCTACCAACACCCAGAATATTTAGTAGGGGCCACTGTGTTTGAGGGCACATGTAGGCCTAGTATCCCATTACAGTGGCTAACATTGACCCTTGTGTGGATGGATCAGTGGCCCCTACCCAATGAAAAACACAGAGCTATCAAAGAACTGCTAAAGGAACAGCTGCAGCAAGCCCATTTAGAACCATCTCAGAGCCCATGGAATACCCTGGTCTTGTAATTAAGAAAAAAATCAGGGAAGTGGAGGCTGCTTCAGGACTTGAGACAAGTCAATAATGTACTGGAAAGCATGGGCTCTCCACAGCCTGGAATGCCCTCACCAGCAATGATCCCTGAAAAATGAGACATCTGTATTATTGATTTGTAGGATTGTTTCTTTATCATCCCACTGAATCCTGATGCTCCAAAATTTGCCTTCACTGTCCCTGTGACTAATAACAGTGTATGCCTCATGTTCCCAGCACACCCCACTGCCCCACAGGCCAGGCCATAACTGAACCTGCCCATCACACTCTTCAAACTATGCTTGAAAAACAGAAAGGGGGGAATGTTGGGGGAGACACCACTCAGCAGGTTATGGAAAGCTATCTACACCCTGAATTGTTTAACCATCTCTCAGAGTGGTATGAACCCTGTCACAGTAACTCATTTCTTGTCATTGCAGTCTGTGAGCAATCCTTTGGCAAAAAAGGCCCCAGTGTGGCTCTGCAATTTACAGACCCTTGATTGGGAAGGCCCCTGGGATCTTGTAAACCTGGGGCCATGGCTATGCTTGTGTTTCCACAGGTGCCAGGGTCCAGTGGCTCTCTGCTTGTTGTGTTTGGCCTGCTCCAGAGCATGATCAATGGAAACAAAGCCCTCAGCCCACATCAACTAACTCCATGGGATAGCAAACCATTTGGGCAGCACTGCTGCATGCATGAAATCAAACCTGGAATTTAAATGCCTGTCAAAACTAAATTGTAGCACACCAGTAAGGAGTTTTGAGCATCAGGACATGTGGGATGATAATCTGCTCTTTACCCCATTTGAGCCTCAAGAATTAGATCTTTCAGGGACTTTCCAAGCAGAAAGCTGTGTGTACCTGCAACATAGAGCTGGAGCTGATACTGTACTATAATCTTTAATCACACTCCCTTTGCCTTAAAGCCATGCAGGCTTAGCCTAACAGCTGAAGGAGATGATCATGGAGGTTTGTAGAACAAAGCTGAACACATAGCAGCCAGGATCATCTTGCTTCAAATGGCTACAGCAAAGCAGCAGCTCAGCTAAGGGAACTGGCATCTTGGGCTGCAAAACAAGACAAGGAAACATCTAAAGTGTTGCTTGAATTAGCCACTGATGTGGAGAGTGTCAGCCATGGCTGCCTGCAAAATCCAGCTGCTGTTGGTTCTTTGTTATCAGCTCCTGGTCAGGGCTGGACAGAATGTGATGGTCTGTGCTGTACACACTGAAGTGATCATTCTAAACATAGACATGAGAGTATTACAAACTGGGTTGTGAATATTGCTGATTGGATCACTCCTGGTGTTGGCAGTGCCCTGTTCATTCTCATGTCTGCAAAGGGCCCTGCAGAAGAGAATGAGCCCTGGGCAAAAAGGAGGAATTGTAGCTAAAGCAGGTGGCCATGGGCAGCTTGAACCTTGAACTAAGCAGAGCTCTGCCCTTGAATCAGGAATGTAAACCACTGCAGAAAGAAGATCTGTGAATAGCAAAGGAAGAAACAGAGAGACCTCCCCAGGCTACCAAAAGGGGGAGAGAGGTGCCTGGACACCAAGCCCAAACCAATCACTTAAGTACAAAGGGCACAGGGACACAGAAAGGAAAAGATCTAAGCCATGATGTGTATTAATCAAGTGGCCTCTGCTGCTGGCTGGTGCTTGAGCACATCTTGGGGTCATCCTTTTTCCTGGCTGCCAACACTGCACAGCCTTAGCTGTTGAGTTTTTCCATTTTCTCTGAGTCACTTCTTCCTGTTGTTTGTATGGAGAACCCTGAGTTTTCCCTTCTATCAGCTAGTCAGGAGAAGTTCTCCTCACCTTTCACTGCCTGCTTTGGAATCTCTTGCTTTTGTCACAAGACATTGGTTTGGTCACCAGCTGTGTCCAGACTTTTCCCTTCACCTTCTGTGGCAGTTCAGGCTGGGTGCCTTCTATTCCTGCCACATAAGCTACACCTCCTGTGTCCAGAGGGTCCAACCCACTAAGGTGGACACAGGAAATAGCCTATTTCATACCCATAATATCCTGCACCCTCTAAATCCATCTGCAATGTCCTTCTCTTCCTCTATCTTCCCTCTCTGCTCCCATGGGAGATGCTCCCTATTGGGTAATGGTGAGGGAGTATCTCATGCCCCAAGGGCTCTGGCAAGGCTGAGAGGCCCAACAGGACCAAGGTCTTTGTGCCCTAGGCTCTGGTAGTTGCCTCTGCCTCCAAGGCCTGGGAGGAGAAACTTGGCTTCGAGGCTTTGAGGTTCTTCTATTGCAAGGGCAGTGGTCAGGGCTTGGCCTTTCTGCTCCTAGAGCAAAGGTGAGTTTTTCTGCCCTGTATTTGCCTTTGTCTCCCTGCAATCCTGGCCTCTAACAAGCTGCTCCAAGGAGTCCCTGGGGAGCCTTTGTCAGGAACAAGCCTCAGGGAGGCCAATCAGTGCTTCAAGGCACTTTGGAGTTTTCTTATGCTTTGGACTCCAGGAGAGGCTTCTTGGCAGTACCTTGGCAGAGTCTCCTGGCAGTAGGTAAGGATGATGTCATCAGCCCCAAATACTCCATGGGGCTCATTAAATACTGCTGAACCTCTCATTCTTGCCAAGGTTTCTGCAGCTAATTGGAGAGGTTTTTAGTGCACAAAGCATCTGACTTTTAAAGGTACATTTCATTCCTTTTCAGCAGGAGTTGTCTCTTTGCAAGCAAACCACAGCAAAACCTGACAAGGTCCTACCCTGCTCACTGCTCATCCTCACTGCCCACTGCCCCCAGCAGAGCCCTGAGCCACAGGTGAGGGACAGGATCTGCCTGGCCAGGGGCTGGGGCTCAGGGCTTGGCCCTTTTGGATCAATGTAACCCCTCCAGGTTTGCTCAGCAGCAGAGCCACCTTGAGCTGATGGTCCTGACCTCTCAGCACTGCCTCAGGTCTCTGCTCTCCCCACAGCCTGGAGATGCTTCAGTGCCTCCAGTGATGCTTCCCTTGCATCCACTCTCTCCTTCTGCTCTAAGCAGACCCTGGGGATCCTAATGCTTCACTGGGACCCATTAAAAGTAGAAGAAACTTCAGAGTTTGAATCTGACTTTGACTTCTGGAGAGGTTTCATCAGCTTCCTCTCAGTCCCTGAGGTTCATGGACTTGGCACCAAAGCCATCAGAGGGCTACTTTAAAATACCTGGGCTGTTTCTGGTGTGCTGAGCCAGGGCAGGCTCCTGGGCTGGAGGGAGCTGCTGGCAAGCAGGCAGCGCTGCAGGAGACAGCTCTGGCCAGGAGCAGCTCCTCTGCACAGCATAGCAGGGCTGAGGACACTGCCAGAGGATCTCAGGAAGATGAGGAAGGCAGAGAGAGCTTCAAGATGGCCAGGACTGGGAGGGTGACTGAGAGCTCACTGGAGGAGAAGTCACTTGTACTCATTAACACAGTGAGGCTGTGTGTGCAGGACTCTGCAGCTGTAGCTCCTGGAGGCATCTCCATCTCGGCAGCTGACGCTCAGCTGAAGGCTCCTGGAGTGTGCACACAGAAGGAGGACCAAAGCCCTTCAGTTCCATCCTGTGAGCAGCAGTGAGCAGAGCTGGGTAAGGAGAAAGCTTCACCCCCAGCCCTTCTGCCTTTCTCTCTTCCCTTCACTGTCCCTGCAGCACCTGGGTTTGGGCTCTTGGTCACTTTCTTTTCTGACACCAGAGGAATCTTCATGGCAATTCTGGGTCCCTGCCTGCATCTGAAGATGTGATGAACCATCACTGGTTGGTAGTGATGGGGACTGAGCTGATTCATTCGTCCTGCAGCTCAGGGACAGGGGTTACAATGAGGCTGAGAGAAGTGTGCCCTAACTTGTCCCTGACTTTCCCTCCTTGCACAGGTCTCCATGGCCAGAGGCAGCAGATGGCCAACAGCAGCTCCATCAGCCACTTCCACCTCCTGCCATTCCCAGGCACAAGGCAGCTGCAGCTCCTGCACTTCTGCCTCTTCCTGGCCATCTACCTGGCTGCTCTGCTGGGCAATGGCCTCATCATCACCACCATAGCCTGGGACCACCACCTCCACACCCCCATGTACTTCTTCCTCTTCAACCTCGCCCTCCTTGACCTGGGTGCCATCTCCACCACTGTGCCCAAATCCATGGCCAATTCCCTGAGGGACACCAGGGACATCTCCTACAAAGGATGTGTTCTCCAGCTCTTCTTTTTCATATTCTTCATTGCTTCAGAGTATTTTCTCCTCACCACCATGTCCTACGATCGCTACGTTGCCATCTGCAGACCCCTGCACTATGAGACCCTCCTGGGCAGCAGAGTTTGTCTCCACCTGGCAGCAGCTGCCTGGGGCTGTGGCTTTCTCACTGCTCTGCTGCACACAGCCAATACATTTTCCCTGCCGCTCTGCCAGGGCAATGCTGTGGAGCAGTTCTTCTGTGAAGTCCCCCAGATCCTCAAGCTCTCCTGCTCCACATCCTACCTCAGGGAATTTGGCCTAATATTGGTCAGTGTCTGTTCAGATATGGGATGTTTTGTGTTGATTGTGGTGTCCTATGTGCAGATCTTCAGGGCAGTGCTGAGGATCCCCTCTCAGCAGAGATGCCACAAAGCATTTGCCACCTGCCTCCCTCACCTGGCTGTGGTCTCCCTATTCATCAGCACTTCTTTTTTGCCTACCTGAAGCCCTCCTCCATCTCCTCCCCATTGCTGGACCTGGTGGTGTCAGTTCTGTACTCAGTGTTGCCTCCAGCAGTGAACCCTCTCATCTACAGCCTGAGGAACCAGGAGCTCAAGATGCTCTAAGGAATCTCATAATTGGATATTTTCAGAAGCAATAAACTCTCTGTCTTTTTCAGAGCCTTTTGATGTCACTCATTGCAGTCCTAGTCTGGGTTCTCTCATTTTGGCTGCTAGTGGTGGTGTTACAGATGTGAGAATGTTTTTGCCCCAGCTTCTGTAGCCTTCAGAGAGGCTGAGGGACTGGGCTGTGGTGGGACTGCCCAGAGGACCCTGTACTCATGGGCACTGCTGTGGGACCAGAACAGACTGGGCTGTGCTGGGGAGGGGACAAGGCAGCAAGAAGGAAAAGGAGGGGTGAGGAGGTTTGGGGGAGCTGGTCTTGCCTGTAAAGTACCCAAGAGAGGAAAACATGACAGTGTAGCTTGGGGTGAGTCACCATGCAGGGAGAGGTCTCACACTTGGGTGAGGGCTTGTGGAAGGGATCAAAGACATGGTGGTGCAGGGGAGAGTAGGTGTCCAGGAAATGGTGGTGTGGACACACTTTGGAGGTAGCTAAGGGCCTTTATCACGACCCAGCATCACTCAATGCCAATTTCCAGCACTGGCCTTTCACCCCATGATTAAGGGTAAGCTTTGCTCGGTGGCCATCTCCATCCTCCTGCTGGCCAATGGCTGCTTTGGGGGAAGGGACAGCCTTGAACAGCCTCTCTTCTTGCCCATCTTCTGTCAGTCCTTTGAGCAGAGCTGTCTGCAAAGCCCCACATGGGCCATGGCTGGGCAGGGGGCATGGACTGGAGGAGGCTGTCAATGTAGGAAGGTGATGGGAGAGCTATGATCTGAAGGTCATCCCTGGGATCAAATCTTTGCCAACCCTGACTAAACCTTTCCCATGCTGTGCCTGATCTTTGGAGCTGTGGGGGCCCTCTGAGGGCAGTGGGGTTGGGACAGGACTGGGGCCATGAGCAAAGACAAAGGGAAAGGAGGAATTTCTAGATGTTAACCCTTGTTGTGGAGACTTGTTTGAAGGGAAAGGCAAAGCTCAGCTGGAGATGCTGGGCCTGGCTCATGGCCATGGCACAAAACACATGGACAAGAGGCACTGAACTGGAACCAGAGGGTCAGGGTCCCACATTGGAAGCTCTTGGCCAGGGACTTTGTGTAGACTCTGTCCCAGAGTGTGGACACACTGGACCCCTCCCAGTAACAACCACATCCATCGCAGGACAAACTGGACACCCTGATCCCCTGCCCATACAGACTGGTCCCTCCCAGTACCATCTGATCCTCCTGCTCTCTCTTACACCAACACCATCTGTCCCAGAACAAATGCTATCCCCTGACTCCCTCCCAGTACAGAATGACCACATTCCCAGTACAAACTGGATACTGTGATCCCATCCCAGCATCCTCTGGGGCCCATCTCAGGCCAAATAAGTTCCTTTTAACCCCTCTATGTACAGACTTGGCCTTGTCCCAGTATAAACTGATTCTCCTGATCCCATCCCAGTACAGTTTGAGACCTGGCCCAGAACAAACTGGTAACCCTGTCCCTGCATGATCTGTATCCAGTTCTAAGTAAATATTCTGAACCCACTCCCAGCACAGACTGTACCTTCCCAGTAAAAGCTCCATACCCTGAGCTGCTCCCAGTGCAGCTGTGGCTTCCTCCCAGAACAAACTGGATTGTCTTGCCTCTCCAAGTACTCTCTAGATCCCACCCAGTACAAAATGCATCTGCTGGCCCCCTCCTAGGACCATTCCAGTATAAACTGGACACCTGAAGCCCTCCCAGTACAGTCTGAGCCCTCTTCTAGTCAAAACAGGTTCTCTTTAACTCCTCCAAGTAGACCTTAGGCCTTGTCCCAATAAAAACTTGATGCCCTTATCCCCTCCCAGTATAGACTGCCCAAGGCTTACTCTAATTTAGTCCCTTGGTTCTCTCTCAGTACAGAGCAGACCCTGATCCAGTACAATTGGCATCCCCTGAGATCCAGTCAAGTCTGGTTTCTGCCCAATACAAACTGCATCTCTTGAACCCCTCCCAGCACAGACGTGGCCTCATCCCAGGACAAAGAGGATTGGATTCCCATCTCCCAGTACAGTCTAGGTCCCACTCCAGTGCATCCCCTGGAAACTCTGATTCCATCCCGGTACAGACTGGGCCTCATTATAGAGCAAACAGGACACCCTGATGCCATCCCAGTTCACCCTGGGCTCTCCTCCCTGTACAAACTGAAGCTCTTTAACCCCTCCCAGCACAGACTGGACAAGTCTTAGTACAAACTGAATCCCCTGGTATCCTCCCAGTACAGGCTGGGTCTGGTCAGACTACAAACTGGACACCCTGAGCCCATTCCAGTATCATCTGGGCCTTGTCCCCAGAGAAACTGTGTCCCTTTAATACCTCCAAGTACAGAACTGACCTTGTCCCAGTATGAACTGGTTCCACTGACTCCCTCCCAGTACAGACTGGCTCTCAATTCAATGCAGAGTGGATACCTGGCCCCACTCAGAAGTGACTGTGTTCATTACAGTGCAAACTGGACACCTGACCCCATGCCAGTACAGACTGAGCCCTGTCCCAGGCCTAACAGTGTCCCTTTAACCCCTCTAAGGACAGACTACGCCTTGTCCCACTAGAAAGTGAATCCCTTGATCTCCTCCCAGTGTAGACTTGGCAACATCTCAGTCAAAACTGGGCTCCCTTTAACCCCTCCCAGTAAAGAAAGGGCAAGTCCCAGTATAAACTGAATCCCCTCTTCTCTTCCCAGTACAGATTGGACACCATTCCAGCACACACCTGATCCCCTGGTCCCAAGCCAGTACAGTTTCAGCATCACCCCAGTACAAACTTGACGCCTGTTACCCAGCACATGCTGGATCCCTGTAAACCCTCCCAACACAGACTGGTCCCTGTCAGAGAACAAACTGGATACTCTGACCCCCTCCCAGTACAGCCTGGACAATGTACCAGTACAGACTGGGTGCCTTTGAACTCTCCCAGTAAAGCCTGAGCAATTCACATTATACATTGAATCCTCTGGTATCCTCCCAGTACAGACTGGGCCCCAAACTGGATGCCACTAAAATGTCAAAGTACACATTTGGCCTTGTCCCAGTTTAGTTTTCCCCCTAATACCCTCCCAGTACAGACCAGGCTTCAATCCAGTAAAAAACTGGATCCCCTTAACACTCCCAATAGTTATTGGATCCCTTCAAATGGAAAATGGATAATCTGACCCCATCCTAGCATACATTTTACTTCCTCCTTACATAAACTGCACCAGTCCCTCAGAGCTGGCTCTCACCTAAGTCCTGCCAAGCACCCTCAGCAGGACACCAAAGGCTCTTCTCAGCCTTGGCCTGAGCCAAGCCCATGAAAGGCATCTCTGAGCCCTCAGCCCTCCCCTGGATACCTAATCCCAAAATCTGCTTCCTCTCCTCTGACCCCTCACTGCAGCCCCTCCATCTAACAGACTCTACTTGGCCCCTGCTGTGAGGGTGCTCAGACCCAAATCTCCTTCCAGTTCTCTGACTCCTGCATCCTCTCCTACATATCAGTGGCTTTGCTTGGCCTCTGCTCACAGAGCAGCCTCATGGCCATGGAAGAGGAGCAGGAGTTGAAATGTGGCTGAGCAGCTGATCGGCACCAGGAGCAGATGGGTGGCAGCGCCATAGGCAGCTCAGCTGTGCCTCAGGATCTCCTGCACAGCAGCAGCCACAAGGATGGGCAGAAGCTAGGAGGTAACTGCTGGCTCAGCAGCTAATAGGGCAGCAGCAGGAAGAGGGCAGGAAAGGGACTGGGAGGTCACTTCTTGCTGCAGCAGCTGAGAGAGCAGCCCCTGACTCCTGACTGGGCTCTGTGCTTTGGCCTCCCAGCTGCCAGAGTCCCCAGATAGCAGCAGAAGGCATGTGGCGGGCAAGGGACTTGTGTGACTCCCTGTCCCTGAGCACCTGGTGGCCCCTGCAGGAAGAGCCTTGGAGCTGGGTTGTCACCTCCCTGCCACCTGAGGGCCTGAGGGGACAGCAGCAGGGACAGGGCTTGGCTGTGGCTGTTGGAGAAGCTGAAAGGCAGCAGCAGGGACCTGCCTTGGAAGGCCCTGCAGAGGTTTCTTGGGGCTGCTCAGCTGCCAGGCCACAAGCAGGCTGAGGCCTTGGGCCAACATTGGGACATCAATGAGAAGCTGAGAAGCTCCTAGGGCAGGAGGAGCCACATGGCCAGGAGGTGAGTGTGAGCTCACTGCAAACTCCAATCCCTTTGTGTCATTGGCCAGCAGCAGGCCCAGGGCTGGTCTGGAGACTGTGCCATCCCTTGTGCCTGCCAAGCTGGGAGGCAGCAGCAGGGAGGTGCCTTGGCTGTTGTTTTGGAGCTGGAGGTTCTGCTCTGTGCCCAGGCAGAAAGGCCTCTGGCAGGGACCACTGCCAATGGCCTGGGATAGAGCAGAACATGAGCAGAGTGCAGAAGGCCAAGTGCAGCTGGGCTGTGGCAGGAGGAGTGTGCCCCACCCAGACACAGAGGTTGTCCTCCCCCTGCACTCAGCACTGCTGTGACCACATCTGCAATATTGGGGTCTGGCTGTGGAGTTCCTTAGCCTGCAGGAATGGAGAGGTACTGGAGAAGCTCTATAGGAGATCTGCCTGGATGGAGTTTGGAGTCTCTATCTAGCACCTGAAGCTGCTGAGCTGCTTTAGCATGGTGAAGTGAAGTCTCAGGGGTGATGTGCACCTGCTTGAAGGGGGGTGTCAGCTGATGGAGCTCTTCTTGGTTGTGGGCACAGAAGGAAGCCTTCAGAAGGTGCAACTGAAAGGTTCCGACTGGGAGCTGGGACAAAGAAATGTCACTCTAAGTGTAGAGCTGTGGTGCAAGAGGTGACCCAGAAGGAGTCTGGAGATCCTTTGTGTGTCAAGGAACAGGCAGCAAGAGTGGAGAGGCCTGAGGGAAGGTGTGGAAATGTCAGGAGGAGAGCTGGCTGGGGAAGCCAGATGGATGTCAACAGCCTGAAGGGAAAGAGCTGCAGGCATGGGACAGTGTAGCACAATCTGCAGGAGGGATGGCCAAGGGCTCTGGCAGGGCTGCAAGGCTCAAGAGGGACAAGGTCTTGATCCTGTTCCTTCTGGCAGCAGCCTCTGCCACCATGGCTGCTGAGATGAAGTTTGAGTTGGAGGCTCTCAGGATCTGCCTTTCCATGGCCTGAAGCTCAGAGCTTGGCCTTTCTCTTTCCTAACCCAAGGCCAGGGTTTGTTCATCTGCACTTTGCCTTTGTCTGCCTTCAATCATGGCCTCCACGGAGCTTCTCTAAGCACCCCTGGGAGGCTTTGTTGCTAATGGCCCTCAGTGAGGCCAATTGATATTTGAAGGAATTTTTGTTCTGCTTCTGACTTCTTGAGCAGATTCCTTCAGTCTCCTCTCAGTGTGTGAGGCTCAGGCAATGATCCCCACGTGCCCCAAGAGCTCTTTGTGTCTCTGTAGTTTTCTTCAAGGTTTCAAAGTGCTCCTCACAAAGCTCCTTTAGTATTTCTTTCATATCAAAGGGAGAATATTCTGTTAGCTTTCAGCTCAGAGCAGAGATGCTAATTCCCCAAGTGACACTGACCCAGGCTGTCTCACCAGGACATCTGCACTTGCAGGAGGGTGCAGCACACCAAGGACACCTCTCAGGGCTCTATTTCTCTCTGTCCTGATCCATACTTGGCTTACCCTGGGATAGATCATGGCCTAGGAAGGGGAGGAGGGGGAATCACATCAGGTCTTGAGTAGGCTCCCAGTGACAGGGGGACTGTGCCCCCACAATCTGCTCTGTGACTTGAGTGCATTTCTCTCAGCCAGAGAGTGGCTGTGTGGTTGCCTCCTGTCTCTGTGCCTCTCAACAGAGAATGTCATCATCCAAACAGAATGGGAAGGTTCCTTAGCCTCCAAAGTCTTCTTCAATGCCATTCAGTGACAGAAAGCACACAGGAAACATTGATGATGGGAAATATCTGCAGCAGTGTGACTTGCTTGGCCATCCTCCTAACTCTAACTGCAAACCAATGCTGAACAGCAAGCAGAGAGCAGAGCAGGCAGGAAATCACAGTGGCTGTGCCACAGGGGCAGTGTCCCAGCTGCTGCTGGACACCATCCACACAGCACTTCCCACCAGCAGTGTTCTCCACTCCTATTCATTACTTTTAGCACTCAGTGGATTTCTTCAGTGTCATGATGGGCTCTGAGCAGTCTTTTGTCCTGCTTCTCCTGGTGGTTGCAGCAGGCTGATGAATCAGGGTGCTGGAGGAGCTGTTGGGTTGCAGTGAAATTCTTTTCCAGTGGGTGTAGGTTGTAGCTAACCATACAACATGTGAGCAAAGAGACATCCTGGTGAGCAGTTATTGGCACAGAGAATTTCCAATCACAGCCAATGATTGCAGAGACATCACACAGACAGAAACTGAACTGATTGCTGGGGTGCTGTTCCAGAGCTGTGACAAATATTGTGGTGCAGGCCCAGCTGGTTCCAGCACCATGAGCTGAGACACAAACTAACAGAGCAGTTGAGAGCAGGACCAGGGCTGCAAGGGGAGCCAAGGGGCCCAGACCTGCAGAGCCTGTGGCTCCTTCTTCAGGCATAGGTGAATGTTACAACTCCCCTTTCCCACAGCCTATCCCCACTCAGCTCACTGTTGCATCTGGATTTGAACAGGGGCTCTTCTCCCCACTTGCCTTTCCCAGCTGCTTCAAGGATGCAGCACTTGGTTCTTTTTCACTCCCAGCCTTTCTCATATGGTTTGGTTGCACATCTCATCCCCTCCAGGGCCCCACCCAGACATGAAGGCCATCTCAACATTTCATTACCACTCCCTTTTTGGGTTCCCATTGATTGGTTCTATTGCAAACTAAGTCATTGATCACCATGGATCTACAGGCTGCAGCCCAGGCTCTGGTTGTCTCTCTGGGCTGCAAGTGCTCACTGCTGGCTCCTCTTGAGCTTCTCCTCCACCAGCACCCCCAAGGCCTTTTCTTCCTGGCTGTTCTCAAGCCAGTCCCTGCCAGCCTATGTCAGGATCCATGTACATGGTGTCCTGTGGGGTGCATGGGGTTTGTTTTTAGGACTGTCCTGGAACCCCAAGTACAAACCCAATGATGGGTTTGGTCATGGGGAAGTTACACCAACAACCTGAACCTGGTTGGGCTGTTGTGTTACAATCTTTGTGCTCTGGGTTGGTAGAATGGATGTAGAAGATTCTCCTTTCATTTGGTTCCTGGTGAGTAGATCCTTGACTCCCTGCATCCAGTCTGCATTTGCTCTTCTGCCATGGATTGCAGTTGAGCCACCTGAGGAGAGCTGCCCCAGCCCCAGGCAGCTTTGCTGTACCTTTCATTTCCATGGAAAACAAGAGAGAGCTTAGCCTGCCTTGTTCTGTGGGGTTTCAGCACTTCCAGTGGATCTCAGCAGCACCTGGTCCCCAGGAGCTTGTGCTTGGGCCATGGTGAGTGTCCTTACTGGAAGGCGGAGGAAGAGAGGAGTGGGCAAGTGGAGTACGTCGTACACGGCGTTGCCACGGGTGTCTGCCCAACTGATCCATGCAGTGAGGACAGAGTCTGCTCTCAGCACTGGCTTGGTCACAAATCCAAAGCACAGCACCAGAGGAGCTGCTGTGAAGAAAATTTACTCCATCAAGGCTGAAACCAGGATGATCTCCCCCTCACTCCATACCCTTATGTGGGGAAGGTACATTATGCCCAGAGTTATGCCCAGATATTGAAACCTGTCCCAGCACGTGGACAAGTTCCCCCTCATTCCATGAGGGGAACAAAGGCCAAGGTGGCACAGACCCCTGCACACCCCTATGGCATGGGATGCTGGTGCTGATGCCAAGCATGGCATAATTCCAGCTTCACGCCTCCCATAGGCTGCAGCTGGTTGTTTAGGAGAGTGCCCATTGGCCACATCCAGCCTCCAGGAACCTATCAGTATTGCCCCAGCTTGTAAATACGTTGCCCTCTTTCACTGTGTTCTCTCTCCTTGCTGGAGACTGAGCTCATGCCATAGCCTCTGCCATTGAGCTCATTGCTATTAAGTCTCTCTCCTATATGCAAGCAAACTAGTGGCCTCTGCATGACGAGGAGAAGCCAGCAGCCAGGCAGCCTGTTGAGCCTCAGCCCTGAGAGTATCTCCTGAGGAGGGACCTTCGCTGAGCCTGAGAAGCTGCAGCATTGCATTGCCAGCCTCACCGGTCGGAAGAGCCCGACGTGCTTTCAAGAGGACTGGACCCCCGAGGGTAAGATCTGCCCAGCTGCTGGGGAAGGGACTTAGGTCAGTCTGGCAGTGCAAACATCTGCCTCAGCCTGAAGCAGCAGACTGACAAGAGGCACAACCCTGTGTGTGTCAGCTCAGAGAGCAGGAGCAGTGTCAGCCTCATGCCTGTGTAACCCTGACATCACAGGAGAGGAGTTGCTACTTCTGCCATTCTGTGCCCTGTGAACCCCAGGGGAATCCAGAGCACAGTTCTTGCCCTGTGCTCCAAAGCCAGGACCGCTCTGATAAGGGTCCTGCCACTCCTTCGAGTCGAGCAAAGGGGAAGCTGCTGCTTCATGCACCTGTGCCTCTTCCCCGGGGCCATCCATGCCAGCCCCCAAAGTCTGTTGCCACCAGGCTGACCCCTGCCGGGCTGTGACCGGTTGAGGATGTATCTTTAAGAAAGAGACAGTTGCTGAACACTCTGGCTGAATGTTTTTGATATTTGAACAAAAACAAGATAGTCTAAACTAATTTCATTGGTGGATTGTAGAATGCAATTTTAAGTTTGGGTTCTGTTAGTTCAGTCTGTGTCTGGTCTGGGTGCAGGCTGGGTGCAGTCTGTGCTTCTCTGTCCTGTGGGATGGACGGCTTCTCTCTTTCTGAAGCAGGGACGGCCTTGAGTTAACAGCTAACCAGATAAGAACACTAATTTTCGCATGTGCTTTTTAGCTAACAGAATTTTTCTTCCTTAATTGCCTTTCTCTCTCTCTCTAACCCTTTTTGGGAAAAAGGGGAGGTGGGGAGGGAGAGAGGGGGGTTCAGGGAACCCCCCTGGCCGGCTGGAGGGAAAAGGCTTTTCTGCATTGTGTTCATTGCTGTATTTTCCTGTATATATTGTAAATATTGTATATTTGTGTATATATTCATTGCATTCCATTTATGCTTGTAAATATAGCTTTCATCTGCTTTTCCGACTGAGCTAGCTGTGGTTTCTTTCCCTGTGTGTGGGGAGGGAACTTTCTCACCCCACCACACGGGCCCAGGCCTATCTGCCATTGTGCCAGATCAGAAACCTCCAAGCCTGCCTACTGGGAACCGTGGCCCCGCCCTGCCGTGCAGGCTGACTCTGTGAGCGCTGACCCCATCCCAGGACCAGCCCCACCGGCCCTGCCAGGCCAACCTCGTAGGTCTGCTGCCTCCCATCCAGAGAGAGCCACCTGAGTCCTGTGAAGGGAACCTGCTGTACAGCTAGGCTAAGGTCCATTCCCTCTGCTGCCACAGAAGGGAGAATACATCACTGTCCAGACCAGCCAGGAGTCAGCCCAGCAACAGCAGCCTGCCAGAACCGAACCTTGCTACAAACAAAGGACACAGCACACTGCTGGAACCTATCCACCTGCTTTCCACTCACTAACACTCAGTTCAAAGCACCTGTGTCTAGCAGGATAACCTTTCCAGTCCAATCCTCTGATACACAGTGTAGTATCTCTGTATATAGTTAGCAGTCACCAGAGTCCTGTCGAGTCGCCATCTGGTGGACAAGCAGTGGAATTGCAGCCTGTGTTAGAGTAAGAGAAATTGACTCTGTAAATATCCTGATTGAGTCCAAACTATAAATACTAAACCACTGATGGATGTATTTCACAATTGCTCACTAGATTATCGATATAAAATAGTGATTCATTGGTTATTAATAATTTTAATAATTAATAAAATAACTATTAATATAATTCATATTTCATATTCATAAATTGTAGACCTCTTCATCACAGACAGAACAAACCTCACAGTCCCTTTCCAGCTGTGTTCCTGCTGTTGGCCAATCTCCTCCCCAGGCAGAAGTGACCTCACAGCCATTCACACTCATTGGCTTCCTACTGGAATGATGAGCTCCTGAGACACAACTGACCACCTGATCCCACACCCACCATCAGCCTCCTTGTGGCCAGAGCCTGAGCAGATCAAGTTTCATCCATCCATCTGGCAGATTTCCTACCAAGGCTCTGAGTGGAGAAACCTTCCTCAGAATAGCTGCTGGATCTGTCCTGGTCATCTATGGAAGAGCTCCACACATCATCTTGTCCAATGACCCTGCTCAGGGCAGGGTTAAGCAGATGAGGACACTCAAGGCCTGTGCCCAGTTTGGCCTCATCCCCAAAGATGCTGCAGTAGCTCTGAGTCAGAAGTGAAGGGAGCTGATGAAAGATTGCACAGTGTTGGCCCAAGGGCTGCCTGAGGGATGCCACTGGGAAGTGGCTGCCAGGAGGACTCTGCCCTGGTGACATCTGGGCTTGATCCACCATCTGCCTTCCCACCCAACACCTAATCCATTCCTTCAGTCCTGCTATCACTAGTCTGGCTCTACAGAGATGATGGCAAAGGCCTGGCTAAGGTCCAGCAAAAAACATGCCCTTCTTGCCCCTCCCCAGACAGGTTAGTGACTCTCTCTTGTCCTGCAAGGGCCTGCAGTGTCTGACCTATCACTTTTGACCCCCACCACAACTATGCTGAGGGTGACCAGACTAGCGTTTGCCCCAGCCTCCTTCCTGGCCTTCTTGAAGATGCCTTCTCAAAGGAGCCAGAACCTCTCTGCTGGCTCTGTGCACATTTCAGGGCACAGCCCAGGAAGGCTGATGTGAGCTGACAGCAACATTGGCAATGACCTGTGCAGGACACCTGAGAGGAGTCTCCCTAAGGCAGGGAGTGTTTGTGCTGCAGTCACACACAGAAATGACTCAGGATCACAGGATTTAGGGGGTGAAGGCACCTCCAAAGGAGTCCAACCCCCCTGCCACAGCAGGAACCACAGAATCAAGTGTAGGTTGCACAAGAATACATCCAGATGGGTCTTGAAGTCTCCAGAGAATGAGACTCCACCACCCATCTGGACAGCCTGTTCCAGTGCTCTGTCACCCTCACAGTGAAGAAATTCCTCCTCCTGTTGAGGTGGAACCTCCTGTGATGGAGTTTATAGCCATTGCCCTTTGTCCTATCCCAGGGTGCCACTGAGCAGAGCCTGTCCCTGTCCCTCCTTCCTGACCCCCAGCTCTCAGATATTTATAACATTTATTAATCCCCTCCCCTCTCATCTTCTCCTCTCCGACCAAACAGCCCCAAGGCTCTCAGCCTCTCCTCTCCAGGCAGTGCTGCAGCCCCTTCAGCATCCTGGAAGCCCTCCCCTGGACTCTCTCCAGCAGATCCCTGTCCCTCCTGAACTGGGGAGCCCAGAACTGGCCCCAGGTGGGGCCTCACCAGGGCAGAGTTGAGGGGGAGAAGAACCTCCCTGGATGTTCTGGACACACTCCTCCTAATGCACCCCAGGACGTCATCGGCCTTCTTGGCCCCCAGGGCACATGGCTGTCCCATGCAGAACTTGCTGCCCACCAGAACTCCCAGCTCCTTCTCCTTGGGGCTGCTCTCCAGCAGATCACCTCCCAGCCTGTACTGCTGCAGTTTATTCTTCCTCCCAGGAGCAGGACTCTGCTCTCATCCTTGTTGAACCTCATTAGGTTCCTCTCTGCTGCCAGCTCTCAGTGTGTCCAAGTCTGTGAATGGTTGCACAGCCTTCAGGGGTCTCAGCCAAGCCTCCCAGTTTGGTATTGTCAGCAAACTTGTTGAGCAGACTCTGTCTGTTTGTCTGTGCCCTCATCAATGTTGTTGATGAAGATGTTGAACAGGACAGGACCCAGCACTGATCCCTGAAGGACTCCACTGGTTACAGCTCTCCAGCTGGACCTGGCACCTTTGACCACCACTCTTTGGACTCTATTTTTTAACCAGTTTCTGATCCACCTCACTCTCTGCTCTTCCATCCCACACTTCCTGAGCTTACTCACAAGGATATTATGGGAGACAGTGTCAAAAGCATTACTAAGGTCAAGGTAGACTACATCCAGTCAGGGCTCTGCCAGGCATTGTGAACTCCTCCTGCACCTCAGGATATTCAGACAGAGTCTTTCCCCATCCCTCATACAAGCTCTGCACTGCAGCACTAAGAGTGTCCCTGGCCTCCTGCCACCCCCGCCAGAGGCTGGGAGGCTCCCCACACCTCCAGTGCCTTGGTACCCCAGCAGCACCTGATGGTGTTTGTGCTCACTCAGGTTTCTCTCACCCCACACACCATGGCCATGCTTGCATCTCATCTCTGCAATGCCAGCAGCCACTGCTGACCTCCTGATTCTCTGTCCTCCCATGGAGGGACAAAGAACCTCTCCAAGGTGAGCTGAGAGACCAATGCTGGAAATTCTGGTAGTGAGAGGCTCATCCAGGATGATTACCCTGGGACAGCTTCCCCAGGGTGTGCAGAGAACACAGGCAGAGATCAGAGCCTGCTCTGCAGCTCCCTCAGGCTCTTGCAGGAGGCCTGTCTGTGTCAGGACACTGCTGTGTGCCCCAGCCCTGCACACTCACCCTTGAGCTGTCCCCTGCTGTTTGAATCCCTGGACACTTCCTTGGGCCTGCTCTGACAGAAACTTTGGACAAAGCCCTAAGCCTTCAGGACTCTGCCCTGAGCAATCATCTGTCTCTGTGGAACTGTCTTGGGGGCCAGCTCAGTCAGAGTAGTTCCCATGGCCTGTCCCTGCCTGTGCGAATAGGGCTGGCATGAAGCAGAACTAAGCTGACACAGCACTCAGGCCTTGCACTGACCCAGAAGAGGCTGGAAGTGGAAAGAGAACAGCCCTGGAAGTTCAGGTGCTGGTGCTCCCTGGCAGTGCTGCTGTATTGGGGCTCTTTTCTCGCCCAAAACTGCACAGGACCTGGCCCTGAAGCTCTAGAGAAGTCCTGGAGGAAGGATCTCAGAAAGGAAAATGTTAAAGAAAGGTTCTTTATTTCTTAACCAAAGAAAGATCAGAGGTCCTGCTGCACAAACTCTTGGTCAGCAAAGCAGAGAATGTGTTAGAAAAGGGATGACAGTTTGATAAAGAGTAAAACACCACTACCACAGAGTGCAGAACCAGGCTGGGTCTGCACTGAGTGACATCAGAACTGCTCTGCAGAAGAGTTTATTGCTTCTGAAAGCATCCAGGGATCAGTTGGCTCAGGGCAGCCTTCAGCTCTTGGTTCCTCAGGCTGTAGATGAGAGGGTTGACTGCTGGAGGAACCACTGAGTACAGAACAGACACCACCAGGTCCAGCAATAGGGAGGAGATGGAGGAGGGCTTCAGGTAGGCAAAGAAGCCAGTGCTGAGAAACAGGGAGACCACAGCCAGGTGAGGGAGGCAGGTGGCAAAGGCTTTGTGGCGTCCCTGCTGAGAGGGGATTCTCAGCACTGCCCTGAAGATCTGCACATAGGACACCACAATCAACACAAAACAGACAAATGCTAAACAGGCACTGGCCACAAGAAGCCAAAGTTCCCTGAGGTAGATTGGAGCAGGAGAGCTTGAGGATCTGGGGCACTTCACAGAAGAACTGCTCCAGAGCATTGCCCTGGCAGAGGGGCAGGGAAAATGTATTGGCTGTGTGCAGCAGAGCATTGAGAGCCCCAGAGGACCAGGCAGCTGCTGCCATGTGGAGACAAACTCTGCTGCCCAGGAGGGACTCATAGTGCAGGGGTCTGCAGATGGCAACGTAGCGATCGTAGACAATGATGGTGAGGAGAAAATACTCTGCTGAAAGGAAAAGGAAAAGCAGAAATACTTGTGCAGCACATCCTGCATAGATGATGTCCCTGGTGTCCCTCAGGGAATTGGACATGGATTTTGGCACAGTGGTAGAGATAGCACCCAGGTCAGGAGGGCGAGGTTGAGGAGGAGTAGTACATGGGGTGTGGAGGTGGTGTCCCAGGCTATGGTGCTGATGATGAGCCATTGCCCAGCAGGGCAGCCAGGTAGATGGCCAGGAAGAGGCAGAAGTGCAGCAGCTGCAGCTGCCTTGTGCCTGGGAATGGCAGGAGGAGGAAGTGGCTGATGAGCTGCTGTTGTCCATCTGCTGCCTCTGGCCATGGAGACCTGTGCAAGGAGGGAAAGGCAGTGACAAGTTAGGGAACACTTCCCTCAGCCTCATTGTAACCTCCCTCCCCGAGCTGCATGAGAAATGGATCAGCTCAGGCCTCATCACTACCAACCCATGGCAGAGTTCATCACAGCCTCATATGTTCAGGGACCCAGAATTGCCAAGAAGAAAGAAACAGAACAGAAAGTGACCAACAGCCCAATCTCAGAGAACAAGAGTCCCATTCTGGTGGGTTGAAATTTCCCCCCAGCATTGTCTTTGCCAGAGCAGCTCAGTTAGAAGCAAATTAAGCTGTATTGACAAGCAAGAGCTACACTCTACAATCGAATGCAATGAACAGGTACAGAACATACAGGAGTGACAATATTAGGCAGGTATTTACAAGTAGCAAACAACACAGAAAACAGAAGCTGTTCCACTGCCCCTAAACCCTAGCCCCCTGTTCCATGAGAGAAAGGAGGAGTGGAAGAGAAAAAAAAGCAGTGGTTTAGACTTAGCCAAGGGCAGCCAAAGCAGGTGATCTCTCCTCCCCAGCAAAGCAAAACAGCTGAGATCAGAAGAGGAGAGAGAGATTTTATGGTACAGCTCCTCTGATTCCAGATATTTACCAATAATTTGTTTAGAAGAATCTTTCTTTTCTTTTCACACCCAAGAGTGATCTATTTATTGTTGTTTCTACTTTTCTGCTCAAAATCTGTAAACTAAATTTCAAAGGAATTGCCTAAAACCACCACA
>JAAWVA010000030.1:31434530-31469589 GCA_015227895.2 Colaptes auratus
CCATGGACAAGGAACAAGGATTCTATAGCTTCCCTCTTCTGTCCCGCAGCATGTCTGACAGACTGATGGTCAGTAGCTAAATCACTGAATGCTGCTGGTGTGAGATTGCTTGCTTTGTTTTGCCAACCAGCAACTCACTTGGTTGGACTCCATGGGTGATAATTGAAGACATTTATGAGAGCATCTGAGGGTCCTCTTATACCTGCCTGAAAATGGGTGATGTAACACATCAAAGATACAAATCCCAGAGCTGTACATATATGGGTCAAGAGAACAAGCCTTGCAGCTGCACTACAATAACAAGCATGCATTCCTTCCACTTATCTTACCAGGTCAAGGCACAAACAGGACAGTTGCCTCTTTCAGACAGAGAGGTTTCATCCCACTGTTTTGAACTTACAAGCACAACAATCCTCGTTTCCTGCCTGAGCTCTTAAAGGAAACCTAGATTTTGCCAGTTCCAATCCCTACATTTCCGTTTTCCTCTAATAAAGAATCATAGAACAGTCAGGGTTGGAAGGGACCACAAGGATCAGCTAGTTCCAACCCCCCCGCCATGGGCAGGGACACCTCACACTAGATCAAGCTGGCCAAAGCCTCATCCAGCCTGGGCCTTAAACACCTCAGGGATGGGGCCTCAACCACCTCCCTCGACAACCCCTTCCAGGGCTTCACCACTCTCATGGGGAAGAACTACCTCCTCACCTCCAGCCTGAATCTCCCCACCTCCAGCTTCATTCCATTCCCCCAGTCCTATCACTACCTGATAGCCTGAGCAGTCCCTCCCCAGCCTTCTTGTAGGCCCCCTTCAGGTAGTGGAAGGCCACAATGAGGTCACCTCGGAGCCTTCTCTTCTCCAGCCTGAACAGCCCCATCCTTCATCTGTCCTCACAGGAGAGGTGCTCCAGCCCTCTGATCATCCTCGTGGCCCTTCTCTGGACACCTTCCAGCACCTCCAGATCCCTCTTGTAATAGGGAGCTCCAGAACTGGACTCCAGGTGGGTTCTCACCAGAGCTGAGTAGAGGGGGAGAATCACACCAAGAAGACTTGATTGACCATACCAGTTCTTCCCTGAACACATTGCACACAGGGATTGAGATACAAAGCCCTACAAATGCAGCAAACCCAATCTGCAGCATTGTCTTTTGCAATCTGCTTCAGGGGCATGAATGTCACACCTTTGCCTTTTCCTAAGATGGTCAAACATCATAGAAGTGTTTAGTGTCAGCAAGCTCCTCCCTTGACCCATGAGGGTAGGGCTGGCCAGGCTCTGTCTCCACAGATAAGGAAATTACCTGTGGGCAGACAGCAAGAGTGAGAAGGCCTCTTGGCTGGGTGGAGATGCCATCCTGAATATTCATAGTTCTGCCCAGTGTGAAATTAAACACAGCACAATAATCCATGTTCACTCTGCCTACCACACTGAACTCCTGATGCTCTCTTTTCTCTTTTGCTAAGAAAAGGTACTGAGTCCTATTGTTCCTACTCCTGTTTTTTTTTTCCTTTCCTTTCAAATTTCTCCCAAGTAAAGCCTCCAGCATCTTTATATCCTCATAAATTTTATTAACCACACTAAAACCACATATGAAATGAAACTTTGAGACCATCACATGCTTTAACTTTTCTTTCTTGTGACATAATACCTACAATTCCCCCTTGTTTGTTTTATCTCATAGAATGAAAAAGTCTTTTATGCTATAATCCATTTTGACCTTCACCCAGTAGCACTGCCACGGTGTTGTGCTTATTCCTTAGGGAACATACCTTAACACCACCACTAAAGATTTATAAGCACTCCTCCTTGCCTATATTTTGGCATTCTTACCTAGACCCAACACAAGATGTTTCCAGGCCAAGACCTTTATTATGTTACACAGTTGAGTTATGTTTCTAATGCAGTGTTGCCACACTCTGATTGGTTACATTTCTACTGCCATGCCCTTAAGCAAAGCACACACTAGGTTAATGCTAACAAACAAGCTTCTGAACAGATCCAGCCCAGTCCTGCCTGATCTTTCTTTTCAGTTCCTGATAAGGTCTACATCCCTGGACTCAAGACCAAACATAGCTGTCCCAAAGCTATCTGAAAACAACCCGTCTCCTATACCACCACTGCTTATCAGGTGAAGGCTTTGGTGAAAACATTTGCTGCTGCTGATCATGTATGAAAAACTTGTTTCAGATGTGGGCAGCTGGGGCATTAGAAGAAAACTTGTCCACTAAAAGGCAGCAGCTATAATGGTTATGGGAGCCTGTTCCTCTCTGGCCCCTGTGCACAACATGGTAAGAATGAAACCTCCCCTAAGATGGCTTCTTCAGGTTTAATAACCAAGACAACCTCCTCCCCTGAGAAAATATTGGGAAACAGGAAGCAGAGCACCGGGAGCGTGCACACAGAACAAGTGCCTCCCCACAGCACCTCTCAGGCCTATGGGGTCACTTACCAGCAAGAACCAGCGGCAGCACCGCAGTGGATGTCAGCACAGACATTTCACTCACTGTAATGGATGAAAAGGTGCATAAAGGCACATGACCTGTGGGACATGGCTAAGTGCCTTGTTGTTAGGAAGATCTAGCACTACCTTACAAGGACCTTTTTTGCTCCCTGGGCAATGGATTCTGATTGCCAAGGACAAATCTCTGCCATGCTGTGGACGCTGTCCCCTCCAGTAACTTCCCTGCAGGGAGTCGAATCGCACATTAGTGCCTTTTACTGCACAGGTCCTGGCAGCTGAAGCCCAGGAAAGGGGAACCTGAGGTTTCAGTTCCACAGGGAAGCCTGAAGGCTTTTGGGCACTGACTATTCTGACTGCTCAGCCAATGATGACGTGTATCCTCAGAGCAGAGAGTGAACAGCCTAAAGAGGTGACAGTTGGGGGATGAGTGATACAGGTGTGGATGTTACAATCATATCCTCCACGCATTGCCCTTCATCCTGGTTGACAATGTCCACAGCACATGTTGTGGCAGGAGTTGGTGGCACAACAACCAGTCACCAAAGTGTGCTCCCTGTCCAGGTAGTCAGCCCTGAGGGGCAAGTGGCTGCTGTTCATCCTCACATAGCTGCAGTGCCTTGAATCTATGGGACTGAGAGGTCTTAAGTATGTGAGGGGTGAATATCACTACCAATGCCCAGGATTTTTAGTAGGGGCCACTGTGACTGAGGGCACATGTAGGCCTAGTATCCCATTACAGTGGCTAACATTGACCCTTGTGTGGATGGATCAGTGGCCCCACCCAATGGAATCACAGAGCCATCAAAGAGCTGCTAAGGAAACAGCTGCAGCAAGCCCATTTAGAGCCATCTCAGGGCCTGTGGAATACCCTGGTCTTGTAATTAAGAAAAAATCAGGGAAGTGGAGGCTGCTTCAGGACTGGAGAAGTGAATAATGCACTGGAAAGTATGGGTTCTTCACAGCCTGGAATGCCCTCACCAGCAATGATGCCTGAGAAATGGAATATCTGTGTTATGGGTTTGAAGGATTGTTTCTTTACCATCCAGCTGCATCCCAATCCAATTTGCTTTCACAATCCCTATGACTAACCATAATGAACCCAGTCAGAGGTATCAGTGGACTGTGTTGCCTCAAGGCATGAAAAAAAGCCCCACAATTTGTCAGTGGTATGTGGCACAGGCATTATCACATGTCAGAGCACAATATCACACCATGTAGTGCTACCAACACATGGATGCTGTGCTAGTTGTTACATAGACAGAGGCTTGCTGAGTGCAGTTGTGCCTGATGTGACACAAGCATTGAGGAAATAAGGGCTAGAAATAGCCCCAGAGAAGGTGCAGCACCAAGCACCTTGGAAATATTTGGGACTAAAACTCTTAGATCAAGCAATGCAGCCACAAGTGATACAAATTCAGCAATCTGTGACCACCTTCATGATTTGCAGAAATTACTGGAACCATAAACTGGGTAGACCTTGCTAGCTCTTAGCACAACCCTGCCAGCTCCCTTATTTGACTTACTGAAGGGACCCTGACCTTTATCTCCTCGAGGCTTGGCTGCAAAAGCACAACCTGCACTGCAGCAAGTGGAGCTTGCCATGGCCATGGGAACAAACCCATCGGGTAGCAGAAGCAGCACCTGTCAGCATTTCTGTGCTTATCTCCCAAGGGCATCCTCCAGCTCTCACAGCACAATGGAATGGACACTGGCCACATCCTTGTTTTCTGGATTGGGTCTTTTTACCATTTCCCCCAGAGCAAACAGTGAGCACTCAAATGGAGCTGGTTGCTGGGGTTGTGTGCAAAGCCAGGCAATGGTGTACTCAACTCTCAGGACCAGACCCTGCCACTCTGACATTGCCTTTAACGTCAGACTATCTGGACTGGTGTATGGCACAGAGCCCTGAGTTGCCAGTGACCCTGATAGATTCCCCAGGGAAGGTTTTGCTGCATGCTAGGCACATCGATTTTTGCAGCTACATGGAGGGCTGCAACGAGTGGAACCGACTTGGTTCTCTGTGACACCAGTCCCAGGAAAGACAATCTCCACTGATGGTTCAGGGGAAACAGGGAAGGCAGTCGCTGCCTGGCAAGAAAAGGGGAAATGGCATGAGCTCCTAGCCTCTCAGGATGGTTCACCTCAGCTCCTGGAGTTAAAAGCTGTGGTAGTGACCTTTACTAAGTGGCCCAATGAGCCCATAACCATTGTCACTGACTCGTAGTGGGTTTGTAACCTTGTGCAGCAGTTGCACCAGGCACTGCTGAAGGAGGTTAACAACAAATCTTTCCTTCATTTGCTAAAAACCCTATGGCTTGTGCTGCAAAGTCAAACAGAACCATTCCATGTGCTGCATGTTCATAGCCACAGAGTGCTGCCAGGGTGTGTGTCCGATGGAAACACCACAGCTGATGCCCTGATGATGCCTGCCTGGGCTGCACCTATGCCTGACATGGCAGCAAGCAGCTCAATCCCTGCCTTTTTCCACCAAGGGGCTCACACACTGCAGAGGCAGTTTGGCAGATCACTGTCTTCAGCAAGAGACACTGCAGCCTCTTGCATAGACTGTCAACATTTCTCCTCGACCCAGCCAGCTGGTGTCAATCCCAGGGGATTACAGAGCCTACAGCTATAGCAATCTGATGTTACTCACATGCCCGAGTCTGGGCCTTTGAGCTATGTCCATGTCTCAGTTGACACATTCTCTGCTGTGCTATGGGCTACCCCACATGGTGGTGAAAAGGCCTGAGATGGAATTGTGCCCTGGAGAAAAGCTTTTTCTGCCCTGGGCATTCCACAGCAAATCAGAGCTGATGTGGGCCCCGGCTCTATCACCTCTAGGTCACAAGCGTTTGTATGCCAGTGGGGGGTCCTCATGTTCCCAGCACACCCACTGCCCACAGGCCAGGCCCTAACTGAATCTGCCCATCACACTCTTCAAGCTATGCTTGAAAAACAGAAAGGGGGAATGTTGGGGGAGACACCACACAGCAGGCTGTAGAAAGCTGTCTATACCCTGAATCATTTAACCATCTCTCAGAGTGGTATGAGCCCTGTCACAGTAACTCATGTCATGTCATTGCAGTCTGTGAGCAATCCTTTAGCAAAAAAGGCCCCAGTGTGGCTCTGCAATTTACAGGCCCTTGATTGGGAAGGCCCCTGGGATCTTGTGACCTGGGGCCATGGCTATGCTTGTGTTTCCACAGGTGCCAGGGTCAAGTGGGTCTCTGCTTGTTGTGTTTGGCCTGCTCCAGAGCATGATCAATGGAAACAAACCCTCAGCCCACATCAGCTAACTCCATGGGGTAGCAAACCATTTGGGCAGCACTGCTGCATGCATGAAATTAAACCTGGAATTTAAATGCCTGACAAATTGTAACACAGCAGTAAAGTGTTTTGAGCATCTGGATATGTGGGATGATAATCTGCTCTTTGCCCCATTAGAGCCTCAAGAATTAGATCTTTCAGGGACTTTCCAAGCAGAAAGCTGTGTGTACCTGCAGCACAGAGCTGGAGCTGATACAGTACTATGATCTTTAATCACACTCCCTTTGCCTTAAAGCCATGCAGGCTTAGCCTAACAGCTGAATGAGATGGTCATGCAGGTTTGTAGAAAAAAGTTGAACACATAGCAGCCAGGATAATCTTGCTTCAAATTGCTACAGTAAAGCAGCAGCTCAGCTAAGGGAACTGGCATCTTGGGTTGCAAAACAAGACAAGGAAACATCAAAAGTGTTGCTTGAATTAGCCACTGATGTGGAGAGTGTCAGCCATGGCTGCCTGCAAAATCCAGCTGCTGTTGGTTCTTTGTTGTCAGCTCCAGGTCAGGGCTGGACAGAATGTGATGGTCTGTGCTGTACACACTGAAGTGATCATTCTAAACATGGACAGAAGAGTGTTACAAACTGGGTTGTGAATATTGCTGATTGGATCCCTCCTGGTGTTGGCAGTGCCCTGTTCATTCTCATGTCTGCAAAGGGCCCTGCAGAAGAGAATGAGCCCTGGGCAAAAAGGAGGAATTGTAGCTAAAGCGGGTGGCCATGGGCAGCTTTAACCTTGAACTAAGCAGAGCTCTGCCCTTGAATCAGGAATGCAAACCACTGCAGGAAAGAAGATCTGTGAACAGCAAAGGAAGAAACAGAGACCTCCCCAGGCTACCAAAAGGGGGAGAGAGGTGCCTGACACCAAGCCTAAACCAATCACTTAAGTACAAGGGCACAGGGACACAGAAAGGAAAGATCTAAGCCATGATGTGTATAGTCAAGTGGCCTCTGCTGCTGGCTGGTGCTTGAGCACATCTTGGGGTCATCCTTTTTCCTGGCTGCCAACACTGCACAGCCTTAGCTGTTGAGTTTTTCCATTTCTCTGAGTCACTTCTTCCTGTTGTTTGTTTGGAGAACCTTGAGTCTTGCCTTCCATCAGCTAGCCAGGAGAAGTTCTCCTCACCTTTCACTGCCTGGTTTGGAATCTCTTGGTTTTGTCACAAGACATTGGTTTGGTCACCAGCTGTGTTCAGACTTTTCCCTTCACCTTCTGTGGCAGTTCAGGCTGGGTGTCTTCTATTCCTGCCACATAAGCTAAACCTCCTGTGTCCAGAGGGTCCAACCCACTAAGGTGGACACAGGAAACAGCCTATTTCATACCCATAATATCCTGCACCCTCTAAATCCATCTGCAAAGTTCTTCTCTTCCTCTTTCTTCCCTCTCTGCTCCCATAGGAGATGCTCCCTATTGGGTAATGGTCGGAGAGTATCTCATGGCCAAGGGCTCTGGCAAGGATGAGAGGCCAAACAGGACCAAGGCCTTTGTGCCCTTGGCTCTGGCACTTGCCTCTGCCACCAAGGCCTGGGAGGAGAAACTTGGCTTTCAGGCTTCAAGGTTCTTCTAGTCTAAGGGCAGTGGTCAGGGCTTGGCCTTTCTGCTTCCTAGAACAAAGGCAAGGTTTTCTGCCCTGTACTTTGCCTTTGTCTCCCTGCAATCCTGGCCTCTAACAAGCTGCTCTAAGGAGTCCCTGGGGAGCCTTTGTCAGTAACAAGCCTCAGGGAGGCCAATCAGTGCTTCAAGGGACTTTGGAGTTTTCTTCTGCTTTGGACTTGCTGAGAAGCTTCTTGGCAGTACCTTGGCAGAGTCTGCTGGCAGTACCTAAGGATGATGGAATCAGCCCCAAATACTCCATGGGGCTCATTAAATACTGATGAACCTGTCATTCTTGCCAAGGTTTCTGCAGCTAATTGGAGAGGTTTTCATTGCACAAAGAATCTGATTTTTAAAGGTACCTTTCATTCCTTTTCAGCAGGAGTTGTCTCTTTGCAAGCAAACCACAGCAAAACCTGACAAGGTCCTACCCTGCTCACTGCTCATCCTCACTCCCTGCTGCCACCAGCAGAGCCCTGAGCCACAGGTGAGGGACAGGATCTGCCTTGCCAGGGGCTGGGGGTCAGAGCTTGGCCCTTTGGATCAATGAAACCCCTCCAGGTTTGCTCAGCAGCAGAGCCACCTTGAGCTGCTTGTCCTGACCTGTCAGCACTGCCTCAGCTCTCTGCTCTCCCCACAGCCTGGAGATGCTTCAGTGCCTCCAGTGATGCTTCCCTTGCATCCACTGTCTCCTTCTGCTCTAAGCGGACCCTGGGGACCCTTTCCCAGTATGCTTCACTGGGACCCATTAAGAGTAGAAGAAACTTCAGAGTTGGAATCTGACTTTGACTTCTGGAGAGGTTTCATCAGCTTCCTCTCAGTCCCTGAGGTATACAGGACACCAAAAGCTACCAGAGGAGTTATTAAAACACCTTGGGCTGGTCCCCTGCTGCTCTATTGGGCTGGACTCCTGGGCTGTAAGGAGAAAGCTGGCAAGCAGGCAGTGCTGAAGGAGACAGCTCTGGCCAGGAGCAGCTCCTCTGCACAGCACAGCAGGGCTGAGGACACTGCCAGAGGATCTCCAGGAGATGAGGAAGGCAGAGAGAGCTTCAAGGTGGCCAGGACTGGGAGGATGACTGAGACCTCACTGGAGGAGAAGTCACTGCAGTCACTGACACAGTGAGGCTGTGGGTGCAGGACACTGCAGCTGTAGCTCCTGGAGGCATCTCCATCTCGGCTGCTGATGCTCAGCTGCAGGCTCCCAGAGTGTGCAGACAGAAGGAGGAGCAAAGCCCTTCAGTTCCATCCTGTGAGCAGCAGTGAGCAGAGCTGGGGAAGGAGAAGGCTTCACCCCCAGCCCCTCTGCCTTTCTCTCTTCCCTTCACTCTCTCTGCAGCACTGCAGGCCTGCTCCCTGTTTCTCCACCTCTCCATGGGTGTGGTGGTTTTAGGCAATGCCTTTAAAATTTAGTTACAGATTTTGAGCAGAAAAGTAGAAACACAATAAATAGATCACTCTTGGGTGTGAAAAGGAAAAGAAAAGATTCTTCTAAACAAATTCATTGGATAAATATCTGGAATCAGAGGAGCTGTACCATAACAATTCTCTCTCTTCTCTTCTGATCTCAGCTGTTTTGCTTGGCTGGGGAGAGATCACCTGCTTTGGCTGGCCTTGGCTAAACCTAACCCACTGCTTTTTTTCTCTCTCCACTCCTCCTTTCTCTTCTGGAACAGAGGGGTAGGGGTTAGAGGCAGAGGAACACCTTCCCTGGTCTCTGACCAGGAGGGATTTGTGTCATTTGCTAATTGTAAATACCTGTTTAATATTGTCACTCCTGTATGTTCTGTACCTGCTCATTGCATTCTATTGTAGAGTGCAGCTCTTGCTTGTCAATACAGCTTCATTTGCTTCTAACTGAGCTGCTCTGGCAAAGCTAATGCTGGGGGGAAATTTCAACCCACCACAACGGGACTCTTGTTCCCTGGGACTGGGCTGTTGGTCACTTTCTGCTCTGACACCAGAGGAATCTTCATGGCAATTCTGGGTCCCTGCTGCATTTGAAGCTGTGATGAACTCTGCCATGGGTTGGTAGTGATGGGGACTGAGCTGATCCATTCCTCATGCAGCTCAGGGACAGGGGTTACAATGAGGCTGAGAGAAGTGTGCCCTAACTTGTCACTGCCTTTCCCTCCTTGCACAGGTCTCCATGGCCAGAGGCAGCAGATGGCCAACAGCAGCTCCATCAGCCACTTCCTCCTCCTGCCATTCCCAGGCACAAGGCAGCTGCAGCTGCTGCACTTCTGCCTCTTCCTGGCCATCTACCTGGCTGCCCTGCTGGGCAATGGCCTCATCATCACCACCATAGCCTGGCACCACCACCTCCACACCCCCATGTACTTCTTCCTCCTCAACCTCGCCCTCCTTGACCTGGGTGCCATCTCCACCACTGTCCCCAAATCCATGGCCAATTCCCTGAGGGACACCAGGGACATCTCCTATGCAGGATGTGTTGCTCAGGTCTTTCTCTTTGTATTTTTCCTTTCAGCAGAGTATTTTCTCCTCACCACCATGTCCTACGATCGCTACGTTGCCATCTGCAGACCCCTGCACTATGAGACCCTCCTGGGCAGCAGAGTTTGTCTCCACCTGGCAGCAGCTGCCTGGGCATGTGGGTATTTCCATGCTCTGTTGCACACAGCCACACATTTTTCTCTGCCCCTCTGCCAGGGCAAGCTATGGACCAATTCTTCTGTGAAGTGCCCCAGATCCTCAAGCTCTCCTGCTCCACATCCTACCTCAGGGAACTTTGGCTTATTGTGACCAGTGCCTGTTCCTTTTTGTCTGTTGTGTTGATTGTGGTGTCCTATGTGCAGATCTTCAGGGCAGTGCTGAGGATCCCCTCTCAGCAGGGACGCCACAAAGCCTTTGCCACCTGCCTCCCTCACCTGGCTGTGGTCTCCCTGGTTACAAGCACTGGCATGTTTGCCTACCTGAAGCCCTCCTCCATCTCCTTCCCATCCCTAGATGTGGTGGTGTCAGTTCTGTACTCAGTGGTGCCTCCAGCAGTCAACCCTCTCATCTACAGCCTGAGGAACCAGGAGCTGAAGGCTGCCCTGAGCAAACCGATCCCTGGTTGCTTTCAGAAGCAATAAACTCTTTGTCTTCTCCTGCAGAGCAGTTCTGATGTCACTCAGTGCAGGCCCAGCCTGGCTGCTGGAGTTCTGGCTGGTGCTGTTCCCCTTGAGAGAATGTTGTTCCCACACAAATGTTTTTCTTCAGACCATTTCTGGTTCAGTGTTGTCCTGTCTGCTGTGACCCAGAGGCTGCAGACATGAGGAGCTGTGCTCCCTCTGTGTTCAACACAAGAAAGGACCCTGCAGGGAGTTGTTTCTCTGAGTTGCTTCCTCCAAGGCTTCTGTGGAGCACAGGGCAGTGCCTGTGTGCAGAGGTGGAGGGGCAGAGTCCCAGCACAGCAGCAGTGCCAGGCAGCCCCACAGCTTGGGCTGTCCTCAGCTGCTCTTTCTTCCCCTTCCACCCTCTCCTGCTTCTCCTGCTGAGCCTGTGTGCTGGGGCAAGGCCTGAGTGCTCTGGCAGCTTGGGCACTGTGCTGCTGGGTGGCAGTGCTGGGACTGCAGACAGGGAGAGTCCAGGGCTGCTTGTGGGACAGAGCTGTGCTCCAGAGCAGCACTGCCATCAGAACAGGAGGTCTCCTCATGCCTTCATACCCCAACCCCCTCCCATTACAGACTGCACCTACTTGGAGTCCAAACTGGATACCCTGAACCCCCTCCAGTATAGCATCAGCCCAAATATGGTTCCTTTATCCCCTCCCAGTACAGATCTGGCCTCATCCCAGTACAAGCTGGATCATATGGTCTTCTTCCTCTATAGTCTGTGTCCCATCCCAGCACAGAATGTATCCCCTGGCTCCCTTCCCAGTACTGAATGCATCCATCCCAGTACAAACTGCACACCCTCATGCCCTCCCAGCACAGTCTGGGCCCTGTTCCAGTCCAATCAGGATCCCTTTAATCCCTCTAAATGTACTTTGGGCCTTGTCTCAGTAAAACCTTAATCCCCTTATGCACTCCCTGTACAGAAGGGCTTTGTCACAGTCCCAACTCCATACCCTAATCACACAGAGTCCAGTCTGGGCCATCTTCCATTTCAAACTGGCTCCCATTAACATCACCAATTTCAGTCCTAGCACTGTCCCCGTAGAAACTGATTCCACTCATCCCATCTTGTGCTGTTTCATATTTTTATCAGTGCTATAGACAGAGGGATGGAGACACCATCAGCAATGTGTGCAGATGGCACCAAGCTGAGTGGTGCTGTTGATATGCCAGAGGGACAGGATGGTATCCAGAGGGACCTGGCCAAGCTGGATAGGTGGTGTCCAGGTGAACCTCATGAGGTTCAAAAAGAGCAAGAGCAGGGTCTTCAGCAAAGGCCTGCAGGGACAGGACCAGAGGCAATGGCATCAAACTAGAGCAGAGCGGATTTAGATTGGATGTGAAGAAGTAGTTTTTTATCATGAGGGTGGTGGAACACTGCAACAGGCTGCCTGTCACAGATTGGCTTAAAGAAAAAGGACATGGGTCCCAGGAACATCTGTGCAATTCAGGCCTTGAAGGAGTTTCTCTTTAAAATATAGCAATGAAGTAGGAGTTGTGGAAAAGTGCTGATTGTCTGGTATGCTAAGCTCAAGCCGACCTCAAGCAGAGGCAAACAAGATAAGGAGGAAGTGAGATCTGGGAAGAAGAGGAACTAGCCTGAGTAGAAAAAACCACAGAGTGTGAAATAAACAGCTGTAACCTTTTAGAGATGAACCAATAGTGTGTGTTAAATTAGAATGGAATTAACTATGCATAAGACTATAAATAACAAATGTGGAACAATAAAGTTGGATGATTGCTATCACTCATATTGGGTCCTGTCATCCCTGTCTCCGTTCCCGTCAAGTGGTGCCTGAACCAGGGACCCGATTCTGCGGGTACTCTGAGCTGTGTTGACAGGGACGACAGTGACGGCCGCACCCGGAAATTTTACTGGGTGAGCTGACCGCGGAGGACGGCTTAGGCAGACCAGACTTGGTGGGCTGACAGAAACCTTGGGCGGCCCAATATTGGCGGGCCTGAGGATAGGAGCGGTGGACCAGTCTTGGTGGGCTCATGGAAAGCTCAGGCGGGTCGGTATCAGCAGGCCTGAGGAAAGGAGCAGTGGACACTGGCGAGAGGGATCACAGCAGTGAAGCTCGCAGACGTCAGTGAATATGCACAGAGAGGAAGTGCCCTCCTTGTTTCAGTGTTTTCTTGAAAAACATAAGGCAGACATTTCATCTAAAGTAATTCCTGGGCTTTTGGCCCATGGATCCGCTTTAGGGTATTTCCCTAGGGATGATAGTTATTTTGATGAAACTTGTTGGAGAGAATATGGAAACAAACTGTGGGACTTGGTTATAGATGGTGGTAAAACTGCTATAAAGCTGAAAAAGCCATGGCAAGAGTGCATAAACTGTATTAAAAAATATAAGTGAGAACAGCGGAAGGCTGCTGCAGTTACAGCAGGTTTGTCAGGACGAGAGGCAGCGCCAGCTGTATCTGCATTGCAACCGAACAATGTGTTAGAAAAGGAAGCGAATCTCACCAGGGCCGGGTGAGCGGCCGGGGAGAGGCACGGGGAAGCACTCCGCGAAACAGAAGAGGCTGTGCCAAATGCCCTCCAAACTGTCCTCTCAGTGAGAGGTATTGCTGATGATTCTGGGATTTTGAAAGGGCTATTAGCCTGGGCCCGGGATCATGATTCTATCCCCACAGCAACCGAAGCTTTCACTTCCGAAGCATGGGACAAAACTGGAGCCCAGCTGTGGGATGAGGTGCTAAATACTTAAAAAGAAGCTTTCCTATAGCACTGTGTGGCGAACCGTCACACACACACCATGTTCACCAGGCACCCCCCAGCAGGGAGAAAGTGATCAAAAGGCAGCAAACTCGTGTTTCAGCGTGTTCGATCCCCCTTCATCAACATTGCCCTCTAATATTGCCGATGACAGCTCGGATTAGGAAGACGACAACACCAATGCTGAGAATTCAAACAGCGCTGCATTGTTTACAGCCCCTCTTAGGAAAAATGGAGCTTGGAGGCTCGCGGTTACGGCATTCTTACGACCGCACCCCTCCCGCGAGCCCCGATGGCCCCCATGGGCACTGACAGCTCTGACCGATGCACCACCGACACCGGCAGCAGCACCGACTGTGGCAGTGGCCCCAGTGGCCCCCACGGCAGCCCCAATGGCCGTCCCCATGGTGGTGGCTTGGCAGTGGCCCCAGCAGCGACACCCCCCAAGCCTGCACTAGCGGTCACCCCCCCCCAGCGGCTTCAGCTGCGCTACAGCCCCCCGCCTCCTATATCCCAGACATTGTCAGCAGAAAACATCACTGCGACGGAGGCTACAATCGAATTCTGATGGGACGATAGTGTAAGGGATCGGGAGGTGGGAGGGACAGGGAACTGTCCTGCTGTGCCAGTGGACCCCCCCCCCCATCTTCTGGTACGACTCTAGTCTACCAAATCTCTGTTCTGATTTAAAGCAACAGTGCTAATTTCATCATTTCTGATTGTAATGTCTTTCAGAGTTTGGTTATTTAGAGTTTTGCTAAGCCTTCCTAGTAATAATGAATAGTAAGCATTTGGTATTTACAGGTACTCAGTACAGAGTAATTGCAGTAAGGCATAAGCACTTAGTAATGAGTTCACATTGTAAGATTTTCTTTAGGTTCAAACCTTCTTAGCTGTGTGCCTCGGCATTGCAAAGGAGCTCCGTGTAATATAGTTAAGGTTGTAGTAAATAGGTATCGCTTTTAAAAGTATTCCTTAGCTAATGTGCAGAACAATCAACAAGGCGAAGAATCAAGACTATGAGGAAACAGCATTTCCCATGAAGCTGAACGTTGATCCAATAGCTGTTATGATAATGTGGGATCAAAAGCATCAATCAGAAGAATGTACCACAGCACCATGTGAATTAGACATGAATATTATGGTGGTTTGATTGTTGTGTGATTAGAGAAAATGTTCATATGGACTTAGATGTTATCTCACCAGTTTCCTGTAATTTTAAACACTTAGAGGGAAAATCACAATTCATTCTAACACAACATGCATTGTCATTTTAGGTTGGAGACTACAACAAACACATGAATGCCAAAAAGAAAAAAAAGGGGGGGGAAAGAGAATACCCCATAGCAAAAAAAGTTTTTAATGGTACCAACAAGAGATAGTTAGCTCCTGTCAACACCTAGAAACATCAACTTTGCAAAGTGCTGCAACCCTCTCACCACAAGACAGCACGAACATGACACAACTGTCATGAAAACGACAGTCAGCAAACCTGCCTAGCACTGACCTCAATGACTGTCACAGTAATCCAAGAGGTCAACAGAAAGTATCTAACATAACTGAGTGTCATGACTGCTTAACTGCAGTGTGAACATTAAGGGATCAGTATCACTAGGATGAGCAAAAACACATTATTAAGGGTAATATTATATTGGGCAAAGCAATGAAGCCTTTTTGCTCTCACTGTTTGCCTGCAAGTTTTCTGTCTGTGAAGCTAGAGCCTGCCAGAGCTACTTTTACAGATGGAAGAAATCTTGCTACCATTAAACAGTTCATGATTTTGACCATCCTAGAGAAAAAATAAAGATGTAACATACCACTAAAGCAGATTGTAAAAGACAGTGCTGATATTCATATCAGCCACTTAATCATCATGAAGATTAATCCCAGAGAGAACCTATTGGTAACATGGGCCAACCTGACAGGCAATAATGAATTTTCTCTGAGCTTACAGACTGTGGGTGAACCTTTTCAAACATGTTTAATAGGGATACCCAGATTTGATGTAAGTATGTTTGTTAATTATAGTAGTATACTTGTAGTAATGAGAGTGAAGTGGCAAATTGCAGTGCATATTAATTAAGGGACTGACTCAGCGGTTACCGCATGATCCATGTTATCTGGGTAGGCTTACCCTATTTGCCCCTCGACATGGGGATTGGCTAAACATCTCTGCTGCACTGCAACATCGACAAAAACGATTGCTCCATCTGATGGAAGTTGTAAAGATGATCTAGCTTTGTGGTCAGGTACAGCAAATCTCTTTGCTTCTCTTTTTTTTTCCTGGTCTTGCTGCTAATCAGGCTTTAAAGCAAATTGAGAAGTTGGCTTGTTGGTCAGCCAAACAGGCTAATGTTACTACTGAAATTTTAGCTCAATTGCTTTTAGATCCAAATAGTTTAAGGCATGCATATTTACAGAATAGAGATGCTGTTGATTTCTTGCTTTCAGCTCATGGTCATGACTGTGAGGATTTTAAAGGCATGTGCTGTTTTAATTTGTCTGATCACAGTCAATCAATTTATCAAAGGATTGCTTGGTTGGAAAACCATAATCAATTGTTAAAAATGTTAATCCTTTTGATCAATGGTTTCAATCTTGGTTTGGAAATATGTCTCCTTGGTTGTTGGGTCTGCTCAAGGAAGGTTTACGCTGGATTGGTATTGTTTCATTGATTTTGCTTGTTTTGCGTATTGCATATGGATGTATTATGTGAAGTGTAAATGAGGTAACATCTTGAGCTTTCCTTTAAATTTAACTTAATACAATACAATACACCAGGTTGAAAGAGACCTTCAAGATCATTGCATTCAACCCATCAACCAATCCAACCCACCTGAACAACTAAACCATGGCACCAAGCACCCCATCAAGTCTCCTCTTGAACACCTCCAATGATGGTGACTCCACCACCTCCACGGGTAGCCGATTCCAATGGACAATCACTCTCTCTGGTAGAACTTCTTCCTAACATCCAGCCTAAATCTGCCCTGGCACAGCCTGAGACTGTGTCCTCTTGTTCTGGTACTGGCTGCTGGGAGAAGAGACCAACCTCTGCCTGGCTACAACCTCCCTTCAGGCAATCACACTCTTCCTGATGCAGGCCAGGATGCCATTAGCCTTCTTGGCTGCCTGGGCACACTGCAGGCTCATGTTCAGCCTACAATCAACCAGCACCCCCAGGTCCCTCTCTGCCTGGCTGCTCTCCAGCCACTCTAACCCCAGCCTGTAGCACTGCATGGGGTTGCTGTGGCCAATGTGCAGAACCTGGCACTTGGATGTGTTCAATCTCATGCCCTTGGACTCTGCCCATCTCTCCAGCCTGTCAAGGTCCCTCTGCAAAGCCTCTCTGCCCTCCAGCAGATCAACTCCTGCCCCCAGCTTGGTGTTGTCCGCAAATTTACTGATGATGGACTCGATGCCCTCATCCAGATCATCAATAAAGATGTTGAAGATCATGGGGCCCAGCACTGATCCCTGGGGCACACCACTAGTGCCTGGCCGCCAGCCGGATGTGGCACCATTCACCACCACTCTCTGGGCTCGGCCCTCCAGCCAGTTCCTAACCCAACGCAGTGTGCTCCCATCCAAGCCATGGGCTGCCAGCTTGGCCAGGAGTTTGCTGTGGAGGACAGTGCCAAAGGCCTTGCAGAGGTCCAGGTAGACCACATCCATAGGCCTCCCCACATCCACCAGGCGGGTCACCTGATCATAGAAGGAGATCAGGTTGGTCAGGCAGGACCTGCCCTTCCTAAATCCATGCTGGCTAGGCCTGATCCCTTGGCCATCCTGTAAGTGCTGTGTGATCGCACTCCAGATGAGCTGTTCCATCCTCTTGCCTGGCACTGAGGTCAGGCTGACAGGCCTAGAATTCCCTGGCTCGTCCAACCAGCCCTTCTTGTGGATGGGCACCACGTTGCCAGCTTCCAGTCTTCTGGGACCTCTCCAGTGAGCCAGGACTGCTGAAAAATGATGGAGAGCGGCTTGGCCAGCTCATCTGCCAGCTCTCTCAGCACCCTAGGATGGATCCCATCCGGTCCCATGGCCTTGTGGGGGTCCAAGCAGCTGAGAAGATCCCTAACAATCCCATCCTAGAACAGAGGAGACCTATGCAGCTCCCTGGCTCCTTCTGCCAGCTCTGCAGGCCAGCTGTCTGGAAGACATTCTACTAACCTACCAAGGAAATTCATTTAGAATCTCTTGCTTGTTGCCAAACATTCAGCCAGAGTGCTCAGCAACTTCCCTTTCTTAAAGGCACAGCCCAAACCGGTCACAGGGGGGGTCTCTAAGGGGGACCAGGCTGGTCTGGGGGGGTCTCCAAAGGGGTCTGGGGGTGTCTGGGGGGGGGTCCCTAAGGGGGTCTTGGGGGCCTGGGAGGATCTCTAAGGGGCTCCAGGGGCTCTGGGAGGGTCTCCAAGGGGGTCTGGGTGAGTCTGGGGGGGTCTCTAAGGGGGTCTGGGGGGGTCTGGGGGGTCTCTAAGGGGGTCTGGGGGGTCTGGAGGAGTCTCCAAGGGGGTCAGGGTGAGTCTGGGGGGGTCTGGGGGGGGTCTCTAAGGGGGTCTAGGGGTTCTGGGGTGGTCTCTGAGGGGGTCTGGGGGGGTCTAGGGCGAACTGGAGGGGTCTATAAGGTGGTCTTGGGGGGTTTGGGGGGGTCCTCCAAGGGGATCTGGGGGGGTCTGGGAGGGTCTCTAAAGGGGTCTGGAGGGGTCTGGGGGGTCTCCAAGGGGGTCTGGAGGGGTCTGGGAGGGTCTGGGGGGTCTCTAAGGGGGTCCGGGGGAGTTTGGGGGGCTCTCCAAGGGCTCTGGGGGCTCTGGGGCGTCTCTAAGGGGGTTGGGGGGTTCTCCAAGGGGGTCCGGGGGGTCTGGGGGGGTCTGGGGGGTCTCTGGGGGGTGTCACTAAGGGCATCTAGGACTCAGTCACACACAGGCAGTAGAAGGATAAAATCTCATTTGATAGAGAAAATCCTTCCATGTCTTGGTCTTTGCTGCCACCTACTCTCTTTTTAGCAACATTGCAGTCCCCATGTCTTCCTCCTTGTGTTTTTCCTGTTGTTCCTCTGCCAATCCCTCAGAACTGTCCTTCTCTTGTTAGTGAGGCCCAGGGCTGTGAGAACCCAGCCTGCTTTCCAGACTCAGCCTTAGTGCTCTCTCTGTCTAGAGCTGCCACCTGCTGCTCTATCTCCATTTGCTCTCCCAAGCTCCAGGTTTACTTGATTGATGTCAGAATGCTAAGCTCTGAACTAGTGGGAGAGTTTCTAACAGTTAGTGAGAAAGTTCAGAAGTCTTCTTCCCTCAGCTGTCCTGCTGAGTGTTCTGGGAAGGGCTCAGCTGAGGGCCAGTTCTGAGGGGCAGAGGTGGGTTTGAGGCCTGGGGTTAATGCCCAAGGGTCAATGCCAAGGGTAAAGGCTGGAGCCAGGATGAGCAGTGGGGGCAGAGTCAGGGTCAGGAGTGGGCTTGGGAGGGGCTGAACTGTAAGGGGTGAGGTGAGGGCTTGGCTCAGCTGCACTGCATTGGAGCAGGGGAGTGAGTAGAGAGGATGGGAGGGGCCCAGGCTGGACTGGGAGGGCATCCTAGGATCCAGCCTGGACTGGGAGGTGATAAAAGCATTCAGTCTGTCATGGGAGCTGTGAGAGTTTCAATTCAGACCCCGAGGAGACCCCCAGACACCGGGGGAGAGTTGGGTGGGGAGAGAGGAATACACTTCCCTGCCAAGGAGCCCTGCACCCATGCCTGGTGAAGTCAGACAAGGACCCCCTGATGAAAGCAAGCTCCAGGGCTGGCCAGAATGGATCTTGATCAGACTCCTGATGTCTTCTTTTTGCCTTGTCTTTCTTGGCTGCAATGCTGCTCATTGGACACTCACTGGAAAATGCAAAAGGCTCCAGCAAAAGTTTCCAACCTACCACAGCCTGGGACTGCAGACACAGTGCTGTTAGGCCTGCCCTATGAACTGTCTCCAGCTAAGGCAGCAGCTGAGCTGACCACAGACTCAAGTGCAGGAGGAGTGTGGTTCTCAGCTGACTCCACCCACTGTATGGGATGCAAATGGCAAGAGAAAGTTGCAGTGCTGGAGGCTGGCACTGGGAAGACTGTGGCAGAGGAAGGTGGTGCACAGGTAGAGGATTGCCCTGCACTCATGCTGCAGCAGAGAATGGTGCCCCTGCTATTCACACTGATGCCTGTGCAGCCTCCAAGGGTGCCACTGAATGGATGTGTCAGGGGGAATCAATCAGGAGAGCTGGAGACTGGCAATGACTCTGAGAACCAGGTCCCTCAAGACCCTCAAAGGCAGGAGGGGTCAAAGGCCATGCACAGAAGGAAGAGCTGCTGCACAATGGAACCACAGGCAGATCACCCAGCAAGAGTTCCTGTGGTGAACAATGAAGGGAAGATTGAGCAAGATTGGCTGAGTGGCTGCCATGAGAAGAGGCCACCCAGGGAAGGCCAACCTCTATTCTGAGTGCCAGGCTCGAGGGAGGACAGTTTGAAACATTTGGAACAATTCCAACAGCTTGGCCACAATGTTGGGTAAGGCTTAAGGCCAACCACCCAAACCAAGCCTCTGCCCAACAGATCAGACACAACAAGCCTCTGTGGAGCCCCTGGCAAGTTGATTATGTTGGCCCTTTGAAGACCTCTCCTGGGAAAAATTATATCCTGGTAGGAGCAGAAGTGGTTCCAGGATGAGCCATGGCCACAGCTCTCAGCACTGTCACAGGAGCTCAAAGGATTGAAGCTCTGGAGAAATGGTTCAGCATTCTACCTGTGCCTGAGTGTGTCCAAAGTGCCAATGGATCACACTTCACAGTGAGCACAGTGCAAGGCTGGGTGCAAGGAGAATGAATTAAAGGAGTGTTCCCTAGCCCATATTATCCTCAGGCTAATGGTGTGGCTGAACAGACCAATGGTCTTATTGCAAGTCATGCTGATAGCTCAAGGCACAGCTGGGACTCATGGTTGGCACAAGCAGTTTTTACTGCCAGCAGCTGATGAGGAATATATAGAAGCCCTGAAATTCAAACATTTAGTCCCATGGAACTAGTGATGGCTGCTGCCCTTGGCCCTGATGGACAAAGGAGTGAATCCCTACCACAGATACAGACAGCCCAACCTGTACTACTGAAGCTACTGTCCATTGGCATTGTGCCCATGATATTGGCAAAACCCAGAGGCTTCTGTGCCTGGGAAGCCTTGGATGGGATTGGGATTGGGCAGGGACAGCAATGGGGAGGTTGGGGAGGGTGAGGAGCAAAGTTGTCCCTTCAATGTCAGCCCTCCAAGGACAGATTTCCCTGCAAGTGCAGACGTCCTGGTGAGACAGCCTGGGTCAGTGTCACTTGGGGAATTATCATCTCTGCTCTGAGCTGAAAGCTAGCAGAATATTCTCCCTTTGATATGAAAGAAATACTAAAGGAGCTTTGTGAGGAGCACTTTGAAACCTTGAAGAAAACTACAGAGACACAAAGAGCTCTTAGGCACTTGGGGATCATTGCCTGAGCCTCACACACTGAGAGAGACTGAAGGATCTGCTCAAGAAGTCAAAGCAGAACAGAAATACCTTCAAGTATGAATTGGCCTCACTGAGGGCCATTAGCAACAAAGCCTCCCAGGGGTGCTTAGAGAAGCTCCATGACTGAAGGCAGACAAAGGCAAAGTGCAGCTGAACAAACCCTGGCCTTGGTTTCTGAAAGAGAAAGGCCAAGCTCTGAGCCTCAGGCCTTGGAAAGTGTTGCAGTTTGGGCTGGGTGCCCTCTGCTACATGAGGTTCTTCCTGTGTCCAGAGGTCCAGCCCAGTGGGTGGACACAGGAAACCAGGTATTTCTACCATAATTCTCTGCACCACCACTGTAAGATCTAGTGCGAGGTCTGGCACCTCCTCTTTCTTCCTCGGCGCCGCCCGGTAACTGGGGGAGATGTTGTCTCCCGGCCATGGGCCTGGCTAGGCCCAGGCCACAGGGGATGGCAGTCTCAGATCTGGCCAGCTGAGACTAGCCTAGCAGTGGGGAGGGGGAAGAAGGAGCCCTGGGGGTCTTGGATGTACCCCCAGGTGGGGATGGGATCTTCCTGGGTATGTTTTGGGATTTTCTTTTGTCACTGCTTCTGGCTCTCTCTGTAAACATTCACTGCTTTTATTTTCATTTAAACTTTCCATCACTTTTGCAATCCTTTTGTCTGAGTTATTTTTTGCCCATGGTGTGGAGGGGGGCTGCCTCAACCCACTACATTATTGGTAGCAGAGGATGGTTACGGTGGGGAGGGGGTCTGCCCTCAACCCCTTTGCATTCCTGGCGAGTCAGCCAGGAGATGGAGTTTGTTGTTGTGGTCACTCTGCAGATCGGATTGCAAAAGACGGAGTTTAAATCTAGTTCTGGGCGTCGGTTTGGGTTTTAGAAGTTGGGGCTCAAGTTTTGTTGCTGGGGCGATTGTGTGAGTTCTTGTGGATTGCAGAGGGACACCTGGTGCGTGGCCGGTGGCACGGAGCCCCCTCCTGCTGTTTTATGCAGGGGTGGTTCTTGACCATCGGAATTGGGGTACCGCTGAAGAACGCGGGACCTGCCCTTCCTCCACCTTTATTCTCTGCGGAGCGACAGAAGCGGCGGGGAGTGAAGCGGGGGAGGGGCAGCGGCGAGCAGATCAAAGTCAGGTCCGTTCTCACTGTGGGGATAGAGCCAGCCGTGGCGAGCGGGCGAGCTCAGCTCTCGAAACTCAGGAGGGCAAACGGGGACCCCAGTTGGAAAGCCGTTCTCAAGGGCTCTGAGAACGCGTTTATGGCTTTCGCTGGAGGAGCTGTTTGAACACCCGAGGGGTGGAGGTGATTTTGATTCTGTACCGCGGCGATAGAGGTGGCCGGAGCCCTGCTGTATACTCGGGCTGCGGCGGCGGTGGGCTCGGCCGTGCGCTCGGAGTGGCGACGGCGGCCTCCGGCCGTCCACTCGGGCTGTGGCGGCAGTGGCCCTGGCCGTGCACTTGGGCTGTAGCAGGGCCGGCCCTAGTCTCTTCCCCCATCTTTCGGACGAGTTCCGAAAATGGCGCCAAGCACCTGGCACTACCTCCCTCCTCAGCTAATAGACAGTCTGGAGAGTCCTTTTGGGTGCATTGCCAGTTGGTGTTTGGCTAATAGTACCAGGCTTCAGGCAGTCTCATTGCTGTTGAGTTCCACCACAGCCTGTAATGGAATTCGTCTGTTCAGCATAGATTGGAGTTCCATGTCCCCAACTACCATCTTGAACCCAGGTTGCAGGTCCATTCTTGTTTGGGGCAGCCACTCATCATCACCCCACACCTGAGCACCTCCAGCTTTGAAAGATCTTCTCTCTCCCCCAAGTCTTCAAACTGGGGATCCCAATTCATTGCTTTACTGAAGAGGTAACAAGAAAGATCCCAGCTGGATGATCCCTCATGTGCAACTCCCCCCACAGTGTGCTGGTAGTTCTGGATAAGCTGTGTGTCCACAAAGCCAAAAGAATCCATCTGGGGCTTTCCACCAATTTTTAGATGCAGTATCTATATTTTGCCAGAATTTTGAGGTAGTTGATATTCCCTGAGGTGGATTTGTCCCTGAACCATAGAATATGTCACAATTTTTAGCATTCTCCCTAGACCAGTCCCATAAAGGGTCTGCAGGCCACCAAGCAGAGTGGGTACCATTGTATCTTAATGTCTGTTTGCAGGGCGTTTCTCCTCCCCATTTACCAAAAGATCTCCCCTTTTGCTCTGGGCATTCTGCTCCCATAGTGTCTGATGGCAGTGCCCATTCCTGATGTCTTCCATTTTTACATGGAATGACTGAGTGATTCCATTTAGTTCTTTGGTAAGGATCTAAGCTGGTTCCTTTCCATGGCCATTCCCCACTCATCAGGAGACCTGCACAGACCCAGCAATGGGAAGGGAAGGGAAGGTGAAGGGAGGAAGGGAAGGGAAGGGAAGGGAAGGGAAGGAAGGGAAGGGAAGGGAAGGAAGGGAAGGGAAGGAGGGAATGGAGGGAAGGGAAGGGAAGGGAAGGGAAGGGAAGGGGGGGAAAGGAAGGGAAGGGAAGGGAAGGGAAAGGGAAGGAATTAACCAGGTTGGAAAAGACCTTTGAGATCATCGAGTCCAAGCTATAAACCAGCACCATCTAATCAACTAAACCATGGCACGAAGCACCCCATCCAGTCTCTTCCTAAATACCTCCAGTGATGGTGACTCCACCACCTCCCTGGGCAGCACATCCCAAAGGCCAATCTCTCTTTCTATGAAGAACTTCTTCCTAACATCCAATGTAAACCACCCCGGCACAGCTTGAGAATGTGTCCTCTTGTTCTGGTGCTGGCCACCCAGGCGAAGTTACATTTAAGTTCTCTGCCACTTTCTCAGCTAGATCTACAAATCAATTTTTGCCTACAAAAGGGAGTCCCAGTTCCTGTTGTAACTTTTCCTAGAGCTCTCTCTGCATTGTGCCCACCTCACTCCCAGTTCATGGTTTAGACACAAATGCCTTTAAGGCTTTTATCATATTCTGTGCCAGTTGTTCTTTGGCCTGACCCTGAAGCCCTCTGGCCTGACCCCACTTGGCCTAGCTTACTGAAGCAGATCCAGAGTTCCCCTTTTGGCTTCTATTGATGCCTCCTATGCCCAGATTTTGGGCCACCCAATAGGTCTGTCCAGGTTCAGTACACTCCTTAGGGTTCTGACAGCAGCCTGAGACACTGTGGGTGTGATAGACAAAGCTACAGTGTCTGTTCCTCCCAGTTCTGACCTGTTGATAACACTGTGTACAAGGGATGGCTTCAATGGCTGTGACAAAAGCCAGTATCACAGTATCACAGTATCACAGTATCACCAAGGTGGAAAGAGACCTCAAAGATCATCAAGTCCAACCTTGTCACCACAGATCTCAAGACTAGACCATGGCACCAAGTGCCACATTGAATCCCCTCTTGAACACCGAGAGAGTGATTGCCCACTGGAATCACTGCCTGTGGAAGTGTGGAGTCACCTTCATTGGAGGTGTTCAAGAGAGGCTTGATGGGGTGCTTGGTGCCACGGTTTAGTTTTTTAGTTGTTTAGGTGGTTGTATTGTACGTATTGTACTGTATGTACTGTATTGTTTTAGATGGTTGGATTGGTTGATGGGTTGGACTGATGATCTTGAAGGTCTCTTCCAACCTGGTGTATTGTATTATTATTATTATTATTATTATTATTATTATTATTATTACCTCCAGGGATGGCAACTTCACCACCTCCCTGGGCAGCACATTCCAATGGAGAATGACTCTCTCAGTGAAGAACTTTCTCCTCACCTGTGACCAGTTGAGGCTATGCCTTTAAGAAAGAGAAAGTTGCTGAACACTCTGGCTGAATGGTTTGATATTGAACAAAAACAATATAGTCTAAACTAATTTCATTGGTGGATTGGTAGAATGCAGCTTTGGGTTTGGGTTCTGCCAGTCGGGTCTGAGTTCAGTCTGTGCTTCTCTGTCCTGTGGCTGGACGCTTCTCTCTTTCTGAAGCAGGAGTGGCCTTGGTTAACAAAGCTAACCAGATAAGAACACTAATTCTTGCATTCTCTTTGAGCTAACAGAATTTTTCTTCCTTAATTGCCTTTCTCTCTCTCTCTAACCCTTTTTGGGAAAAAGGGGAGGTGGGGAGGGAGAGAGGGGGGTTCAGGGAACCCCCCTGGCCGGCTGGAGGGAAAAGGCTTTCTGCATTACGTTCATTGCTGTGTATTTCTGTATATATTGTAAATATTGTATATTTGTGTACATATTCATTGCATTCCATTTCTGCCTGTAAATATAGCTTTCATCTGCTTTTCCAACTGAGCTAGCTGTGGTTTCTTTCTTTCTGTGTGGGGAGGGAACTCTCTAACCCCACCACATATTTTAATTGGTGCCCAATGTGGGGCTTGTGGATAGTTGCTGTCCAGAAGCAGAGCAAAAGTTCCTTGATTTATTGTCTGCTCAAGTCAGAGTTGCAAAGATGAAAGTGTTTTGGATTATAGAGCGTTTGGTCTTTTCAATTTGTTCAGTACTGGTCTACAAGTCCTTCCTGAGATTGATTTGCGATCGCTTAGGCAGATACTTGATGTATAAATTGTATTTATGGTTTAAGTATAAGATTCAGCTTCTCTATGACCGGTGCCTGGGATTCTTTTGGCTTAATAGATACAGGAATGTGACCTCAACCACTCTGCCCATAGAGATAAAGGAGTTTAAGATCCCAGTAGGTGAAAGGGTTGTTTTAAGTATTGGCTGGGATCCAAAGGTGATTTATTTGATGTGTGAAATCCTGCTGTTGGTGATAAGTACTGTGTTCTTTTTTTATACACTGTACAGGGAAAGGAAGGTATCTAGGGCCTGCTTTGTTATTAGGCGGAGACCCAAGAGGAGAAAGAACAGCTCTAACTCGACCCCAGAAATACCTAGTGATGAGGAGAATGGAGAATCTGTATCAGTTAAAGATAAAGCTAAAAAGTCCATTGGAAAGGCTGCTCTGAATGGTGCTGTTAGTGGTTCTGGCAATCAGCCAGCTGCAGCGGCAGCGGCAGCACCTAACATGGCGGCTCCGCCGTCCTCGGCAGCCATTAGGGAGGCAAAGCCATTTCCTCCTTCTTCTTCAGCAGGACCGGAAGTGTCCTCCACAGCAGCTGATCCATCTCAAAACCTGTCAGCTTCTGTTAAGCCAGCTGTAAATTCAAACACCGCTCCAGTTAAGCAGGTAGCTGTTTTAAAGACGAGAGGTGGAAAGACCAAAGCTGACTCAGAAGCTGATGCCGGTGAGGGAAATTCTGCTTTAAGAGACCCTGCTGAGGAGGAAGAGAAGGTTTGTCTTAAGGATATAGCTGAGTTATTGAGAACATCACTGGATGGAGATGCAGGGCAAATTGCTGACAGCAGAACAACAAGAGGTGGTACTCCTGACCTTAAAGAGATTCTTAGGAGAGTGACATTAAAGATTAATGGGGCAACAAATTCAGGAAGAGGAGGAAGAGGAGGAGTCAGATGACATTGACACGACACCTGTTCTTCCCCAAGAGAAGAGCTAAGGAATGTGCGTAAAGATTACATCAGAGCAGATAAGGAGCCAATCCTACCTGGCTTGGTAGATGTTATGATACAGGTGCTCCAGCTCTAATGGTTGGAGACAAGTCAGCAGCTCAACTAGGAACTCTCTCAAAGGATAATGGAATAGATAGACATCTAGGCAGGACTCTCGGTAAGGTGACTCTGTGATACGCCTTTTAATGGCAACCCTCATGAGATATCCTTCCCGAGATGATCTCCCATGGAACCCTAAGCCCTGGACTACCATAGAGGAAGGAATTAAGCGTCTGAGAGAATTTGCTGTTAGAGAGGTACTCTATGGTGGCCATGAGACTCTGAATCCTGATGAAATTCCTGTAGGAACTGGTCTTGCTAAAAAGCTCATCAAACTTGCTCCTCCTAACTATGCAAATATTCTGGCAAGCAGAATTGTGGCAAGAAATTATGGCGGAGCTTCTCCTACGGTTGGCCAATTCACTGATCAGATGAGACAATTGGAGGATAGCATGACACGTGTTTCTTTGGTTTCAGCCATTGAAACTCTGTCTGGTGAGATAAAGAATTGCATGAAAGAGCTGAAGGATGAAATTGTAAATTCCATCTCCCAATTGACACAAAGAGATAATTCCAATTCTTCCTCCAGATGGATACAGGTTTCCTCTGTGAGGAATAGACGTCCTCCAAGGCGGTCATTCCAAAACAGGTCATTCCAAAACAGATCCAACCAAAACAGACCACCAAGGCAGTCACGTGGAAGTATTTGGATAACTCTGCGTGATCAGTTTGGTGAGAACATGAACAGATGGGATGGTCAACCAACTGCTAATCTTGTCAGGAGACTGAGGGAATGCAAAGTGGCAGAACCCGAGGTAGCAATACCAGAAGGGTAGCTGTTACTTTCCGCAGTTCCCCAGGACAACTCTAGTAGCTCCAACAGTGGCTCCAGTTCTAGCACTGCACACTGTGCTCATTGCACATGTGGGCATGTTCCCCATAACTAGGGGTGCCCTGCCTCCCGCCAGGGGGAGGAGAGGGGTAACAGAGATAATAGAATCTATTGGGATGTGTCCATCCAGTGGCCTGGCACTTCACAATTTCAGAAGTACAGGGCCTTGTGACCGGTTGATGCTATGCCTTTAAGAAAGAGACAGTTGCTGAACACTCTAGCTGAATGTTTTTGATATTTGAACAAAAACAAGATAGTCTAAACTAATTTCATTGGTAGATTCATTGGGTTCTGTTGGTTCAGTCTGTGTCTGGTCTGGGTTCAGGCTGGGTGCAGTCTGTGCTTCTGTGTCCTGTGGGCTGGACGCCTTCTCTCTTTCTGAAGCAGGAACGGCCTTGAGTTAACAGCTAACCAGATAATAACACTAATTCTTGCATGCACTTTCTGAGCTAACAGAATTTTCCTTCCTTAATTGCCTTTCTCTCTCTCTAACCCTTTTTGGGAAAAAGGGGAGGTAGGGAGGGAGAGAGGGGGGTTCAGGGAACCCCCCTGGCCAGCTGGAGGGAAAAGGTTTTTCTGCATTGTGTTCATTGTTATATTTTCCTGTATATATTGTAAATATTGTATATTTGTGTATATATTCATTGTATTCCATTTATGCTTGTAAATATAGCTTTCATCTGCTTTTCTGACTGAGCTAGCTGTGGTTTCTTTCCCTGTGTGTGGGGAGGGAACTTTCTCACCCGACCACATATTTTTAATTGGCGCCCAACGTGGGGCTCGAACCCACGACCCTGAGATTGAGTCTCATGCTCTACCGACTGAGCCACACAATCCACACCACATCATGCAACAGACTCTACCTGGTCTAAGTGGATGGCTCTGATAACACAGAGAGCTCGAATGGGAAATCTTGAAAGACCTGGTCTGGTGGAGGTGATCTCAAGTTGGCCTGAAGGTATCAACTGCACTAAACCTCCAGAGGAGAGAGTAACTCGTGCTGAGGAAGCTCCTCCTTACAATGACCTTTCTGATGATGAAAAGAAATATGCTTTGTTCACAGACGGTTCCTGTCGTCTTGTAGGAACAAGCGAAGTGGAAGTCTGCAGTGTGGAGTCCGACACGCCGAGTTGCAGAGGCAAAGGATGGAGAAGGAGAATCCAGTCAGTTCGCAGAGGTAAAAGCTGTCCAGCTAGCTCTCGACGTAGCTGAACGTGAGAGGTGGCCAAAGCTTTATCTCTACACCGACTCATGGATGGTAGCCAATGCTCTGTGGGGTTGGCTAAAGAACTGGAAGAAGAATGGTTGGCAGAGAAAAGGAAAGCCTATATGGGCAGCTGACCTGTGGCAGGACATTGCTGATGGAATCGAGAGAATTCCAGTGAAGGTGAGACACATTGATGCTCACATCCCTAAGAGAAAAGCTACTGAGGAACAGCAACACAACCATCAGGCAGATCTAGCTGCAAGAGTTTCTCAGGTAGACATGGACTCTGATCTAGATCTCGACTGGAAACACCGAGGTGAGATATTCTTAGCTCGGTGGGCTCACGATTCATCAGGACATCAAGGCAGAGATGCAACCTACCAGTGGGCATGTGACAGATCCATAGACATTTCCATGGATGCTATCACGCAAGTCATCCATGACTGTGACATTTGTGCTGCTATTAAGCAGGCAAAGAGACTTAAGCCCTTATGGTATGGTGACAGATGTCCAAGTACAAGTATGGTGAAGTTGGCAGATTGACTACATCACTCTACCACGTTCTCGTCTGGTAAGCAGTATGTGCTTACTATGGTAGAGGCAAACACTGGATGGTTGGAAACTTATCCAGTTCCACATGCAACTGCACGCAACACCATTCTTGGTCTGGAGAGACAAATCCTGTGGAGACACGGACTCCAGAGAGGATTGAGTCAGACACGGAACTCATTTCAAAAACAACCTTGTAAGAGCTGGGCCAAAGAGCACGGCATTGAGTGGATATTCCACATCCCTACTATGCACCAGCTGCAGGGAAGATTGAACGCTACAACGGTTTGCTGAAGACCACTCTTAAAGCCATGGGGGTGGATCTTTGAAAAACTGGGAAAAGCATTTAGCACAAGCAACCTGGCTGGTCAATAGTAGAGGTTCAGTGAACCGAGCTGGACCTGCACACTCAGATCTGCTACAGAAAGTAGAAGGTGATAGAGTTCCTGTTGTTAGAGAGAAGAATCTGTTAGGTAAAACTGTTTGGGGTTTTTCTCCTCAGGAGAGGCTAAACCTGTCCGAGGGTGGTTTCAGCTGAAGGTCCGGGTCACACTTATTGGGTAATGCAAGAGAATGGTGAAATTCAGTGTATTCCACAAAGAAATCTAACTTTAGCTGAAAGAGTTTGATTTCAGAGTGTTGTACAGCTACATCGCGCCCAAAGGAAGAATCTTGAGGAATCCACGGTGCACGAACCCTGAGAACCCTGAGAGCCCTGAGTCAACTGAGAGTCCCTGTTCCCTGTTTCCCTGTTTTCCCTTTTCTGGCTGGTCTGCGAAGAGACAAACTGTTTTCCATTTTTCTGTGTTTCTTGGACTTCTGAATCATCTACACCTGAGGATAGCCGGAATGGACTATGGACTTTACTTACAAATTGTAGCTATTGCTTTAGATTGGATGGACATATGAACAGCCAATGAAATTGTTTAGAAGAGGTGGATTGTGGCCGGTTGAGGCTGTGTCTTTAAGAAAGAGACAGTTGCTGAACACTTTGGCTGAATGTTTTTGATATTTGAACAAAAGAAGATAGTCTAAACTAATTTCATTGGTAGATTCATTGGGTTCTGTTGTTCAGTCTGTGTCTGGTCTGGGTTCAGGCTGGGTCAGTCTGTGCTTCTCTGTCCTGTGGGCTGGACGGCTTCTCTCTTTCTGAAGCAGGAACGGCCTTGAGTTAACAGCTAACCAGATAAGAAAACTAATTCTTGCATGTGCTTTTGAGCTAACAGAATTTTTCCTCCTTAATTGCCCTTCTCTCTCTCTCTCTAACCCTTTTTGGGAAAAGGGGAGGTGGGGAGGGAGAGAGGGGGTTCAGGGAACCCCCCTGGCTGGCTGGAGGGAAAAGGCTTTTCTGCATTGTGTTCATTGTGTGTTTTCTGTATATATTGTAAATATTGTATATTTGTGTACATATTCATTGCATTCCATTTCTGCCTGTAAATAGAGCTTTCATCTGCTTTTCCGACTGAGCTAGCTGTGGTTTCTTTCCTTGTGTGTGGGAGGGAACTTTCTCACCCACCCCACCACAGGGCTACATCTGATGTGGAGCCTGCAGTCTGATATAGAAGGGAGGAACTGGGGAGGCTGCAGAGGTGAAGGGTGGTTTCAGAGAGGATGAAGCTCTCCTGGGCAGGGAAAGAGACCCAAAACCTCCACAAAGTGCTGCTTGGAAGATTCAGAGTGGGGATGAGGCCAAAGAAATGTCCCTGAATGGGCAGAGCTGCTATGCATGAGGCCATCCAGAGGGGTCAGGAAATGCCAGGGAGAGCTGACAGCTCAGGGAAGGGATGGAAATGGCAGGGGGAGAGCTGGGTGGGGAAGCAAGATGGTGTTAGCAGCCTGGAGGGAAAGAGCTGCAGCCATGGGACAGTGTAGGAGAGGCTGCAGTAGGGATGCCCAAGGGCTCTGGCAAGGCTGAAAGGCCAAACAGACCAAGGCCTTTGTCCCTTGGCTCTGGCAGTTGCCTCTGCCACCAAGGCCTGGGAGGAGAAACTTGGCTTTGAGGCTTTGAGGTTCTTTATTGCAAGGGCAGTGCTCAGGGCTTGGCCTTCTGCTTCCTACACCAAAGGCAAGTTTTTCTGCTGCCTGCCTTGCCTTCGTCTCCCTGCAATCCTGGCCTCTAACAAGCTGCTCTAAGGAGTCCCTGGGGAGCCTTTGGCATAACAAGCCTCAGGGAGGCCAATCAGTGCTTCAAGGGACTTTGGAGTTGTCTTCTGCCTTGGACTTGTTGAGAGACTTCTTGGCAGTCCCTTGCAGAGTCTCTTGGCAGTCCCTTGGCAGAGTCTCCTGGCAGTAGCTAAGGATGATGTAATCAGCCCCAAATACTCCATGGGGCTCATTAAATACTGCTGAACCTCTAATTGTTGCCAAGGTTTCTGCAGCTAATTGGAGAGGTTTTTAGTGCACAAAGCATTTGATAAAAATAATTTCACAGGGTGAATCAGAGCCCAAAGCACAGGTGAGGGACAGGATCTGCCTTGCCAGGGGCTGGGGGTCAGGGCTTGGCCCTTTCATCAATGAACCCCTCTAGGTTTGCTCAGCAGCAGAGCCACCTTGAGCTGCTTGTTCCTGGCCTGTCAGCACTGCCTCAGGTCTCTGCTCTCCCACAGCCTGGAGATGCTTCAGTGCCTCCAGTGATGCTTCCCTTGCATCCACTGTCTCCTTCTGCTCTAACCAGCCCCTGGGGACCCTTTCCCAGTATGCTTCACTGGGACCATTAAGGTAGAAGAAACCTTCAGAGTTTGAATCCGACTTTGACTTCTGGAGAGGTTTCCATCAGCTTCTCAGTCTCTGAGGTTCATGGACTTGGCACCAAAGCCACCATAGGGTTCTTTTAAATGCCTTGGGCTGTTCTTTTGTGCTGAGCCAGGCCAGGCTTCTTGTCTGGAAGGTGCTGCTGGCAAGCAGGCAGAGCTGCAGGGCAGCTCTGGCCAGAAGCAGCTCCTTTGCACAGCACAGCAGGGCTGAGGGCATCGCCAGAGGATCTCAGAGAGATGGAAGGCGAGAGAGCTTCGAGGTGGCCAGGCTGGAGGATGCCTGAGAGCTCACAGGAGGAGAAGTCACTGCAGTCACAGACACGGTGAGCTGTGGTGCAGGGTGGTGCAGGTGCAGTTCTGGGAGGCATCTCCTAAAGCTGGCACCGCCACAGCTGATTGGCTGTGGGGAGAAGCTGTGGGTGGCAGGAGCCACCCCTGGCAGTGCAGAGGCAGGGTGGGGCAGGTCTTTCTGCTCTGGAGAGGCTGCTGTGTGGGTCAGGGCTGCTCACATCTGCAGCTCAGCACCAGGGAACTTCCAAAGGGATGTTTCAAGGACAAGGTCCAAGCAGGTCTGCTCTAAAGAGAGAAGAGTTCCTGAGTCTGTTTGCAGTTTTCCTATTCTGAGGGAAAGTGGGGAGAGAAAGAGAGGTAGCAAAGGACCATTCAAGTTGGAACAAGTCCTTGAAACTGGGGAGGTGTATCTTGGAGTGGTCAGGAGGTCTGCTGGAGCCTCCTCAAGAGCCTTCAGCCACTCCTCTGCCTGTGGACAGCAGCAGCAGCACCCTGGCTGGACTCCTCAAGGATGCCTCCAGCCAGTGCCTGCAAACAGGCAGTTTCTGTAGGTGAGTGCAGAGGGGCTGGGCTGGGCTCTGTGAGCAGGGCAAATCCATCCCCCAGCACACTCCTGCCAGGGTGAGAACCTCCAGGCAGAAGGGATCTGATCAGGGAAGGAAAGGAAACTGAACCCAGCAATGTTGTGGGAGGCAGCATTCAGATATCTCCATCTGATCCCCTCCAGGCCAGACCTTCCTCTGAGCAAGGCCCTTGGCTCCTCTTCCCCCCAGAAAAGCCTCTGCCCTCAGGGTCATGGGCTCCAAGGTGTGAAGCACCTCCTCTGAGTCAGAGCTGCAGCAGAGGCAGAGCTGCCACAGGAGAGGAAATGCCATTTTGGTGGGTTTGCAATGAGCCCTGAGTGTGCTGGGCTGCAAGTGTGGTCTGAGACCTTGAGAGAGGCTGAGACACTGAGTGGTCTGTGGTGGATCCCGCTCTGCTCTCACAATGTCTGGTGGTCTTCCGGCTCTTCATCTCACATGGGAGTGTGATCAGCTCCAGCTCAGCAGGGCACAAGCCCAGAGAAGTGGGGAAGTAGCAACAGGGCCAAGCAGCTCCCCTCACTCTTCTCGAGCCACAGGCAGCCTCTTGCCTTGCAAGCTTCTGCTCTCTCTTTCCCCTGAGGGCAGCAGAAATGCTGTGCATGAGAAACTTGTGACAGCCATGAACACTCTGGGTGGGTGAGATGTGGACAGCTGGAGTACAAAGCCTAAAACATTCAGGACCTGCCTTTTCTACCCTCTCTCCTTAGCACTGGGATATGCTGAGAAGCCTTTCTGCTTTGGGCTCTCATCTGAAAGTGGATACCAGAGCTTGCTGCTGCCTCCACCACTGCCCTGCTGCAGAGCAGGACTGACTGAGCGCAGTGCAGCAGGAAGTATCTCTGCTCTTCCTGCATGCTCAGCCAGCAGCAAAGAGTCCAGCAACAGAGCTGGAGGGAGGTCTCCTCCAAAAGAAAATTAAGTTTCTGTATCAGGGGCTGAGAATGGCTTTGGTTGTGCTCCATTGACTTGTGACTGCCTTTGCCTTTTGGCTACTGCACTGTGCACAAAGGCACAAATGTCCAACAGCAGTCCCATCAGCCACTTCCTCCTCCTGCCCTTCCCAGGCACAAAGAAGCTGCAGCTCCTGCACTTCTGCCTCTTCCTGGCCATCTACCTGCTGCCCTGCTGGGCAATGGCCTCATCATCACCACCATAGCCTGGCACCACCACCACTTCCACACCCCATGTACTTCTTCCTCCTCAACCTTGCCCCACTGACCGGGTGCCATCTCCCCCACCACTGTTCCCCAATCCATGGCCAATTCCCTGAGGAACTCCAGGACATCTCCTATGCAGGATGTTTTCTTCAGGTCTTCCTTTTCATATTCCTAATTGATGCAGAGTATTTTCTCCTCACCACCATGTCCTACGATGCGCTACGTTGCCATCTGCAGACCCCTGCACTATGAGACCCTCCTGGGCAGCAGAGTTTGTCTCCACATGGCAGCAGCTGCCTGGGCCTTTGGCTTCCTCACTGCTCTGCTGCACACAGCCAATACATTTTCCTGCCCCTCTGCCAGGCATGTTGTGCACCAGTTCTTCTGTGAGTGCCCCAGATCCTCAAGCTCTCCTGCTCCACATCCTACCTCAGGGAGGTTTTGCTACTTTTGCTCAGTGTCTCTTTTTCATCTGTCGTTTTGTGCTGATTGTGGTTTCTTATGTGCAGATCTTCAGGGCAGTGCTGAGGATCCCCTCTCAGCAGGGACGCCACAAAGCCTTTGCCACCTGCCTCCCTCACCTGGCTGTGGTCTCCCTGTGTATCACCACTGCCTTCTTTGCCTACCTGAAGCCCCTCCTCCATCTCCTCCCCATCCCTGGACCTGGTGGTGTCAGTTCTGTACTCAGTGGTGCCTCCAGCAGTGAACCCTCTCATGTACAGCCTGAGGAACCAGGAGCTCAAGGCTGCCCTGAGCAAACTGATCCCTGGATGGTTTCAGAAGTAATAACTCTTTGTCTTCTGCTGCAAACCAGTCCTGATGTCACTCAGTGCAGGCCCAGCCTGGCTGCTGGAGTTCTGGCTGCTGCTGGTGCTGTTTCTCTTGTGAGAAGTGTGTCCCACACCAATGTCTTTCTTCAGACCATTTCTGGTTCACTGTTGTCCTGTCTGCTGTGACCAGAGACTGCAGACATGAGGAGCTGTGCTCCCTGAGGTGGCTGAACATAATAAAGGACCCTGCAGGGAGTTGTTCTCTGATTGCTTCCTCCAAGACTTCTGTGGAGCTGCAGGGCAGTGCCTGAGTGCAGAAGTGGAGGGACAGGGTCCCTGCACAGCAGCAGTGCAGAAAGCCCCAGAGCCCCAGAGCTTGCACTGTCCTCCTCCTGCTGAGTCCTCTGTGCTGGGGCAAGGCCTGAGTGCTCTGGCAGCTTGGGCACTGTGCTGCTGGGTGGCAGTGCTGGGACTGCAGGCAGGGACAGGCCAGAGCACCCTTCTGGGACAGAGCTGTGCTCCAGAGCAGCACTGCCATCAGAACAGGAGGTCTCCTCATCCCTTCA
>JAAWVA010000030.1:31470089-31497586 GCA_015227895.2 Colaptes auratus
GTGCGGCCTAACCAGTGCAGTGTACAGGGCAGAATGACCTCCCTGCTCCTGCTGGCCACACTGTTTCTGATGCAGGCTAGATGCCATTGGCCTTCTTGGCTGCCTGGCACACTGCAGGCTCAGTTCCAACCTACAATCAACCACACCCCCAGGTCCCTCTCTGCCTGGCCGCTCTCCAACCACTCTGACCCCACCTGTAGCACTGCATGGGTTGTTGTTGGCCAATGTGCAGAACCCGCACTTGGATGTGTAAATCTCATGCCCTTGGATTCTGCCATCTGTCCATCCTGTCGAGGTCCCTCTGCATCCTCAGGCAAGCCCTTGGGCCAGCAGTGTGCAATGTCTTCATGAAACTCCCTGCACCATCAGCCAGGGCCTTTTGCAGCCCCTCTAGAGATGAAGCCAAACTGGGCAGAGCCCTTGAAAGACCTCATCTGCTTACCCTGCCCTGAGCAGGATCATTGGACAGAGGATGTGCAGGAGTCCTGCTCCACAACATGCAGCAGGAAAGAGGCAGCAGCTCCTCCACTCAAAGCCTTGGTAGAAATCTCCAGATGGATCTGGTGAAACTTTGATCTGCTCAGCTCTGGCCCAAGGGGCTGGGGGCTGAGTGTGCAATCCTGTGCTCAGCTGTGTCTCAGGAACTCACCACTCAGAGGAAGCCAATGACTGGGAAAGAGGAGGTGAGGCCACTTCTGCCTCCTGAGGGATTGGCCAAGAGCAGGAACACAGCTGGGAATGGACTCAGAGGTTAGTGTGTCTGCAGGAGCTGCTAGGGCAGCCCTGGGCTCCTGGCTGGCAGATGGCAAAGTGATCTGTCAGATGGCCTCTGGCCAAAGGGCCTGGGCTGAGTGCAGGAAGGGCTGATGAGGTTTGGTTGCTGTTGTCTCTGCTGCCTGAGGACCTGATGGGACAGCACAGGCACAGGGCTTGGTGCTGTCTATGCAAGAAACTTGCAAGGCCAGCAGCCTTGGGAGCTCCTGCTGAGGTAGCCAGAGCAGGAGAGAGGACACTGCCAGATGGTGCAGCCTGGCAGGTGCAGCCTGGCCATGAGAGCAAGAAACCTCTCTCAAAGGGTAGTGCTGTGGCCTGGGAAGTTCTGCAAAGAGTCTGGTTTCAGCCCTTCTCTTTGTGTCCAGGGAGCAGAGGGTGAGTGTGGGCAGGTGTCAGTGAAGGCATGGGAAGGCCAAGGTGGGAAGTGAGAGGAGTGTCTGCAGCCTGCAGGGCAGGAGAAGCAGCTGTGAGACAGTGCAGGACAAAGCTGGGGAGAGCTGGCAAAGGGCAATGGCAGTGGTTGGAGTGATGAAGAGAAGCCAAGGCTGTGCCCTCTTGACTATGGCAATTCTCTGTCCCCGAGGCCTGTGAGGAGATGTTGTCCTAAGGCACTGGGAGTGCCTCACTGCCTCTGTCCACAGCCCCAGAAGGCTGGGGACTGTCAGGCCCTTGTCCTCCCACTCAGCATATCAACCCTACAGGGATGCTAAAGAAGGCTGGAGAGGGACTTTTCATGAGGTGTGTCTGGTGACAGGGCAGGAGGGAAGGTTTGAAGGTGAGGAAAGGAGGTTTAGAACTGGGCCTTAGGAAGAAGTTCTTCAGTATGAGGGTTGTGGGACTCTGGAATAGGCTGCCCAGGTAGGATGCCCTCTCCTGAGTGTGTTGAAGGCCAGGCTGGATGAGGCCTTGAGCACTGAGTCTATAGGAGAGGCATCCTTGCCTATGGCAGGGAGGTTGGAGCAGATGAGCTCTGAGTTCCCTTCCAACCTAGGCCCTGCTATGCTGCTACGAAACCCACAGCCTACCCCCACTGCAGCTGGAGAGCCTTGACCCACACATGAGGGACAGGAGCTGCCTGCCCAAGGGCTGTGCTCAGGCCTTGGCCTTTGTGCTGCAGAACCCAGAGCCAGAGTTGCTCTCCTGCACTTTGCCTTTGCCTGCTGCAATCACAGCCTCTCCTGAGCTGCTCTAACGAGTCCCTGGGGAGGCTTTGGCAGTAACAAGCCTCAGTGGGGCCAATCAATGCTTCAAGGTACTTTGTCTTTTGCTTCTTGCTTCTTGCACAGTTTCTTCACTCTTCTCTCAGTACCTGAGGTTCATGGAATGATCCCCAAGTGCCCTGAGGAGCTCTTTGTGTCTTTGTTGTTTACTTCCAGATTCAAAGTGCACCTCACAAAGCTCAGCTTTTGAGGGGTAAACTATTTGATTCTTTCTCAGATGAGGCAGAGGTGACAGCAGCATCCACCAAGCCAGAATGATGCAGGCTGTCTGCTCAGAGGTCTGGACTGGGGGAGAAGCTGTCCTTTGAGGGCCTACATGAAGTGGACAACTTTGCTCCTCACCCTCCCCAACCTCCCCATTGCTGCCCCTGCCCACCTGGGCCTTCCATCCCTGCTTCTTGCATCAGACTTCTCCACTGCTCTCTGCAGCTGGAGCTCACAGCTCCATGGCACCACTGCCCCCTGCTCTCCTTAGAGAACTGCCTGCACAAGCCACAGAAGAAAATTGTTTGCTCTTTGGAAGCAAAGCCAAGGCTGAGAAAGTTCCCTCAGCAATCCAGGCCTCTGGAACCATCTGCTCAGCACAGCTGTCTCTCAGCAGCTTGCCTGTCCACAAGGATGAGGCAAAGCCAACCAATTCTGCCATGGCTGTGATTTCTCAGCCAGTCAAGAGCTCTTGAGAGTGTGAAGCAGATAAAAAGGTTGGATCCTAGCAGCCCTTCCTCAGGAACCAATGTGCAATCCCCCCGTGGTTCAGCAGAATGTGTTCTAATCCAAGAGCCTCTGAATGACAGAGTGGATAAGGACAAGGCTGACCCTGACTGACTGCAAAGGATCCTGAAGTCAAATCTCTTCTATGGCTGTGCCTGGAGAGAGCACCAAGCACACAGACACAGGGACAGAGCTGGCTGCCTCCAGTGCAAGATAGTACCTTGATCATGGTGAGAGCAAAGGTGTCTGTCCTCATACACACGAGAGGTGAAGGTTGCTGGCAGAGAGGCTGCCCTGGGTTCAGTTTCCTTCTGCTGCATCTCAGGGCAACACTCACAAAGCTTCAACATTCTCAGAGGAGGAGAACTGAGCCTGGAGAAGTCTGACTTGGTGCTGGCCCTTGGTGCAGGTTGTGCCTGAGAGATGTCTGAGTGGGAGAGATGCTGGACACAGCTGCTGGGATCCAGGAGAGCTCCAAGACTCTGGCTTTAGGGTCACGTTTTGAGAGGTGGAGATCATTGACTTCCATCAGGTGTTTGTCTGATCTGGAGAACCTTGGATGCTGAATCATCCTGGGATCTTTTACCACTTGCTTACAACCTGAAGGTTTTAACTGTCAGAGTTTTCGATCAGCTCCCTGTTGGCTGTGATCCAAGCACAGATGCACTGAGCTGGCAGGAGCTGACAACCCCCAAGCTGTAGGGAGAGCAGTGCAAGGCTGGGAGAGCCCTGGTCAGGGCTGAGCCATTCCTTGCAGGTCAATCCTCTCCTCTGAACCCTTTGCTTCTCTCTGAATGGGGTCATATCATTCTCTTCTCTCCATCAGCCCTGCTCCTTTATGCTGGGGAGGAACAAAGTTTTCAGATCTGCTCCTTGGAACAGGCCACAAGGTAAAGAACCCAACTTTGGCACAGCAATAATTCTAGACTCCTGCTGACCCCTGAGCCCTCCCAACCCCCTCCAGACCCCTTCCCAAACCCACACTTCACCACTTGTGGAGCTTTGAGGGTCATTGGCTGTGATGGGATGTAGGAGTTCACCTGCCTGAGCCCCAGTGGTCAGGTATCATTGCATGGCCGAGGGGGATGGTTGGGATGGCTATGTCCTGGGGGTGTCAGCCCCATCACACTACAACCAAGGGACTCAGCAGAGGAGTTAGGGCTCTGATCTCTCATTTGCCAAGGAGTCACACACAGTGTCCTTACTTCTCAGCACTTGGTTCCCAAGGATTTGTTCAAGAGCACAGGGGTGACCATTCCTCTCAGCAGCATGGCCTCCCAGAAGGCCCTGGACAAGATCTGGGTGGAGAAAAATAGATAAAGAATAGTTTGGAGGAACCAAAGCTCTGCCTTGAGGAATAGTAGAAGAGGTTGATGGAGACATGAATGAGGACAGCAGGGATCAAGTTTATGAGGATTAGGAGGAGGATGAGAATAATTATGTGGAGGACAAAGGGGATGATGTGGAAGAAGAGGAGGATGATATGGAATAGGAGAAGAATAAAGAGAAGGAGGAGAAGATGAAGAGGAACAAGATAGAAAGGCATATCAGCCCCTCTGTGCCACCCAAGCAGCCACATTAGTGCCCTGAGGGTGCAAGCTTCCTTCCCACCCAGCTTGGAGCTGGTAAAGCCCCACTGCCCCCAGCCCCGTGCCCAGCCCTCTGTCAGTGGTGACTATGGCAACAGCTTCACCCTCAGCTCCAACCACAGCCAGCACTGCTGCATCCATAGCCAGAAGCAGCTGCACCTCTGAGCTGCCTGAGCAAGAGCTGCACTCAGATGGCCCCTCTCAGCCAGCACCGCTGCACCCACAACGGTGACAGCCCTGTCCCTGAGCATCGCAGCAAGGGCTTCAAGCTGAGCTTTTTCCTCACCTGGCATATTCACCCCCCACGCCGGTGACCAACGTGTCCCAGGGGACCAGCAATACACCGACCCCGGCACTGCCAGGCCAAACGTGACCCCCCTGGAGGGACCTTCTCCAGCATCTTGAACTGCAGTCTCCTCTTTTACACCTTCTTTCCTCAAAGCAAATGTGCCCCTGCCCTTCTCTGCACCAGCCGTGCTGAGGAGAGGATGACAGTGCTGAGTCAGCACACCTGGCAGCAAGACTGCAGTTGTTTGGGATTTGGTTCTTTGTTCCTCAACACTTTGGGATTTCCTGGAGTAAAAGGAAAACCTCATCCCAGGATAATGCCTCATTAGAATGGAAACCCCAACCCTAATAAAGTATTGTCTTTGGTTGGTTTTCCTTGGACATTTCTTTCCCAAAAATCACTTTTGGGGCATTTCTTCCCGGGCCAGGGCTGGAGCCATGTACTCAGTTCAGGGAGGTGTTCTTGAGGGGTCCTGGGAGAGTCTTGAAGGTCAAGTGAGGAAATCAAAACAACTCGTGGCCATTGAACAGGATCCTTTAATAACCTGCATGGACACGGAATGGATCACTCCAAAGCTTACATGAGCTTGTCCTGGAGGCACAAGTCTGAACATGCCCAAACACAAACTCCCTTGCACCCCCTCCCCGTGGAGCTGGGGTGCTCAGCACAATACTAGACAGAAGGCAAGTGCTGGTAAATCTGCAAAGCTGGACAGGCCCAGGCTTGTCTAGGCAGGTCCTGTGTTGAGGGAAACAAAGTGCATCAGTTTGCAGCTGTGCCTGGCCAGCTGCCACGCTTATGGACTCCCTGTGCAGCTTCCCATGGTTGGGCAAACTTTATTCTCTAGGCTGAACTCTCTTGTTCCTCTCTTTCTTTCTCTTCTGCCATTGGCCATTATTGTCTTCAGCACCTTATTAATCCAAGCCAGGAGGGTAAACAACTCTCCCTTGTTCTACCAAGAAGCCCTGGGGTTCCCCAGAGCCTATTTTGTCCACATGAAACTGGAACATGCTGTGGCTGCAGCGGGTGAATGCTGCTGGACTCGAGAGCAGCCTCTGCATGGCTGCTGCCTGCGTCTGCAGCCAGAAAGTTGCTTTGCTCCACCTGTGACACCTGAGGTGCTGGTGCAAGCTGCTGGAGTTGTGATGAGATTAATAAGAACCGCTCATCCCACCCTGAGCACTGCAGAACTGTCAACTGCTTGCCTGGCTGGCAAGCTGCCCTGCGAGCCCATCAGCCACAAGCCGCTCCCTCAGCCCCAACAATTCCTCTCCAGGGGGAGAAAGCTTCTCCCCTCCACACACACATTCTGTACTGCTCCTTTTCTGAACACCGTATTTCTTGCTTTGTTTCACTTGTGCAGGCTGCACTCTGTGCTTTGGAGCATAATTGCAGTGTCCAAAAGGTCCCAGGTGGCAGTGCCCTGAGCACACAGGCTGATTCCTATCAAGTCTCTTTGTACAGCTCTGTGCCAGCTGCCTCTGTAGCATCCATAGTTTCCCCTTGCAGGTGAACTGCCCTTGAAGAATTAGCTCTTTCCTAAGCTGAATCAATGTTTAAAAGATTCTAGCTTGATTCAACTGTTAAAGTTGTATTGAATGTGCATGTTGTGAAATACATTAACCACAACCAAACAGCTGTACCTGTGTGGGTGGTATCACAATATCACATTAGAGGTTGGAAGGGACCTCAAGAGACCATCGGGTCTGACCCCCCTGCCAAAGCAGGATCACTTAGGGTAGTCCACACAGGAGTGTACCCAGGTGGCTTTTGAAAGTCTCCAGAGAAGGAAACTCCACAAGCTGTCTGGGCAGCCTGTTCTAGTGCTCTGTCACCTGCACTGCAAGAAGTTGCACCTCATGTTGAGGTGAAATCTTCTCTGTTCAAGCTTGAACCTGTTGCTTCTTACCTTAGATTGGCCCCCTCCACTTGACACCCCCACCCCTCAGGTATTTATACACATTGATGAGATTTGATATTAACATTGATTTAATTTTTTTATGTTATTACAGAATTAATATATTTGTATTAATATATTGAAGAAATATTAATAATTGATAACATGCTGAACAGGTTAACCATATGCCTCATATAGTATTAGTAATACAGATGCTTTGGAATGATAAAATCTTCTTTGAAGAGCTAAAATCCTTCCATTCCTTGCTCTTTGCTGCCATCTGCTGTCCTTGTGTCAACATTGTAGTCACTGTGTCATCCTCTCGTATTTTTCCTGTGGTCTTCTGCCAATACCCACAGAACTGTTCTCATCTTGTTACTGAGCCCAGTGTGTGAGACCCCATCCTGTTTCCAGACTCAGCCTTACCTCTCTCTTTGATGTCTGGGCTGTGGTCTGCTGCCTTATGTCCCTTCACTCTACCAGCTCCGTGGTTCCTTTATTGATGGCTGAAGGCTACTCTAATGAGTGGGAAAGTTTGTAACAGTTAGTGAGAGGTAATGAGTCTCCTTCCTTCAGCTGTCCTGCTGAGAGTGCTGGGCAGGGCTCAGGTAAGGGCCAGCTCTGAGGGCAGGGGTGCATTTGGTCTAGGTTGGGGCCTAGGTTAAGGTCAAAGGACCAATGCTTAACAAAGGTTAAGGCTGGGGCCAAGATGAGCAATGGGGGCAGAGTCAGGTGAGGGGTGTGTTGGGAGGGGTGAGCTGTATGAGGTGAGGTGCAGAGGGGTTCAGCTCCACTGTGTTAGAGCAGGGACTGAGTAGAGAGGATGGGAGTGGCCCAGTCTGTATTGTGAGGTGTTGTATTTTCAATGCAGACCCAGTAAGACTCCCCCACTGCAGGGGGCTGGGCAGGGAGAGAGGGAGACACTTCCCTTCCTATGAGCCCCCAAGTGGGTTGGTCATTCCACCTTCCAAATGTCAAGGTCCAGGACATGAGATTAAATTTCTTGGTGTGATGAAGAGGTTATTTATTTATGAATATGAATATGAGTTATATAAATTTAATTTGCATTAATTATTAAAATTATCAATAACCAATGAGTCACTATTTTATATCCATATTCTATGTACAATTATGAAATACATCCCAGAAGTGGTTCAGTATTGATAATTTGGACTCAATTCGAATATTTGCAGCATTAATTTCTATTCATATACTCAGGCTGCAATTCCACTGCTTGTCCAGCAGTGCGTCTCGACCAGACTCTGGCAGCTGTTTAACTATACAGAGGTATTACAATACATCAGAGGCTTGGACTAGTATGTGCTGCTAGGCACAGGTGCTTTGAACTGAACATCAGTGAGTGGGAAGCAGGTGGAAGATTCACTGTGTCCTTTGTTTGTAGCAAGGTTTAGGTTCCAGCAGGCTGCTCTCACCGAGGCTGGTTCCTGGCTGGTCTGGATGGGAATGGTGGAGACAACCTTCTCCCTGCCATGACAGCTGAGATGGGATGGAACGTAGGCTAGCCGGTAGGCAGGCTCCCTTAGCAGGACTCAGCTGCCTCCCTCCAGACAGCAGGGAGCAGTCCTGTGGGGTTGGCCTGGCAGGGATGGTCCCAGGACAGGGTTGGCCCCGTGGCAATGACCTTCAGGACCAGTGAGGATGTACCACCCCAGCAATCAGTTCAGTTTCTGTCTGTGTGATGTCTCTGTAATCACTGGCTGTGATTGGAAATTCTCTGTGCCAAGAACTGCTCACCAGGATGTGTCTTTGCTCACATGTTGTATGGTTAGCTACAACCTACACCCACTGGGAAGAATTTCACTGCAACCCAACAGCTCCTCCAGCATCCTGATTCCATCAGCCTGCTACAACAAACAGGAGAAGCAGGACAAAAGACTTCTCACAGTCTACTATGGAACAGAAGACATCCATTGAGTCCTCAAACGGGATCAAGAGGGATGAAGAACACTGCTGGTGGGAAGTGCTGTTTGGATGGTGTCCAGCAGCAGCTGGGACACTGCCCCTGGTGTCACAGCCACTGTGATTTTCCTGCCTGCTCTGCTCTCTGCTTGCTGTTCCACCTTGGTTTGTAGTTAGAGTTAGGTGGATGGCCAAGCAAGTCTCACTGCTGCAGACATTTCCCATCATTAACGATTCCTATGTGCTTTTTGTCACCAAAATTAGGGAGGCAAAAGCCCATTTGGAGCTCAGACTGGCCTCTGCTGTGAAGGACAACAAAAAGTCCTTCTATAAATACATCAATAGCAAGAGGAAGGGCAAGGACAACCTCCACTCCTTGGTTGACATGGAGTGGAACGTTGTAACAAAGGATGAGGAAAAGGCAGAGGTACTTAACACCTTCTTTGCCTCAATTTATACTAGCAGGGCAGAACATCTTCCAGACAGCTGGCCTGCAGAGCTGGCAGAAGGAGCCAGGGAGCTGCATAGTTTCCTGCTGCTCCAGGAGGCAGTTAGAGATCTTCTGAGCCCCTTGGACCCCCACAGGGCCATGGGACCGGATGGGATCCATCCTAGGGTGCTGAGAGAGCTGGCAGATGAGCTGGCCAAGCCGCTCTCCATCATTTTTCAGCAGTCCTGGCTCACTGGAGAGGTCCCAGAAGACTGGAAGCTGCCAACGTGGTGCCCATCCACAAGAAGGGCCGGTTGGACGAGGCAGGAATTATAGGCCTGTCAGCCTGACCTCAGTGCCAGGCAAGATTATGGAACAGGTCTGGGTGCCTGGGAGAAGAGAACAACCCCCGCTAGGTACAACCTCCCTTCAGGTAGTTGTAGAGAGCAATAAGGTCTCCCCTGAGCCTCCTTTTCTCCAGGCTGAGCACCCCAGCTCCCTTAGCCTCTCCTCACAGGCTGTGCTCCAAACCTCTCACCAACTTTGTTGCCCGTCTCTGGACACATTCCAGCAACTCGACATCTTTCCTACATTGAGGGGCCCAGAACTGGACACAGGACTTAAGGTGCGGCCTAACCAGTGCAGTGTACAGGGGCAGAATGACCTCCCTGCTCCTGCTGGCCACACTCTTCCTGATGCAGGCCAGGATGCCATTGGCCTTCTTGGCCACCTGGGCACACTGCAGGCTCATGCTCAGCCTACTGTCGACAAGTACCCCCAGGTCCCTCTCTGCCTGCCAGCTCTCTAGTCACTCTGACCCTAGCCTGTAGCACTGCATGGGGTTGCTGTGGCCATGTGCAGACCCGGCACTTGGATGTGTTAAAGCTTTGTAGCAAAGAGGTTGCTGCTGAGGCTTGCAGGGCTGTCGGCTTTGTAGCTTTGCTTCTTTGGAGAGGTTCTTCAGCTGCAATCTTGGCAGCGCTGCTCCTTGCTTCTGCCCATAGAACAAAACCCTCCCGGGGGCTCTCGGCTCCTCCAGGGTTCGTCTCTGCGAGACACATCCCTCCTGCTCCTGGGCTTTACAATGCTACACAGCCAGGGGCTTGCAGTCTTATCTGGGTAAACTGAAGCACAGCTCGGACTCCAAGCAAGGCTTGTGACTTCTCCCAGAGCTTGGACAATTGCAAGGCAAGGCTCTGGCTCTTTGGTTGGTGTTTGTAGATTTCCCAAGACAATGCTGGCCAGTGACAACAGGATTGAGAGATAAAAACCTGACACTGTAACCTGTAGAATGAGTTCTCTCCAAACGTGGCCACAGGCACACACACCTGGCCCACTTGGACCCCGTGTATGGCCAGACAAGCCTGGGCAACATGGGCAATTTCCTGCCAAACCAGCCCTGCTGGCTCCTGCTCCATTGTCTGATTCAGAGCATTTTTGAGGCTTTTTGTCCCTTCAGGACAAGGTATCAGTGGGCTGTTGCTGTAAAGATCTCAATCTGGTCAGAGGTGGAGAGAGGTTTTCAGAGTCCAGGATCCGTTGTGTTGGCCCGTGATGTTTTCCAGCGTGTGGGTCCGTCTGCTTTCTTCAATCTTGCCAGTGTCACTCAGGTATTTTTATACAGTTTTTTAGTCCTCAGGCAAGTGTCCAGGTGTTGTTTTCCCAGGACATCGTTCTGGAAATTAGGTAAGTGTCCAGGTATCGTTCCCCAGGAAATCTTTCTGTGTACTCAGGTGGGTTTTTGGGTAGGGTCTGGATGGAGGGTGGAGGAGGCCTCCACCTCCTCCTCCTCCATCTACCCACCCACACCTCTTTACACATCAGGACCATTGTCCTTTCCTGGGGTATCTGATGGCTGGAAATGATCTTGTCCTAAAGGTGTAATGGCTGGGTCCTTGGGCCATTATTGTAGGCCAGCTGCAGTCCGGTTATCCTTTGTTGGGGCACATCTCGATTCCTGATGTAATCACAAGGTGATTTGCATCCAGGATTGGTAGACAGGATTCCTACACCACCCCGTGACCACAATAAAGGATAAGAGAGGGACAGGAAAGAAAGAAAAGGGGAAGATTTCCAGGGAAAGAGGAAAACGGGTTTACACAATTTTCACAATAGATTTTGGTCGCCTAATGGCACGAATCTGTTTTACACCATCATTAGTTACAAATTGCATATTAGACACTACATGTTGAATCAAATGTATAAAACAGGGAATAATACAGGGTAAAAGGAGTAACAAGGCCAAAACACATAACAAATAATACAAAAATTGTTTCATCCACGGTCCTCCTGAGCCAGGAGAGCCAGCTCATATCCCATCCCCCCCAGGTTTGGACAGGGACATGTGTTAGCTTCCTAATTCCAGATGATATTTTCTTTACTACTTTCCCATTGTCATCAATTTGTCAATAATCCGTTGGGGAGTCCATTCACCCTTTTCCCATTGTTGACCACTACCCCTGGTCAAGTGAGTGGAGATGGACCTCTTCCTTTTTCCCAGGTTATCATATACTTTGATCCCCGAGCATTTCTTCTCTACCTGGGAGTAAGAAAATAATGGGTGGATTAGTCCAATATAGCATATCCCAGTCCAAATTTGGTGGTAATTTTTTATAGGCCCGTGTCCGCATATCCTAGCAACCTTTCAGTGCAGTAGTTCCATTTTCAAACAGGCCTGTGGGGGTTGTAGGCATCTGGAAATATGGAGAATTTGTCATGCCCAATGGATTGGGGAAAGGACATGGTTCCATCTCCCCTCAGGATGAGCATGACCCACCATTGTACAATACCAGCACCCGAATCATTTTCCACTCACATGTTTGGTAGAGGAGTGGACCATATTTTTCTCTGAAATCATATACACGAGACACATTTTCTCTTGACCAAACCCCTCAAAGTCCTTAACTCCCCCAGTTTTGTTAACCCATATCCACCCAGATGTGTGTATTTCTCGTCTAAAGCCAGGTCTTTTCTTTTGGTTTTGCAATCTCAGATTACGATACGTAATGTCCATTGACATGTACTTATACCTACACAAAACACCACCAGGTTGTGTTGGCGGTTTAAACAATAGATTCCTTGGCCTGGATATGGATTGGCCAGGGGCTGTATCTTCTTCAGTCCAAAAGTGTTTTTGTCCACTTCACTAAGGGAGCTCACAAGCCTTTGGGAGCTACTGAGTTGAAACCCAAGGCCAGGCTTCGAATCCTGCGGCCCTCCACGCACCCAACAGTTCGTAAGGTTGTATACAGAGGACACTTCTTCTGCTAACTGCATGAATAGATTGGTTACAAGAACCCCTCGTTAGGGTCTGAGAAGGCAGATACAGAAATATCAGGGTTAATGCTCCAAGGGTACACCAAAATAGAGAGGCAAACATCTTGTTCATATTAGGGAACATCACATAGACAGTATAACGAGGCATTTCCCAGAAGGTCATGCAGACGATCAGCACAGATGATCAACAGCTCCACATGTTCTCTAAGGCCGACCTCGGGTCCTTCACCTAGAAAGGAAAAGAAAAGAACGAACTCGGTCCATTTTTTAAGGAACCGGTGGACAATGGTTATTAAAAAGATGGAATAATCCACCTGGTATTAATCTTGAATTCTTTTTCATGAGCATCTTTTGCCCACCAGGTATATTTATTAATTGGAGTTTTGAGTACCAGAGGTACTGTTCCCACGGTGGGATTCAATCAAACTGGTTGCCTGGAGAGTATGAGGGAGATTTAGGATGCTCATGGTCCAGCATGGTTGGCATGATTTCTGGGGCTTTGGGGCAAAAGGCTGTAATTTTTGGGCATCCGTTTACCCCCCAGCGGCTATTAACACTGGTCAATGCTTCCCTTAGCCGCTCAGCCCATCCTGGCATATGGGGTTTAAGGAAGCGTTTTAACAGGCCGTTGGTACGTTCCACGATTCCATTTGCCTGTGGGTAATAGGGGGTATGATATACCCAAGTAATTCCCTCCTGGGTTGCCCACTCTTGAACTGTTTTGGCAGTGAAGTGGGAACCATTGTCTGATTGGATGGACTGTGGTTTTTAGGGAATGTACCAAACCATCCTTCAGTGCCTTACTGTGTTGTCTCCTGTTGCTCTGGTAAATGCCTCAGCTGAGACCATCCTGACACTATTTCTACTCCAACCCACATATTGTTTCCCTTCTGATTTTCGAAAAGGGCCAATATAGTCTACTTGCCAAGCTTCCCACAAACCTTTCCCCTCTCTTATGTGCAGGGGGTCATCTTCCAAAGGATGTCTTTCCAAACGGGTGCGGCATTGTACACAAGCAGAGACACAAGTCTTGCACTCTTCTTTGGTAACTGGCCAACCCCTTGCTTGGGCTTCACAATAAAGATCTTTTATTCCAGAGTGTTTTCTTTTTACATGCAGCCATTCTAGCAATCGTTCCCAATTTTCTGTTATTTGGGTGTTTTGTAGGGGAGCCAGTCAGGCTAATTCATCTGCTTTGTCATTCCATTGGCTAGCAGAGGACCATCCTCTTGGTGGGAAGCCACCCATCCCACTGCAAATTTTCCTTTTTTAGCATGGCTAGAATCTTGCCATTTCTCCTTCTGCCATACAGGTATTCTATTAACTTCCCAGTCATTTTCCTCCCAGAAAAGTATCCATTCAGTACAGCCCTTAAATACAGCATAGGAATCAGTATAGATGTGGACAGGAGAAGTAGATTCAGCCTCATGTTGAAAAACACTCCAGATTGCTATCAATTCCCCCACTTGAGCACTACCTTCCCCTTCAGTAATTATCTGTTCCCAGTATCCACACTGAGTGCCACAGATCTGTACTTCCAGGTCTTCCCTTCCCTCTTAGAGGAAGCATCTGTGAACCATGCATTCGGTATCTGTCCAGAGAATGTAGGGGCTACTTGTATTACAGAGGAGGGTTTGTTAGTCTCCCAGTCTGGACCCATTTCCTCCTGGAAGGTCAACATTTTGGTGGTTCCCTCAGATACTGAAAAGATATCACAGTAGTGCTCTATCTGGGCATACCATTTCCTCACCGAGGCCCTCTGAGCCACCCCCTCAGGTGGTGGTGTTCCTGCCAGAATTGTCTTAATTACTTTGAATGGGCCTCTAAGCACTATTTGTTTGTTGTTTAATGGTCTTCTCAGCTTCCCGCAGTGCTAAACTAACCACAAACAAACCCTTTTCCCACACCGTATACCTTTTTTCTGCATCCTTAAAACTACGACTGTAAATGAAATTGGCCTGACAGGGGCTTCTGGACCCTTTTGCCATAAGTGTACCGATAGGCCAGACTTAGCAATCCCCCATTCATGTGCACAGGGTCCGTAGGGTGAATAGGACCGAGAGCTTGGTGGGCAGTGGCTTCAAATACTAGCACTGTAATGCTTCTTCGTGGGCTCTTCCCACTCCCACTGAGCTCTTTGCGTAACAAATCATATAGGGGTCTTGCAATAATTGAAAATCAGGAATATGTTTCCTCCAAACACAAGTAATCCTAGTGCGTGCTGCAAATCCTTTTTGGACTCTGGCATTTTGATCTGGTCCAGGGAGGAAAGGTGTCTGGTGGAATACAGGTCTTCCCCCCTTCCACCAATTCCCAAAATCTTCACTTCACTTGAGGGCGTCTGTATTTCTCAGGTGGTATTCTCATCCCCCAAATTTTCTAGATGTGAAATTATATTATCTTGGGTTATTCGTACCCCTTCAATATTTTCTCCTGCTATCAGAATATCATCGATATATTGATAAATACTGGCCCCTGGTTCCAGTTGGACCTTTTCCAGTTCCTGTGCCAGGCATGGTGAGCAAAAGTGGGTGAGTGCTTAAATCCCTGTGGAGACGCGTGAATGTGAATTGTTGACCACCCCATGTAAAGGCAAAGCGGTCTTGGTCCTCAGGTTGCAGCGGCTATGCTTGTGTTTCAACAGGTGCCAGGGTTCCAGTGGGTCTCTGCTTGTTGTTCTTGGCCTGCTCCAGAGCATGATCAATGGAAACAAGGCCCTCAGCCCACATCACTAACTCCATGGGATAGCAAACCATTTGGGCAGCACTGCTGCATGCATGAAATCAAACCTGGAATTTAAATGCCTGTCAAAACTAAATTGTAGCACAACAGTAAGGAGTTTTGAGCATCAGGATATGTGGGATGATAATTTTGCTCTTTGCCCCATTAGAGCCTCAAGAATTAGATTTTTCAGGGACCTTACAAGCAGAAAGCTGTACCTGCAGCATAGAGCTGGAGCTGATACAGTACTATGATCTTTAATCACACTCCCTTTGCCTTAAGCCATTCAGGCTTAGCCTAACGCTGAATGAGATGGTCATGGAGGTTTGTAGAACAAAGCTGAACACACAGCAGCCAGGATAATCTTGCTTCAAATTGCTGCAGCAAAGCAGCAGCTCAGCTAAGGAACTGGCATCTTGGGTTGCAAAACAAGACAAGGAAACATCAACAGTGTTGCTTGAATCAGCCACTGATGTGGAGAGTGTGTGCAGCCATGGCAGCCTGCAAAATCCAGCTGCTGTTGGTTCTTTGTTATCAGCTCCTGGTCAGGCTGTGATGGTCTGTGCTGTACACACTGAGTGATCATTCTAAACATAGACAGAAGAGTGTTACAAACTGGGTTGTGAATATTGCTGATTGGATCACTCCTGGTGTTGGCAGTGCCCTGTTCATTCTCAGTCTGCAAAGGCCCTGCAGAGAGAACGAGCCCTGGGCAAAAAGGAGGAATTGTAGATGAAGCAGGTGGCCATGGGCAGCTTCAACCTTGAACTAAGCAGAGCTCTGCCCTTGAATCAGGAATGCAAACAACTCCAGGGAAGATGATCTGTGAATAGCAAAGGAAGAAACAGAGAGACCTCCCCAGGCTACAAAAAGGGGGAGAGAGGTGCCTGGACACCAAGCCTAAACCAATCACTTAAGTACAAAGGGCACAGGGACACAGAAAGGAAAAGATCTAAGCCATGATGTGCATTAATCAAGTGGCCTCTGCTGCTGGCTGGTGCTTGAGCACATCTTGGGGTCATCCTTCTTCCTGGCTGCCAACACTGCACAGCCTTAGCTGTTGAGTTTTTTCCAGTTCTCTGAGTCACTTCTTCCTGTTGTTTGTTTGGAGAACCTTGAGTTTTGCCTTCCATCACTAGCCAGGAGAAGTTCTCCTCACCCTTCACTGCCTGTTTTGGAATCTCTTGGTGTTTGTCACAAGACATTGTTTGGTCACCAGCTGTGTTCAGACTTTTTCCCTTCACCTTCTGGGCAGTTCAGCTGGTGCCTTCTATTCCTGCCACATAAGCTACACCTCCTGTGTCCAGAGGGTCCAACCCACTAAGGTGGACACAGGAAACAGCCTATTTCATACCCATAATATCCTGCACCCTCTAAATCCATCTGCAAAGTCCTTCTCTTCCTCTTTCTTCCCTCTCTGCTCCCATGGGAGATGCTCCCTATTAGGTAATGGTGGGGGAGTATCTCATGGCCAAGGGCTCTGGCAAGGCTGAGAGGCCCAAGAGGACCAAGGCCTTTGTCCCCTTGGCTCTGGCACTTGCCTCTGCCACCAAGGCCTGGGAGGAGAAACTTGGCTTTGAGGCTTTGAGGTTCTTGTATTCCAAGAACAGTGCTCAGGGCTTGCCTTTCTGCTTCCTAAACAAAGGCAAGTTTTTCTGCCCTGCACTTTGCCTTTGTCTCCCTGCAATCCTGGCCTCTAACAAGCTGCTCTAAGGAGTCCCTGGGGAGCCTTTGTCAGTACCAAGCCTCAGGGAGGCCAATCAGTGCTTTAAGGGCTTTGCAGTTTTCTTCTGCCTTGGACTTCTTGAGAAGCTTCTTGGCAGTACCTTGGCAGAGTCTCCTGGCATTACCTAAGGATGATGGAATCAGCCCCAAATACTCCATGGGGCTCATTAAATACTGCTGAACCTCTTTATTGCCAAGGTTTCTGCAGCTAATTGGAGAGGTTTTTATTGCACAAAGCATCTGATTTTTAAAGGTACCTTTCATTCCTTTTCAGCAGGAGTTGTCTCTTTGCAAGCAAACCACAACAAAACCTGACAAGGTCCTACCCTGCTCACTGCTCATCCTCACTCCCACGGTCCCTACAGAGCCCAGAGCCCACAGGGAGGGACAGGCTCTCTGCCTTGCCAGGGGCTGGGGGTCAGGCTTGGCCCCTGGGATCAATGAAACCCCCTCCAGGTTTGCTCAGCAGCAGAGCCACCTTGAGCTGCTTGTCCTGACCTCTCAGCACTGCCTCAGTTCTCTGCCCTCCCAACAGCCTGGAGATGCTTCAGTGCTCCAGTGATGCTTCCCTTCCATCCACTCTCTCCTTCTGCTCTAACCAGCCCCTGGGGACCCTTTCCCAGTATGCTTCACTGGGACCCATTAAGAGTAGAAGAAACTTCAGAGTTTGAATCTGACTTTTGGCTTCTGGAGAGGTTTCATCAGCTTCTCAGTCTGAGGTTCATGGTCTCGGCACCAAAGCCACCAGGGCTCCTTTAAAATACCTGGGCTGGTTCTGTTGTGCTGAGCCAGGCCAGACTCCTGGCTGAAGGGAGCTGCTGGCAAGCCAGCTCTGCAGGAGACAGCTCTGGTCTTGTCAGGACAGCTCCTCTGCACAGCACAGCATGGCTGAGGGCACTGCCAGAGGATCTCAGAGAGATGAGGAAGGCAGAGAGAGCTTGGAGGTGGCCAGGACTGGGAGGATGCTGAGAGCTCACTGGAGAGGAGTCACTGCACTCACTGACACGGTGAGGCTGTGGGTGCAGGGTGGTGCAGGTGCAGTTCCGGGAGGCATCTCCTAAAGCTGGCACAGCCACAGCTGATGCTGGCTGTGGGGAGAAGCTGTAGGTGGCAGGAGCCACCCCTGGCAGTGCAGAGCAGGGTGGGGCATGGTCCTTCTGCTCTGGAGAGGCTGCTGTGGGGGTCAGGGCTGCTCACAGCTGCAGCTCAGCACCAGGGAACTTCCAAAGGATCTTTCAGGACAAGGTCCAAGCAGGGTCTGCTCTAAAGAGAGAAGAGTTCCTGAGTCTGTGTTTACAGTTTCCTATTCTGAGGACAAGGGAAAGTGGGTAGAAAGAGAGGTAGCAAAGGACCATTCAAGTTGGAACAAGTCCTTGAAACTGGGGAGGTGTATCTTGGAGTGGTCAGGAGGTCTGCTGGGGCCTCCTCAAGAGCCTTCAGCCACTCCTCTGCCTGTGGACAGCAGCAGCAGCACCCTGCTGGACTCCTCAGGATGCCTCCAGCCAGTGGCCTGCAAACAGGCAGGTTTCTGTAGGTGAATGCAGAGGGGCTGGGCTGGGCTCTGTGAGCAGGGCAAATCCATCCCCCAGCACACTCCTGCCAGGGTGAGAACCTCCAGGCAGCAGGGAGCTGATCAGGGAAGGAAAGGAAACTGAACCCAGCAATGTTGTGGGAGGGAGCATTCAGACATCTCCATCTGATCCCCTCCAGGCCAGACCCTTCCTCTGAGCACAGCCCTAGGCCTCTTCTTCCCCCCCCCCCCGAAAAGCTTTAGGCCTCAGGGTCATGGTCTCTGAGGTGTGAAGCCCTCCTCTGCAGCCAGAGCCTCAGCAGAGGCAGAGCTGCCACAGGAGAGGAAATGCCATTGGGTGTTGCAATGAGCCCTGAGTGTGCTGGGCTGCAAGTGTGGTGCTGAGACCTTGAGAGAGGCTGAGACACTGAGTGGTCTGTGGTGGATGCCTCTGTTCTCAGCACTGTCTGGTGGCTCTTCAGGGGCACATGGGAGTGTGATCAGCTCCAGCTCAGCAGGGCACAAGCCCGAGAAGTGGGGAAGTAGCAGCAGGGTCAGAGCAGCTCCCCTCACTCTGCTCTAAGCCACAGGCAGCCTCTTGCCTTGCAGGCTTCTGCTCTCTCTGCTCCCCCTGAGGGCATCAGAATGCTTGTGTATGAGAACTTGTGACAGCCAAGACCACTCTGGGGGTGAGATGTGGGCAGCTGGAGTGCAAAAGCCTAAAACATTCAGGAACTGCCTTTTTCTACCCTCTCTCCTTAGCACTGGGAGATGCTGAGAAGCCTTTCTGCTTTGGCACTCTTTCATCTGGAAGTGGACACCAGAGCTTGCTGCTACCTCCACCACTCCCCTGCTGCAGAGCAGGACTAACTCAGCAGCAGGAAGCAGGAAGAGTCTCTGCTCTTCCCTGCATGCTCAGCCAGCACAAAAGATCCGCAACAGAGCTGGAGGAGGTCTCCTCCAAAAGAAAACTTCAGCCTCTGCATCAGGGCTGAGAAATGGCTTTGGTTGTGCTGCATTGACTTGTGACTGCCTTTGCCTTTTGGCTACTGCACTGTGCACAAAGGGCACAAATGTCCAACAGCAGCTCCATCAGCCACTTCCTCCTCCTGCCATTCCCAGGCACAGGCAGCTGCAGCTCCTGCACTTCTGCCTCTTCCTGGCCATCTACCTGGCTGCCCTGCTGGGCAATGGCCTCATCATCACCACCATAGCCTGGGACCACCACCTCCACCCCCATGTACTTCTTCCTCCTCAACCTCGCCCTCACTGACCTGGGTACCATCTCCACCACTGTGCCAAAATCCATGGCCAATTCCCTGAGGGACCCCAGGGACATCCCTATGCAGGATGTGTTCTCCAGTCTTCTTTTTCATATTCCTAATGTCAGCAGAGTATTTTCTCCTCACCATCATGTCCTACGATCGCTACGTTGCCATCTGCAGACCCCTGCACTATGAGACCCTCCTGGGCAGCAGAGTTTGTCTCCACATGGCAGCAGCTGCCTGGGCCTGTGGGCTCTCAATGCTCTGCTGCCACAGCCATACATTTTCCCTGCCCCTCTGCCAGGGCAATGCTGTGGAGCAGTTCTTCTGTGAAATCCCCCAGATCCTCAAGCTCTCCTGCTCCACATCCTACCTCAGGGAACTTTGGCTTATTGTGTCCAGTGCCTGTTTATTCTTTGTGTGTTTGTGTTGATTGTGGTGTCCTATGTGCAGATCTTCAGGGCAGTGCTGAGGATCCCCTCTCAGCAGGGACGCCACAAAGCCTTTGCCACCTGCCTCCCTCACCTGGCTGTGGTCTCCCTGTTTATCACACTGCCTTCTTTGCCTACCTGAAACCCTCTTCCATCTCCTCCTTATCCCTGGACCTGGTGGTATCAGTTCTGTACTCAGTGCTGCCTCCAGCAGTGAACCCTCTCATCTACAGCCTGAGGAACCAGGAGCTGAAGGCTGCCCTGAGCCAACTGATCCCTGATGCTTTCAGAAGCAATAAACTCTTGTCTTCTCCTGCAGAGCAGTTCTGATGTCACTCAGTGAGTTCTGGCTACTGCTGGTGCTGGGGAGTTGTTTCTCTCTGAGCTCCTTCCTCCAAGGCTTCTGTGGAGCTGCAGGGCAGTGCCCTGTGTGCAGAGGTGGAGGGCAGAGTCCCAGCACAGCAGCAGTGCCAGGCAGCCCCAGAGCCTGGGCTGTCCTCAGCTACTCTTTCTGCCCTTCCACCCTCTCCTGTTGAGCCTCTGTGCTGGGGCAAGGCCTGAGTGCTCTGGCAGCTTGGGCACTCTGCTGCTGAGTGGCAGTGCTGGGACTGTAGGCAGGGACAGGCCGGGGGCACTGCTGACACAGAGCAGGGCTTCAGAGCAGCACTGCCATCAGAGGAGGTCATCTCAGGCCTTGTACCATGGATGCCCCCCACCTCTGGCCTCACTCCTCTCCATCCTCCAACAGCTCCTGTGCCCTTCAGAGGGCTGAGGCCGTGATCCACATCCTCATCACCTCCACCCTTGAGAGATTTCTATGCACTGCTCAGATCCCCTCTCTTTATTCTCTTGCCAGACCATACAGCCCCAGGGCTCTCACCTCTCCTTGCCAGAGCTGCTCCAGGCCCCTCAGCATCCTCACAGCCTTCCAGTGGACTCTCTCCAGGAACTTCCCCTTGAACTGGGGAGCCCAAAACTGGAAACAGTGCTCCAGATGTGGTCTCACAAGGGCAGAGGAGAGGGGGAGGAGAACCTCCCTTAACCTTCTCCCACTCTCTTCTTATCCACGCCAGGAGACCATTGTCCTTCTTGGCCACCAAGGGCACATTGCTGCCTGATGAGAATTTGTTGCCCACCAGCACTCCCAGGGCCTTCTGCACAGAGCTGTTTTCAAACAGCTGAGCTCTCCCCCAGCTGCTGCAGGTGGTTAGTCCTCCCCAGGTGCAGGACTCTCCACCTCCTCTGCTTGAACTCTAGGAGGTTCTCCTCTGCTCAGCTCTGCAGCCTCTCCAGGTGTCACTGCATGGCAGTACAGCCTGGCAGGGCTCAGCCCTCCTCCGGTTGTGTCACCAGCAAACCTGCTGAGCTCCACTCTACTCCTTCATCCATCTCCTTGATGAAGATGCTGACACAGACTGGAGCCAGCCCTGACCGCTGGGAACACCACTGGCCACAGGCTTCCAACTAGACCCTGCACTGTTGGTCACAGCCTTCACATCTCCTCTTTCTGCTGGGCTCAGCACAATCTTGACCCTTTTAAGCCCTCCCAGTAACAGCCCTGGCTTCCTCTCAGCTCAACTGGATCCTCTGATCCCCTTCTGGTACTGTAGAATATATAGAATAGAATAGAATAGAATAGAATAGAATAATAGAATAGAATAGAATAGAATAGAATAGAATAGTGCAAAGCAGATCCCCATCACTCTGGATGCCATCCCAGTTCAGACTGGGCTTCCTCCCTGTACAAACTCAATCTCTTTGAGCTCTCCCACTTGTGCTGAAGGCACATTCTGCCCAGATATTGAAATTTGTCTCAGCATGTGGACACGTTCCCTTCCTTTCATGAGGGGAATGGCATGGGATGCTGGTGCTGATGCCAAGCATGCATAATTCCAGCTTCACGCCTCCCATAGGCTGCAGCCGTTTGTTTACAGAGTGCCCATTGGTCACATCCAGCCTCCAGACCCTATCAGTATTGCCCCAGCTTGTAAATACGTTGCCCTCTTTCACTGTGTTCTCTCTCCTGCTTGAGACTGAGCTCATGCCATAGCCTTTGCTATTAAGCCTGCAGCTGGCAGGCCTGTTGAGCCTCAGCCGTGAGAGTATCTCCAGAGGAGGAACCAACGCTGAGAGCCTGAGAAGCTGCAGCATTGCACTGCCAGCCTCACCGGTCGGAGAGCCCATGTGCCTTCAAGAGGACTGGACCCCCGAGGGTAAGATCTGCCCAGTTGCCAGGAAGGGACTTAGCCGATCTGGCAGTGCAAAAGTCTGCCTCAGACTGAAGCAGCAGGCTGAGGAGCTGCACAACCCTGTGTCTATCAGCTCAGAAAGCAGGACCAGCACTGCCCAGGACCCTGCCATTGCGGGAGAGAGTCACCAATTCTACCTCTCTGTGCCCTGTGAACCCCAGGGGAATCCAGAGTACCATTCATGCCCTGTGCTCCAGAGCCAGGACTGCTCCAATGGGGTCCTGCCTGCTCCTTTGAACCAAGCAACAAGGAAGTCACCCCTCCACACAGCTGCACCTCTTCCCCAGGCCCATCCTCACTGGCCCTGATGGTCGTTGCCATGAGGGGCTGACCCTGTCCTGGGACCAGCCCTACCGGCCCTGCCAGGCTGACTCTGCAGAACTGCTCTCTGCTGTTCAGAGGGAGACACCTGAGTCCTGTAAAGGGAGCCTGCCTATTGGCTAGCCTACAGTCCATCCCCTCTCTGCTGCCATGGGAAGGAGAAGGCTGCCTCCACTGTCACCATCCAGACCAGACCAGAGCCAGCCCCCGGGACAGCAGCCTGCCAGAACCTAACCTGCTACAAACAAGGGACACAGTGAATCTTCCACCTGCTTCAAACTCACTGATGCTCAGTTCAAAGCACCTGTGCCTAGCAGCACATTTCTACTTCCAGCCTCTGATGCACGGTAATACCTCTGTATATAGTTAAGCAGCTGCCAGCGTCTCGTCGAGTCGCCACCCGGTGACAAAAGTGGCAGAATTGCAGCCTGAGTTATATGAATAGAATGAATTCTGCTGCAAATATTCTAATTGAGTCCAAATTATCAATACTGAACCACTTCTGGGATGTATTTCAGTCATGCACTAGAATATGGATATAAAATAGTGACTCATTGGTTGTTGATAATTTTCACAATTAATTGAAATTAATATCTATATAATTCATATTTCATATTCCTACATTAATAACCTCTTCATCACACAAGAAATTTAATCTCTTGTCCTGGACCTGACATTTGGAAGGTGAATGTCCAACGCACTCTTGGTGGGCTCATAGGAAGGGAAGTGTCTCCCTCTCTCCCCACCCAGTCCCCTGCAGTGGGGGAGTCTTACTGGGGTCTGCACTGAAAATACCACACCTCACAATACAGACTGGGCCCCTCCCATCCTCTCTACTCAGTCCCCCTGCTCTAACAGAGTGGGGCTGAACCCTCCTGCACCTCACCCCATACAGATCATCCCCTCCCAAACCCATCCCTCACCCTGACTCTGCCCCCATTGCTCATCTTGGCCCCAGCCTTTACCCTTTTTAAGCATTGGTCCTTGGACCTTAACCCTGGCCTCAACCTAGACCAAACGCAACCCCCTGCCCCTCAGAGCTGGCCCTCACCTGAGCCCTGCCCCACTCTCAGCAGGACAGCTGAAGGAAGGAGACTCATTAACTCCTTACTAACTGCTAGAAATTTTCCCACTCATTAGAGTAGCCTTCAGCCATCAATAAAGGAACCATTGAGCTTGGTAGAGCAAAGGGACATAAGCAGCAGACCACAGCCCCAGACATCAGAGAGAGCAGTAAGGCTGAGTCTGGAAACAGGATGGGGTCTCACACCCTGGCCTCAGTAACAAGATGAGAACAGTCCTGTGGGATTGGCAGAAAACCAACAGGAAAAATACAAGATTATGACACAGTGACTACAATGTTGACACAAGACAGCAATGGCAGCAAAGAGCAAGGAATGGAAGGATTTTAGCTCTTCAAAGAAGTTTTTAATACAATAATCAATAATACAATACAACACAGTGGAAGAGACCTTCAAGATCATCACGTCCAACCCATCAACCATCCAACCCCCCAAAATCAATACAGTACCATACAGTACAATACAGTACAAAAGAGTACATACAGTACAATACAGTACAATACAACCCACCTAAACAACTAAAAAAAAACCTAAACCCTGGCACCAAGCACCCCATCAAGCCTCTTCTTGAATACCTCCAATGAAGGTGACTCCACCACTTCCACAGGCAGCTGATTCCAGTGGGCAATCACTCTCTCACTCTAATAATCACTCTAATGCATCTGTATTCCTAATACTATATGAGGCATATGTTAACCTTGTTCAGCACTGTTATCAATTATTATATTTATTCAAATATATTAATCAAATATATTATTCTTTAATAATATAAAAATCATTTAAATCCATGTATTATATCAAACCATCAATGTGTATAAATATCTGAGGGGGGGTGTCCAGTGGAGGGGGCCAATCTAAGGTAAGAAGTGTTAAAACACTCTCCACGCCAATCGAGAGTTTAAGTATAAGAAATTTTATTGCGGGTAAAATAAGCCAAAGCAGCGCGCTGGGTGGCTGGGGGCCTCCTGCTCCACACAGCACACATCGAATAAGGATCCACTCTCTTCTTTTAAGGTGGAGGTATGTCGCAACCGTGACAGCCAATTCCTCATGCATAGAATGCACCCTTCTGGCTGTGCAAGTGTGATTTCCTGATAAGGGTCGGCATCCTGGTCTGGAGTCTCTTGTGAGGATGTTGATAGTCTCCTTATCTTTACCCTGGTTTCTGGCAGGCTCAGTGGTGTCGACCCAGCTGCCCAACTTCTGTAGATTTCTGCCTAACAAGCTTAAAACTAAGTACATACTGCTCAAAACAGGATGTTACATGGTCTTATCATTGAATTCATTGTCTGACTTGATCACGACTCCAGCATTGATCATTTATATGGTTAACAAATAATTCATCCCTTTACTTATTACATTCCTTCCCTTTTCCTTTTTGCTCATTTATTTGTTATCCATACTAAGATGTCTCAAAACGGATAAGGCATCTGAGGCTGCTTTGAGGACCACACTGGAGTTTGAGGTAGACTCAGTATCCTGGATAATATTAATTGACTTTTTCCTTTTTTTTTTTTTTTTTTTTTTGGCTTACAAATGATATTAACCAATTAAGTTACAGGGACCAAAGGTTAAAATCAATATTATCATTATAATGGTCCCATGAATGTGACACTACAGTAGTCAACCAAGGGGATTGATTGAACCATCCTTCATACCAGGTTGATTCTTTGCTCGCTCTCTTTTTCTTTTCTCCAGCCCTTCCCGGACCTTTGCCAATGAGTCTCTTACCACTCCTGTGTGATCTGCATAAAAGCCACACTCCTCTCCGGGCAGCACATAGGCCCCCAGCCTGTAAAGACAATAAGTCTAGACCTCATCTATTTTGTAGAGCTACTTCAGATAACGATGTTAGTGATTTTTCTAAGTATGAGATGGATTTTTCAATGCTCTCCAAGTCTTCATCCACAGCTGCCCTAAAGATGATAACCCCTATTTTGCTGTACTAGCGAGGCTGCTCCTGCTGCTGTCCCAGCAATGCCCAATCCCATCAAAGCAGCGAGGGTAACTGCGGCAATGGGTTCTCTTTTAACAATTCTATGGTTACCGTTTTCCCAATGTACAAACATAGATTCTTCATTGTGGTATAAAATTCGTGGCAAGATTATTGCTAATATACAATATTCTTTCTGCTCATTTACAATCTTGTTTGATACACATGGAGTCAGCCCTGTCTTTGAACAAATCCATTTAGTTCCATTTGGGGCTATAGTCCATAAGAGTTTAGGTCCTTCTTCCCTTGCCTATACAAAAATTCTTCTTGACATTAGCAGGTACATGCCCTAAACATTTACCCTTGCCCTTAATTTGTTGTACAGTTATCCTCTCTTATAATTGTCCCAATTACTCCAGGAGGATTACTTTGATTACTCTTTTGGTACGTCTCATTCATTCCCACAGCTTCATAGAATGGAGGTTTTACATCATAAATAACCAGCAATGTTCAGTTTTGTTGGGATCAGTATAATTTAGAGCAGTGTAAGAGGCTTGAATCATATCCCATAATGGGTCGGTATTGACTCTAGTATTTTCTTCCGGTAAAGGTGCGGTGGTAGGACTATATGCTTTTGCACATTCTTACTGTTTTCAATTTCCCTTGTCAATATTCGATTAGGTCCTAATGCTTGAGAAAAAGTTATTATTTCCTTTTTTTAATTAATGTCAAATTTAGCACAATAGTATTCATTTGGCTGGTTACGATATTGTTTCCCAGGGTTTAAACTGGGACATAGATAACAAGTTTCTGATTAAACAGGGTTCCATTTGACCAAGTCACACAAATTGGTTGGAAAGTTTGGAGCTCCAGGTGTTATTTCTTCATCCATCACCTTCTGATCACTCCATTGCATGAGTGACCATTTATGAGGTCGGTGTAATTTTATTGGATAACACGATATTTAGAGCTAGGCATATCATAAACTCTATTAGCTCATTTCGGGTCTCCACTTTAGCATATCCTCTGCCTTCCCACCGCCTACGCTTGTGCACAGCGCAGCGGGGTGTTAGGTCTTCTTGGCAGCAGAAGATACTCTTCAGGGACCTTTTAGTTGTAGCTTTTAGCCTCTCCTCCACTTGATCTATAAGGAGATTGGGCCTTTTGGATACTTTGGAGAGTTTCCCTCTTCCTCACTTACCTCTTGTTCAATTATGACAACACCTATTTATATTCGAGAGCTCCTAACTCCCCTGACATGATTTTACCAGTCTTGCAGTTCCCACATTCGGATTATCAATTCCTGATTTTTATTTTTTTTTTTCTTTATTATATCCCAGATTTCTATCTATCCTTCCTTCAGAATCCCTGTTAATCTGTCCAGTGAGATTCAATGCCCTCACCACATGTTGTTCCAGTTCTCAAATGGTACTGATCCCAACAACTTGAACATATCCCCTTAAGATAACAAACAAACACCTATTTGCCTAATATATAATTCACATCTCCCACGACAAATTTTACCCATTAAGTACAATTCACACAATAAAATTTTACCCATTAAGTACAATTCTTATCCCCACAGTCACAATTTTCTCTAACTTTTTATGTACATATCTACTTTTCATAAAACTGATTATCATGTATAAGTAATCATCGACAATTTCTATAATGTCTTGAGTCCATAAGGGAGGTTTATCACCTCCCTGATGAGTTCAATGGAGTAACACTCTGCAATAGCGATGACTGGTGCCTCGCGCTCTCATAGCACGTTAGCTGTATCGGGGTCATTCAGATTTATGCTCAAGAGAATGTTAATTTTAGAGATCATCGTTGGTAGAGACCTCCACTTTCCAGAGCTCACCGGACCTTTGACCCTGCTGATGTGGTCCACCCTCTTTCAGCAGTACGAATTGCCGAATCTGTGGTGAGCAATACAAGAAAAGGGCCTTCCATTTTGGGGTTAACGTTGATTCTTTCCATACCTTGATTAACACATTATCTCCCGTTGAAGGTTATGGGTAGCCAGATCCAAAGGTGGTCTTGGGCTACCATCTCCTTCTTCCTTAATTCCTGCCCTCCTTTTCATGAGAGTTATTATAAATTCCTCTAAAATTTATCCTTGACCTTTGGTAGTCTAAAGGGATTTCAAAG
>JAAWVA010000030.1:31498086-31570521 GCA_015227895.2 Colaptes auratus
TGCAGCTGGAGAGCCTTGACCACACATGAGGGACAGGAGCTGCCTGCCCAAGGGCTGTGCTCAGCCTTGGCCTTTGTGCTGCAGAACCCAGAGCCAGAGTTTGCTCTCCTGCACTTTGCCTTTGCCTGCTGCAATCACAGCCTCTCCTGAGCTCTGCTCAACGAGTCCCTGGGGAGGCTTTGGCAGTAACAAGCCTCAGTGGGGCCAATCAATGCTTCAAGGTACTTTTGTCTTTTGCTTCTTGCTTCTTGCACAGTTTCTTCACTCTTCTCTCAGTACCTGAGGTTCATGGAATGATCCCAAGTGCCCTGAGGAGCTCTTTGTGTCTTTGTTGTTTACTTCCAGATTTCAAAGTGCACCTCACAAGCTCAGATTTTGAGGTAGTAAACTATTTGATTCTTTCTCAGATAGGGCAGAGGTGACAGCAGCATCCACCAAGCCAGAATGATGCAGGCTGTCTGCTCAGAGAGGTCTGGACTGGGAGAGAAGCTGTCCTTTGAGGGCCTACATGAAGTGGACAACTTGCTCCTCACCCTCCCCAACCTCCCCATTGCTGCCCCTGCCCACCTGGGCCTTCCATCCCTGCTTCTTGCATCAGACTTCTCCACTGCTCTCTGCAGCTGGAGCTCACAGCTCCAGGCACCACTGCCCCCTGCTCTCCTTAGAGAACTGCCTGCACAAAGCCACAGAAGATTGTGCTCTTTGGAAGCCAAAGCCAAGGCTGAGAAGTTCCCTCAGCAATCCAAGCCTCTGGAACCATCTGCTCAGCACAGCTGTCTCTCAGCAGCTTGCCTGTCCACAAGGATGAGGCAAAGCCAACAATTCTGCCATGGCTGTGATTCTCAGCCAGTCAAGAGCTCTTGAGAGTGTGAAGCAGATAAAAAGGTTGGATCCTAGAGCCCTTCCTCAGAGAACCAATGTGCAATCCCCAGGTGGTTCAGCAGAATGTGTTCTAATCCAAGAGCCTCTGAATGACAGAGTGGATAAGGCAAGGCTGACCCTGACTGACTGCAAAGGATCCTGAAGTCAAATCTCTTTCTATGGCTGTGCCTGGGAGAGAGCACCAAGCACACAGACACAGCAGGACAGAGCTGGCTGCCTCCAGTGCAAGATAGATACCTTGATCATGGTGAGAGCAAAGGTGTCTGTCCTCATACACACAGAGAGGTGGAAGGTTGCTGGCAGAGAGAGTCTGCCCTGGAGTTCAGTTTCCTTCTGCTGATCTCTAGGGCAAACACTCCACAAGCTTCACATTCTCAGAGGAGAGAACTGAGCCTGGAGAAGTCTGACTTGGTGCTGGCCCTTGGTGCAGTTGTTGCCTGAGAGATGTCTGAGTGGGAGAGATGCTGGACACAGCTGCTGGGATCCAGAGAGAAGACTCCTTTAGGGTCACGACGTTTTGAGAGGTGGAGATCATTGACTTCCATCAGGTGTTTGTCTGATCTGGAGAACCTTGGATGCTGAATCATCTCTGGGATCTTTTACCACTTGCTTAACCTGAAGGTTTTAACTGTCAGAGTGTTTTCGATCAGCTCCCTGTTGGCTGTGATCCAAGCACAGATGCACTGAGCTGGCAGGAGCTGACAAACCCCCAAGCTGTAGGGAGAGCAGTGCAAGGCTGGGAGAGCCCTGGTCAGGGCTGAGCCATTCCTTGCAGGTCAATCCTCTCCTCTGAACCCTTTGCTTCTCTCTGAATGGGGTCATATCATTCTCTTCTCTCCATCAGCCCTGCTCCTTTATGCTGGGGAGGAACAAAGTTTTCAGATCTGCTCCTTGGAACAGGCCACAAGGTAAAGAACCCAACTTTGGCACAGCAATAAATTCTAGACTCCTGCTGACCCCTGAGCACCTCCCAACCCCCTCCAGACCCTCTTCCCAAACCACACTTCACCACTTGTGGAGCTTTGAGGTCACTTGGCTGTGATGGGAATGTAGGAGTTCACCTGCTGAGCCCAGGTGGTCAGGTATCATTGCATGGCCAGAGGGGGGGATGGTTGGGATGGCTAGTCCGGGGGGTGTCAGCCCCATCAGCACTACAACCAAGGGACTCAGCAGAGGAGTTAGGGCTCTGATCTCCTCATTGCAAGGAGTCACACACAGTGTCCTTACTTCTCAGCCACTTGGTTCCCAAGGATTTGTTCAAGAGCACAGGGGTGACCATTCCTCTCAGCAGCATGGCCTCCCAGAAGGCCCTGGACAAGATCTGGGTGGAGAAAAATAGATAAAGAATAGTTTGGAGGAACCAAAGCTCTGCCTTGAGGAATAGTAGAAGAGGTTGATGGAGACATGAATGAGGACAGCAGGGATCAAGTGTTAGAGGATTAGGAGGAGGATGAGAATAATTATGTGGAGGACAAAGGGGATGATGGGAAGAAGAGGAGGATGATATGGAATAGGGAAGAATAAAGAGAAGGAGGAGGAAGATGAAGAGGAACAAGATAGAAAGGCATATCAGCCCCTCTGTGCCACCCAAGCAGCCACATTAGTGCCCTGAGGGTGGGCAGAGCTTCCTTCCCACCCAGCTTGGAGCTGGTAAAGCCCCACTGCCCCCAGCCCAGTGCCCAGCCCTCTGTCAGTGGTGACTATGGCAACAGCTTCACCCTCAGCTCCAACCACAGCCAGCACTGCTGCATCCAGAGCCAGAAGCAGCTGCACCTCTGAGCTGCCTGAGGCAAGAGCTGCACTCAGATGGCCACTCTCAGCCAGCACCGCTGCACCCACAACGGTGACAGCCCTGTCCCTGAGCAGTCGCAGCAAGGGCTTCAAGCTGAGCTTTTTCCTCACCTGGCATATTCACCCCCACGCCGGTGACCAACGTGTCCCAGGGGACACAGCAATACACCGACCCCGGCACTGCCAGGCCAAACGTGACCCCCCTGGAGGGGACCTTCTCCAGCATCTTGAACTGCAGTCTCCTCTTTTACACCTTCTTTCCTCAGAAGCAAATGTGCCCCTGCCCTTCTCTGCACCAGCCGTGCTGAGGAGAGGAATGACAGTGCTGAGTCAGCACACCTGGCAGCAAGACTGCAGTTGGGTTGGGATTTGGTTCTTTGTTCCTCAACACTTTGGATTTCCTGGAGGTAAAAGGAAAACCTCATCCCAAGGATAATGCCTCATTAGAATGGAAACCCCAACCCTAATAAAGTATTGTCTTTGGTTGTTTTCCTTGGACTTTCTTTCCCAAAAATCACTTTTGGGGGCATTTCTTCCAGGGCCAGGGCTGGAGCCATGTACTCAGTTCAGGGAGGTGTTCTTGAGGGGTCCTGGGAGAGTCTTGAAGGTCAAGTGAGGAAATCAAAACAACTCGTGGCCATTGAACAGGATCCTTAATAACCTGCATGGACACGGAAGGATCACTCCAAAGCTTACATGAGCTTGTCCTGGAGGCACAAGTCTGAACATGCCCAAACACAAACTCCTTGCACCCCCTCCCCGTGGAGCTGGGGTGCTCAGCACAATACTAGACAGAAGGCAAGGTGCTGGTAAATCTGCAAGCTGGACAGGCCCAGGCTTGTCTAGGCAGGTCCTGTGGTTGAGGAAACAAAGTGCAACAGTTTGCAGCTGTGCCTGGCCAGCTGCCACGCTTATGGACTCCCTGTGCAGCTTCCCATGGTGGGCAAACTTTATTCTCTAGGCTGAACTCTCTTGTTCCTCTCTTTCTTTCTCTTCTGCCATTGGCCATTATTGTCTTCACACCTTATTAATCCAAGCCAGGAGGGTAAACAACTCTCCCTTGTTCTACCAAGAAGCCCTGGGGTTCCCCAGAGCCTATTTTGTCCACATGAAACTGGAACATGCTGTGGCTGCAGCGGGTGAATGAATGCTGCTGGACTCGAGAGCAGCCTCTGCATGGCTGCTGCCTGCGTCTGCAGCCAGAAAGTTGCTTTGCTCCACCTGTGACACCTGAGGTGCTGGTGCAAGCTGCTGGAGTTGTGATGAGATTAATAAGAACCGCTCATCCCACCCTGAGCACTGCAGAACTGTCAACTGCTTGCCTGGCTGGCAAGCTGCCCTGCGAGCCCATCAGCCACAAGCCGCTCCCTCAGCACCAACAATTCCTCTCCAGGGGGGAAAGCTTCTCCCCTCCACACACACATTCTGTACTGCCTCCTTTCTGAACACCGTATTTCTTGCTTTGTTTCACTTGTGCAGGCTGCACTCTGTGCTTTGGAGCATAATTGCAGTGTCCAAAAAGGTCCCAGGTGGCAGTGCCCTGAGCACACAGGCTGATTCCTATCAAGTCTCTTTGTACAGCTCTGTGCCAGCTGCCTCTGTAGCATCCATAGTTTCCCCTTGCAGGTGAACTGCCCTTGAAGAATTAGCTCTTTCCTAAGCTGAATCAATGTTTAAAAGATTCTAGCTTGATTCAACTGTAAAGTTGTATTGAATGTGCATGTGTGAAATACATTAACCACAACCAAACAGCTGTACCTGTGTGGTGGTATCACAATATCACATTAGAGGTTGGAAGGGACCTCAAGAGACCATCGGTGTCTGACCCCCCTGCCAAAGCAGGATCACTTAGGGTAGTCCACACAGGAGTGTACCCAGGTGGCTTTTGAAAGTCTCCAGAGAAGGAAACTCCACAAGCTGTCTGGGCAGCCTGTTCTAGTGCTCTGTCACCTGCACTGCAGAGAAGTTGCACCTCATGTTGAGGTGAAATCTTCTCTGTTCAAGCTTGAACCTGTTGCTTCTTACCTTAGATTGGCCCCCTCCACTTGACACCCACCCCTCAGGTATTTTATACACATTGATGAGATTTGATATTAATACATTGATTTAAATTATTTTTATGTTATTACAGAATTAATATATTTGTATTAATATATTTGAAGAAATATTAATAATTGATAACAGTGCTGAACAAGGTTAACCATATGCCTCATATAGTATTAGTAATACAGATGCTTTGGAATGATAAATCTTCTTTGAAGAGCTAAAATCCTTCCATTCCTTGCTCTTTGCTGCCATCTGCTGTCCTTGTGTCAACATTGTAGTCACTGTGTCATCCTCTCGTATTTTTCCTGTTGGTCTTCTGCCAATACCCACAGAACTGTTTCATCTTGATTACTGAGGCCCAGGTGTGTGAGACCCCATCCTGTTTCCAGACTCAGCCTTACCCTCTCTCTTTGATGTCTGGGGCTGTGGTCTGCTGCCTTATGTCCCTTCACTCTACCAAGCTCCGTGGTTCCTTTATTGATGGCTGAAGGCTACTCTAATGAGTGGGAAAGTTTGTAACAGTTAGTGAGGAGTTAATGAGTCTCCTTCCTTCAGCTGTCCTGCTGAGAGTGCTGGGCAGGGCTCAGGTAAGGGCCAGCTCTGAGGGGCAGGGGTTGCATTTGGTCTAGGTTGGGGCCTGAGGTTAAGGTCAAAGGACCAATGCTTAACAAAGGGTAAAGGCTGGGGCCAAGATGAGCAATGGGGGCAGAGTCAGGGTGAGGGGTGTGTTTGGGAGGGGATGAGCTGTATGAGGTGAGGTGCAGGAGGGGTTCAGCTCCACTGTGTTAGAGCAGGGGACTGAGTAGAGAGGATGGGAGTGGCCCAGTCTGTATTGTGAGGTGTGGTATTTTCAATGCAGACCCCAGTAAGACTCCCCCACTGCAGGGGGCTGGGCAGGGAGAGAGGGAGACACTTCCCTTCCTATGAGCCCACCAAGAGTGGGTTGGTCATTCCACCTTCCAAATGTCAAGGTCCAGGACATGAGATTAAATTTCTTGGTGTGATGAAGAGGTTATTTATTTATGAATATGAAATATGAGTTATATAAATAATTAATTTGCATTAATTATTAAAATATCAATAACCAATGAGTCACTATTTATATCCATTCTAGTGTACAATTATGAAATACATCCCAGAAGTGGTTCAGTATTGATAATTTGACTCAATTCGAATATTTGCAGCATTAATTTCTATTCATATAACTCAGGCTGCAATTCCACTGCTTGTCCAGCAGGTGGCGTCTCGACCAGACGCTGGCAGCTGTTTAACTATACAGAGGTATTACAATACATCAGAGGCTTGGACTAGTAATGTGCTGCTAGGCACAGGTGCTTTGAACTGAACATCAGTGAGTGGGAAGCAGGTGGAAGATTCACTGTGTCCTTTGTTTGTAGCAAGGTTAGGTTCCAGCAGGCTGCTCTCACCGAGGCTGGTTCCTGGTCTGGTCTGGATGGGAATGGTGGAGACAACCTTCTCCCTGCCATGACAGCTGAGATGGGATGGAACGTAGGCTAGCCGGTAGGCAGGCTCCCTTAGCAGGACTCAGCTGCCTCCCTCCAGACAGCAGGGAGCAGTCCTGTGTGGGGTTGGCCTGGCAGGGATGGTCCCAGGACAGGGTTGGCCCCGTGGCAATGACCTTCAGGACCAGTGAGGATGTACCCCCAGCAATCAGTTCAGTTTCTGTCTGTGTGATGTCTCTGTAATCACTGGCTGTGATTGGAAATTCTCTGTGCCAAGAACTGCTCACCAGGATGGTGTTTGCTCACATGTTGTATGGTTAGCTACAACCTACACCCACTGGGAAGATTTCACTGCAAACCAACAGCTCCTCCAGCATCCTGATTCCATCAGCCTGCTACAACAAACAGGAGAAGCAGGACAAAAGACTTCTCACAGTCTACTATGGACAGAAGACATCCATTGAGTCCTCAAACGGGATCAAGAGGGATGAAGAACACTGCTGGTGGGAAGTGCTGTTTGGATGGTGTCCAGCAGCAGCTGGGACACTGCCCCTGGTGTCACAGCCACTGTGATTTTCCTGCCTGCTCTGCTCTCTGCTTGCTGTTCCACCTTGGTTTGTAGTTAGAGTTAGGTGGATGGCCAAGCAAGTCTCACTGCTGCAGACATTTCCCATCATTAACGATTCCTATGTGCTTTTGTCACCAAAATTAGGGAGGCAAAAGCCATTTGGAGCTCAGACTGGCCTCTGCTGTGAAGGACAACAAAAAGTCCTTCTATAAATACATCAATAGCAAGAGGAAGGGCAAGGACAACCTCCACTCCTTGGTTGACATGGAGTGGAACGTTGTAACAAAGGATGAGGAAAAGGCAGAGGTACTTAACACCTTCTTTGCCTCAATTTATACTAGCAGGGCAAACATCTTCCAGACAGCTGGCCTGCAGAGCTGGCAGAAGGAGCCAGGGAGCTGCATAGTTTCCTGCTGCTCCAGGAGGCAGTTAGAGATCTTCTGAGCCCCTTGGACCCCCACAGGGCCATGGGACCGGATGGGATCCATCCTAGGGTGCTGAGAGAGCTGGCAGATGAGCTGGCCAAGCCGCTCTCCATCATTTTTCAGCAGTCCTGGCTCACTGGAGAGGTCCCAGAAGACTGGAAGCTGCCAACGTGGTGCCCATCCACAAGAAGGGCCGGTTGGACGAGGCAGGGAATTATAGGCCTGTCAGCCTGACCTCAGTGCCAGGCAAGATTATGGAACAGGTCTGGGTGCCTGGGAGAAGAGAACAACCCCCGCTAGGTACAACCTCCCTTCAGGTAGTTGTAGAGAGCAATAAGGTCTCCCCTGAGCCTCCTTTTCTCCAGGCTGAGCAACCCCAGCTCCCTTAGCCTCTCCTCACAGGCTGTGCTCCAAACCTCTCACCAACTTTGTTGCCCGTCTCTGGACACATTCCAGCAACTCGACATCTTTCCTACATTGAGGGGCCCAGAACTGGACACAGGACTTAAGGTGCGGCCTAACCAGTGCAGTGTACAGGGGCAGAATGACCTCCCTGCTCCTGCTGGCCACACTCTTCCTGATGCAGGCCAGGATGCCATTGGCCTTCTTGGCCACCTGGGCACACTGCAGGCTCATGCTCAGCCTACTGTCGACAAGTACCCCCAGGTCCCTCTCTGCCTGCCAGCTCTCTAGTCACTCTGACCCTAGCCTGTAGCACTGCATGGGGTTGCTGTGGCCAATGTGCAGAACCCGGCACTTGGATGTGTTAAAGCTTTGTAGCAAAGAGGTTGCTGCTGAGGCTTGCAGGGCTGTCGGCTTTGTAGCTTTGCTTCTTTGGAGAGGTTCTTCAGCTGCAATCTTGGCAGCGCTGCTCCTTGCTTCTGCCCATAGAACAAAACCCTCCCGGGGGCTCTCGGCTCCTCCAGGGTTCGTCTCTGCGAGACACATCCCTCCTGCTCCTGGGCTTTACAATGCTACACAGCCAGGGGCTTGCAGTCTTATCTGGGTAAACTGAAGCACAGCTCGGACTCCAAGCAAGGCTTGTGACTTCTCCCAGAGCTTGGACAATTGCAAGGCAAGGCTCTGGCTCTTTGGGTTGGTGTTTGTAGATTTCCCAAGACAATGCTGGCCAGTGACAACAGAGATTGAGAGATAAAAACCTGACACTGTAACCTGTAGAATGAGTTCTCTCCAAACGTGGCCACAGGCACACACACCTGGCCCACTTGGACCCCAGTGTATGGCCAGACAAGCCTGGGCAACATGGGCAATTTCCTGCCAAACCAGCCCTGCTGGCTCCTGCTCCATTGTCTGATTCAGAGCATTTTTGAGGCTTTTTGTCCCTTCAGGACAAGGTATCAGTGGGCTGTGTTGCTGTAAAGATCTCAATCTGGTCAGAGGTGGAGAGAGGGTTTTCAGAGTCCAGGATCCGTTGTGTTGGCCCGTGATGTTTCCAGCGTGTGGTTCCGTCTGCTTTCTTCAATCTTGCCAGTGTCACTCAGGTATTTTTATACAGTTTTTTAGTCCTCAGGCAAGTGTCCAGGTGTTGTTCCCCAGGACATCGTTCTGGGAAATTAGGTAAGTGTCCAGGTATCGTTCCCCAGGAAATCTTTCTGTGTACTCAGGTGGGTTTTTGGGTAGGGTCTGGATGGAGGGTGGAGGAGGCCTCCACCTCCTCCTCCTCCATCTACCCACCCACACACTCTTTACACATCAGGACCATTGTCCTTTCCTGGGGTATCTGATGGCTGGAAATGATCTTGTCCTAAAGGTGTAATGGCTGGGTCCTTGGGCCATTATTGTAGGCCAGCTGCAGTCCGGTTATCCTTTGTTGGGGCACATCTCGATTCCTGATGTAATCACAAGGTGATTTGCATCCAGGATTGGTAGACAGGATTCCTACACCACCCCGTGACCACAATAAAGGATAAGAGAGGGACAGGAAAGAAAGAAAAGGGGAAGATTTCCAGGGAAAAGAGGAAAACGGGTTTACACAATTTTCACAATAGATTTTGGTCGCCTAATGGCACGAATCTGTTTTACACCATCATTAGTTACAAATTGCATATTAGACACTACATGTTGAATCAAATGTATAAAACAGGGAATAATACAGGGTAAAAGGAGTAACAAGGCCAAAACACATAACAAATAATACAAAAATTGTTTCATCCACGTCCTCCTGAGCCAGGAGAGCCAGCTCATATCCCATCCCCCCCAGGTTTGGACAGGGACATGTGTTAGCTTCCTAATTCCAGATGATATTTTCTTTACTACTTTCCCATTGTCATCAATTTGTCAATAATCCGTTGGGGAGTCCATTCACCCTTTTCCCATTGTTGACCACTACCCCTGGTCAAGTGAGTGGAGATGGACCTCTTCCTTTTTCCCAGGTTATCATATACTTTGATCCCCAGAGCATTTCCTTCTCTACCTGGGAGTAAGAAAAATAATGGGTGGATTAGTCCAATATAGCATATCCCAGTCCAATTTGGTGGTAATTTTTTATAGGCCCGGTGTCCGCATATCCAATAGCAACCTTTCAGTGCAGTAGTTCCATTTTCAAACAGGCCTGTGGGGGTTGTAGGCATCTGGAAATATGGAGAATTTGTCATGCCCAATGGATTGGGGAAAAGGACATGGTTCCATCTCCCCTCAGGATGAGCATGACCCACCATTGTACAATACCAAGCACCCGAATCATTTTTCCACTCACATGTTTGGTAGAGGAGTGGACCATATTTTTCTCTGAAATCATATACACGAGACACATTTTCTCTTGACCAAAACCCCTCAAAGTCCTTAACTCCCCCAGTTTTGTTAACCCATATCCACCCAGATGTGTGTATTTCTCGTCTAAAGCCAGGTCTTTTCTTTTGGTTTTGCAATCTCAGATTACGATACGTAAATGTCCATTGACATGTACTTATACCTACAAAAACACCACCAGGTTGTGTGCGGTTTAAACAATAGATTCCTTGGCCTGGATATTGGATTGGCCAGGGGGCTGTATCTTCTTCAGTCCAAAAGGTGTTTTTGTCCACTTCACTAAGGGAGCTCACAAGCCATTTGGGAGCTACTGGAGTTGAAACCCAAGGCCAGGCTTCGAATCCCTGCGGCCCTCCACGCACCCAACAGTTCGTAAGGTTGTATACAGAGGACACTTCTTCTGCTAACTGCATGAATAGATTGGTTACAAGGAACCCCTCGTTAGGGTCTGAGAAGGCAGATACAGAAATATCAAGGGTTAATGCTCCAAGGGTACACCAAAATAGAGAGGCAAACATCTTGTTCATATTATAGGGAACATCACATAGACAAGTATAACGAGGCAGTTTCCCAGAAGGTCATGCAGACGATCAGCACAGATGATCAACAGCTCCACATGTTCTCTAAGGCCGACCTCGGGTCCTTCACCTAGAAAGGAAAAGAAAAGAACGAACTCGGTCCATTTTTAAGGAACCAGTGGACAATGGTTATTAAAAAGATGGAATAATCCACCTGGTATTAATCTTGAATTCTTTTTCATGAGCATCTTTTGCCCTCCAGGTATATTTATTAATTGGAGTTTTGAGTACCAGAGGTACTGTTCCCACGGTGGGGAGTTCAATCAAAACTGGTTGGCCTGGAGAGTATGAGGGAGATTTAGGATGCTCACGGTCAAGCATGGTTGGCATGATTTCTGGGGCTTTGGGGCAAAAGGCTGTAATTTTTTGGGCATCCGTTTACCCCCCAGCGGCTATTAACACTGGTCAATGCTTCCCTTAGCCGCTCAGCCCATCCTGGCATATGGGGTTTAAGGAAGCGTTTTAACAGGCCGTTGGTACGTTCCACGATTCCATTTGCCTGTGGGTAATAGGGGGTATGATATACCCAAGTAATTCCCTCCTGGGTTGCCCACTCTTGAACTGTTTTGGCAGTGAAGTGGGAACCATTGTCTGATTGGATGGACTGTGGTTTAGGGAATGTACCAAACCATCCCTTCAGTGCCTTTACTGTGTTGTCTCCTGTTGCTCTGGCAAATGCCTCAGCTGAGACCAATCCTGACACTATTTCTACTCCAACCAACACATATTGTTTCCCTTCTGATTTTCGAAAAGGGCCAATATAGTCTACTTGCCAAGCTTCCCACAAACCTTTCCCCTCTCTTATGTGCAGGGGGTCATCTTCCAAAGGATGTCTTTCCAAACGGGTGCGGCATTGTTCACAAGCAGAGACACAAGTCTTGCACTCTTCTTTGGTAACTGGCCAACCCCTTGCTTGGGCTTCACAATAAAGATCTTTTATTCCAGAGTGTTTTCTTTTTACATGCAGCCATTCTAGCAATCGTTCCCAATTTTCTGTTATTTGGGTGTTTTGTAGGGGAGCCAGTCAGGCTAATTCATCTGCTTTGTCATTCCATTGGCTAGCAGAGGAACCATCCTCTTGGTGGGAAGCCACCCATCCCACTGCAAATTTTCCTTTTTTAGCAATGGCTAGAATATCTTGCCATTTCTCCTTCTGCCATACAGGTATTCTATTAACTTCCCAGTCATTTTCCTCCCAGAAAAGTATCCATTCAGTACAGCCCTTAAATACAGCATAGGAATCAGTATAGATGTGGACAGGAGAAGTAGATTCAGCCTCATGTTGAAAAACACTCCAGACTGCTATCAATTCCCCCACTTGAGCACTACCTTCCCCTTCAGTAATTATCTGTTCATCAGTATCCACACTGAGTGCCACAGATCTGTACTTCCAGGTCTTCCCTTCCCGCTTAGAGGAAGCATCTGTGAACCATGCATTCGGTATCTGTCCAGAGAATGTAGGGGCTACTTGTATTACAGAGGAGGTTTGTTAGTCTCCCAGTCTGGACCCATTTCCTCCTGGAAGGTCAACATTTTGGTGGTTCCCTCAGATACTGAAAAGATATCACAGTAGTGCTCTATCTGGGCATACCATTTCCTCACCGAGGCCCTCTGAGCCACCCCCTCAGGTGGTGGTGTTCCTGCCAGAATTGTCTTAATTACTTTGAATGGGCCTCTAAGCACTATTTGTTGTTGTTTAATGGTCTTCTCAGCTTCCCGCAGTGCTAAACTAACCACAAACAAACCCTTTTCCCACACCGTATACCTTTTTTCTGCATCCTTAAAACTACGACTGTAAAATGAAATTGGCCTGACAGGGGCTTCTGGCCCCTTTTGCCATAAGTGTACCGATAGCCGACTTAGCAATCCCCATTAATGTGCACAGGGTCCGTAGGGTGAATAGGACCGAGAGCTTGGTGGGCAGTGGCTTCAAATACTAGCACTGTAATGCTTCTTCGTGGGCTCTTCCCACTCCCACTGAGCTCCTTTGCGTAACAAATCATATAGGGGTCTTGCAATAATTGAAAAATCAGGAATATGTTTCCTCCAAAACACAAGTAATCCTAGTGCGTGCTGCAAATCCTTTTTGGACTCTGGCATTTTGATCTGGTCCAGGGAGGAAAGGGTGTCTGGTGGAATACAGGTCATTCCCCCCTTCCACCAGATTCCCAAAATCTTCACTTCACTTGAGGGCGTCTGTATTTTCTCAGGTGGTATTCTCAGCCCCAAATTTTCTAGATGTGAAATTATATTATCTTGGGTTATTCGTACCCCTTCAATATTTTCTCCTGCTATCAGAATGTCATCGATATATTGATAAATACTGACCCCTGGTTCCAGTTGAACCTTTTCCAGTTCCTGTGCCAGGGCATGGTGAGCAAAAGTGGGTGAGTGCTTAAATCCCTGTGGAAGACGCGTGAATGTGAATTGTTGACCACCCCATGTAAAGGCAAAGCGGTCTTGGTCCTCAGGTTGCAGCGGCTATGCTTGTGTTTCAACAGGTGCCAGGGTCCAGTGGGTCTCTGCTTGTTGTTCTTGGCCTGCTCCAGAGCATGATCAATGGAAACAAGGCCCTCAGCCCACATCAAACTAACTCCATGGGATAGCAAACCATTTGGGCAGCACTGCTGCATGCATGAAATCAAACCTGGAATTTAAATGCCTGTCAAAACTAAATTGTAGCACAACAGTAAGGAGTTTTGAGCATCAGGATATGTGGGATGATAATTTGCTCTTTGCCCCATTAGAGCCTCAAGAATTAGATTTTTCAGGGACCTTACAAGCAGAAAGCTGTACCTGCAGCATAGAGCTGGAGCTGATACAGTACTATGATCTTTAATCACACTCCCTTTGCCTTAAAGCCATTCAGGCTTAGCCTAACAGCTGAATGAGATGGTCATGGAGGTTTGTAGAACAAAGCTGAACACACAGCAGCCAGGATAATCTTGCTTCAAATTGCTGCAGCAAAGCAGCAGCTCAGCTAAGGGAACTGGCATCTTGGGTTGCAAAACAAGACAAGGAAACATCAAAAGTGTTGCTTGAATCAGCCACTGATGTGGAGAGTGTCAGCCATGGCAGCCTGCAAAATCCAGCTGCTGTTGGTTCTTTGTTATCAGCTCCTGGTCAGGGCTGTGATGGTCTGTGCTGTACACACTGAAGTGATCATTCTAAACATAGACAGAAGAGTGTTACAAACTGGGTTGTGAATATTGCTGATTGGATCACTCCTGGTGTTGGCAGTGCCCTGTTCATTCTCATGTCTGCAAAGGGCCCTGCAGAAGAGAACGAGCCCTGGGCAAAAAGGAGGAATTGTAGATGAAGCAGGTGGCCATGGGCAGCTTCAACCTTGAACTAAGCAGAGCTCTGCCCTTGAATCAGGAATGCAAACAACTCCAGGGAAGATGATCTGTGAATAGCAAAGGAAGAAACAGAGAGACCTCCCCAGGCTACAAAAAGGGGAGAGAGGTGCCTGGACACCAAGCCTAAACCAATCACTTAAGTACAAAGGGCACAGGGACACAGAAAGGAAAAGATCTAAGCCATGATGTGCATTAATCAAGTGCCTCTGCTGCTGGCTGGTGCTGAGCACATCTTGGGGTCATCCTTCTTCCTGGCTGCCAACACTGCACAGCCTTAGCTGTTGAGTTTTTCCAGTTCTCTGAGTCACTTCTTCCTGTTGTTTGTTTGGAGAACCTTGAGTTTTGCCTTCCATCAGCTAGCCAGGAGAAGTTCTCCTCACCCTTCACTGCCTGTTTTGGAATCTCTTGGTGTTGTCACAAGACATTGGTTGGTCACCAGCTGTGTTCAGACTTTTTCCCTTCACCTTCTGTGGCAGTTCAGGCTGGTGCCTTCTATTCCTGCCACATAAGCTACACCTCCTGTGTCCAGAGGGTCCAACCCACTAAGGTGGACACAGGAAACAGCCTATTTCATACCCATAATATCCTGCACCCTCTAAATCCATCTGCAAAGTCCTTCTCTTCCTCTTTCTTCCCTCTCTGCTCCCATGGAGATGCTCCCTATTAGGTAATGGTGGGGGAGTATCTCATGGCCAAGGGCTCTGGCAAGGCTGAGAGGCCCAAGAGGACCAAGGCCTTTGTCCCCTTGGCTCTGGCACTTGCCTCTGCCACCAAGGCCTGGGAGGAGAAACTTGGCTTTGAGGCTTTGAGGTTCTTGTATTCCAAGAACAGTGCTCAGGGCTTGGCCTTTCTGCTTCCTAGAACAAAGGCAAGTTTTTCTGCCCTGCACTTTGCCTTTGTCTCCCTGCAATCCTGGCCTCTAACAAGCTGCTCTAAGGAGTCCCTGGGGAGCCTTTGTCAGTAACAAGCCTCAGGGAGGCCAATCAGTGCTTTAAGGGACTTTGCAGTTTTCTTCTGCCTTGGACTTCTTGAGAAGCTTCTTGGCAGTACCTTGGCAGAGTCTCCTGGCATTACCTAAGGATGATGGAATCAGCCCCAAATACTCCATGGGGCTCATTAAATACTGCTGAACCTCTCATTATTGCCAAGGTTTCTGCAGCTAATTGGAGAGGTTTTTATTGCACAAAGCATCTGATTTTTAAAGGTACCTTTCATTCCTTTTCAGCAGGAGTTGTCTCTTTGCAAGCAAACCACAACAAAACCTGACAAGGTCCTACCCTGCTCACTGCTCATCCTCACTTCCCACTGTCCCTAGCAGAGCCCAGAGCCACAGGTGAGGGACAGGCTCTGCCTTGCCAGGGGCTGGGGGTCAGGGCTTGGCCCCTGGGATCAATGAAACCCCTCCAGGTTTGCTCAGCAGCAGAGCCACCTTGAGCTGCTTGTCCTGACCTCTCAGCACTGCCTCAGTTCTCTGCCCTCCCAACAGCCTGGAGATGCTTCAGTGCCTCCAGTGATGCTTCCCTTCCATCCACTCTCTCCTTCTGCTCTAACCAGCCCCTGGGGACCCTTTCCCAGTATGCTTCACTGGGACCCATTAAGAGTAGAAGAAACTTCAGAGTTTGAATCTGACTTTGGCTTCTGGAGAGGTTTCATCAGCTTCTCAGTCTGAGGTTCATGGTCTCGGCACCAAAGCCACCAGAGGGCTCCTTTAAAATACCTGGGCTGGTTCTGTTGTGCTGAGCCAGGCCAGACTCCTGGGCTGAAGGGAGCTGCTGGCAAGCAGGCAGTCTGCAGAGACAGCTCTGGTCTCTGGTCAGGAGCAGCTCCTCTGCACAGCACAGCAGGGCTGAGGGCACTGCCAGAGGATCTCAGAGAGATGAGGAAGGCAGAGAGAGCTTGGAGGTGGCCAGGACTGGGAGGATGCTGAGAGCTCACTGGAGGAGAAGTCACTGCACTCACTGACACGGTGAGGCTGTGGGTGCAGGGTTGGTGCAGGTGCAGTTCCGGGAGGCATCTCCTAAAGCTGGCACAGCCACAGCTGATGCTGGCTGTGGGGAGAAGCTGTAGGTGGCAGGAGCCACCCCTGGCAGTGCAGAGCAGGGTGGGGCATGGTCCTTCTGCTCTGGAGAGGCTGCTGTGGGGGTCAGGGCTGCTCACAGCTGCAGCTCAGCACCAGGGAACTTCCAAAGGGATCTTTCAAGGACAAGGTCCAAGCAGGGTCTGCTCTAAAGAGAGAAGAGTTCCTGAGTCTGTGTTTACAGTTTCCTATTCTGAGGACAAGGGAAAGTGGGGAGAGAAAGAGAGGTAGCAAAGGACCATTCAAGTTGGAACAAGTCCTTGAAACTGGGGAGGTGTATCTTGGAGTGGTCAGGAGGTCTGCTGGGAGCCTCCTCAAGAGCCTTCAGCCACTCCTCTGCCTGTGGACAGCAGCAGCAGCACCCTGGCTGGACTCCTCAGGATGCCTCCAGCCAGTGGCCTGCAAACAGGCAGGTTTCTGTAGGTGAATGCAGAGGGGCTGGGCTGGGCTCTGTGAGCAGGGCAAATCCATCCCCCAGCACACTCCTGCCAGGGTGAGAACCTCCAGGCAGCAGGGAGCTGATCAGGGAAGGAAAGGAAACTGAACCCAGCAATGTTGTGGGAGGGAGCATTCAGACATCTCCATCTGATCCCCTCCAGGCCAGACCCTTCCTCTGAGCACAGCCCTAGGCCTCTTCTTCCCCCCACCCCCGAAAAGCTTTAGGCCTCAGGGTCATGGTCTCTGAGGTGTGAAGCACCTCCTCTGCAGCCAGAGCCTCAGCAGAGGCAGAGCTGCCACAGGAGAGGAAATGCCATTGGGTGTTGCAATGAGCCCTGAGTGTGCTGGGCTGCAAGTGTGGTGCTGAGACCTTGAGAGAGGCTGAGACACTGAGTGGTCTGTGGTGGATGCCTCTGTTCTCAGCACTGTCTGGTGGCTCTTCAGGGGCACATGGGAGTGTGATCAGCTCCAGCTCAGCAGGGCACAAGCCCAGAGAAGTGGGGAAGTAGCAGCAGGGTCAGAGCAGCTCCCCTCACTCTGCTCTAAGCCACAGGCAGCCTCTTGCCTTGCAGGCTTCTGCTCTCTCTGCTCCCCCTGAGGGCATCAGAAATGCTGTGTATGAGAACTTGTGACAGCCAAGACCACTCTGGGGGTGAGATGTGGGCAGCTGGAGTGCAAAAGCCTAAAACATTCAGGAACTGCCTTTTTCTACCCTCTCTCCTTAGCACTGGGAGATGCTGAGAAGCCTTTCTGCTTTGGCACTCTTTCATCTGGAAGTGGACACCAGAGCTTGCTGCTACCTCCACCACTCCCCTGCTGCAGAGCAGGACTAACTCAGCAGCAGGAAGCAGGAAGAGTCTCTGCTCTTCCCTGCATGCTCAGCCAGCACAAAAGAATCCAGCAACAGAGCTGGAGGGAGGTCTCCTCCAAAAGAAAACTTCAGCCTCTGCATCAGGGGCTGAGAAATGGCTTTGGTTGTGCTGCATTGACTTGTGACTGCCTTTGCCTTTTGGCTACTGCACTGTGCACAAAGGGCACAAATGTCCAACAGCAGCTCCATCAGCCACTTCCTCCTCCTGCCATTCCCAGGCACAAGGCAGCTGCAGCTCCTGCACTTCTGCCTCTTCCTGGCCATCTACCTGGCTGCCCTGCTGGGCAATGGCCTCATCATCACCACCATAGCCTGGGACCACCACCTCCACACCCCCATGTACTTCTTCCTCCTCAACCTCGCCCTCACTGACCTGGGTACCATCTCCACCACTGTGCCAAAATCCATGGCCAATTCCCTGAGGGACACCAGGGACATCTCCTATGCAGGATGTGTTCTCCAGGTCTTCTTTTTCATATTCCTAATGTCAGCAGAGTATTTTCTCCTCACCATCATGTCCTACGATCGCTACGTTGCCATCTGCAGACCCCTGCACTATGAGACCCTCCTGGGCAGCAGAGTTTGTCTCCACATGGCAGCAGCTGCCTGGGCCTGTGGGGGCTCTCAATGCTCTGCTGCACACAGCCAATACATTTTCCCCTGCCCCTCTGCCAGGGCAATGCTGTGGAGCAGTTCTTCTGTGAAATCCCCCAGATCCTCAAGCTCTCCTGCTCCACATCCTACCTCAGGGAACTTTGGCTTATTGTGTCCAGTGCCTGTTTATTCTTTGTGTGTTTTGTGTTGATTGTGGTGTCCTATGTGCAGATCTTCAGGGCAGTGCTGAGGATCCCCTCTCAGCAGGGACGCCACAAAGCCTTTGCCACCTGCCTCCCTCACCTGGCTGTGGTCTCCCTGTTTATCACCACTGCCTTCTTTGCCTACCTGAAACCCTCTTCCATCTCCTCCTTATCCCTGGACCTGGTGGTATCAGTTCTGTACTCAGTGCTGCCTCCAGCAGTGAACCCTCTCATCTACAGCCTGAGGAACCAGGAGCTGAAGGCTGCCCTGAGCCAACTGATCCCTGGATGCTTTCAGAAGCAATAAACTCTTTGTCTTCTCCTGCAGAGCAGTTCTGATGTCACTCAGTGAGTTCTGGCTACTGCTGGTGCTGGGGAGTTGTTTCTCTGAGCTCCTTCCTCCAAGGCTTCTGTGGAGCTGCAGGGCAGTGCCTGTGTGCAGAGGTGGAGGGGCAGAGTCCCAGCACAGCAGCAGTGCCAGGCAGCCCCAGAGCCTGGGCTGTCCTCAGCTACTCTTTCTGCCCTTCCACCCTCTCCTGTTGAGCCTCTGTGCTGGGGCAAGGCCTGAGTGCTCTGGCAGCTTGGGCACTGTGCTGCTGAGTGGCAGTGCTGGGACTGTAGGCAGGGACAGGCCGGGGGCACTGCTGACACAGAGCAGGGCTTCAGAGCAGCACTGCCATCAGAGGAGGTCATCTCAGGCCTTGTACCATGGATGCCCCCCACCTCTGGCCTCACTCCTCTCCATCCTCCAACAGCTCCTGTGCCCTTCAGAGGGGCTGAGGCCGTGATCCACATCCTCATCACCTCCACCCTTGAGAGATTTCTATGCACTGCTCAGATCCCCTCTCTTTATTCTCTTGCCAGACCATACAGCCCCAGGGCTCTCAACCTCTCCTTGCCAGAGCTGCTCCAGGCCCTCAGCATCCTCACAGCCTTCCAGTGGACTCTCTCCAGGAACTTCCCCTTGAACTGGGGAGCCCAAAACTGGAAACAGTGCTCCAGATGTGGTCTCACAAGGGCAGAGGAGAGGGGGAGGAGAACCTCCCTTAACCTTCTGCCCACTCTCTTCTTAATCCACGCCAGGAGACCATTGTCCTTCTTGGCCACCAAGGGCACATTGCTGCCTGATGGAGAATTTGTTGCCCACCAGCACTCCCAGGGCCTTCTGCACAGAGCTGTTTTCAAACAGCTGAGCTCTCCCCCAGCTGCTGCAGGTGGTTAGTCCTCCCCAGGTGCAGGACTCTCCACCTCCTCTGCTTGAACTCTAGGAGGTTCTCCTCTGCTCAGCTCTGCAGCCTCTCCAGGTGTCACTGCATGGCAGTACAGCCTGGCAGGGCTCAGCCACTCCTCCCAGGTTGTGTCACCAGCAAACCTGCTGAGGCTCCACTCTACTCCTTCATCCAGCTCCTTGATGAAGATGCTGAACAAGACTGGAGCCAGCCCTGACCGCTGGGGAACACCACTGGCCACAGGCTTCCAACTAGACCCTGCACTGTTGGTCACAGCCTTCACATCTCCCTCTTTCTGCTGGGCTCAGCACAATCTTGACCCTTTTAAGCCCTCCCAGTACAGCCCTGGCTTCCTCTCAGCTCAAACTGGATCCTCTGATCCCCTTCTGGTACTGTAGAATAGAATAGAATAGAATAGAATAGAATAGAATAGAATAGAATAGAATAGAATAGAATAGAATAGAATAGAATAGTGCAAAGCAGATCCCCATCAGACTCTGATGCCATCCCAGTTCAGACTGGGCTTCCTCCCTGTACAAACTCAATCTCTTTGAGCTCTCCCACTTGTGCTGAAGGCACATTCTGCCCAGATATTGAAATTTGTCTCAGCATGTGGACACGTTCCCCTTCCTTTCATGAGGGGGAATGGCATGGGATGCTGGTGCTGATGCCAAGCATGGCATAATTCCAGCTTCACGCCTCCCATAGGCTGCAGCCGGTTGTTTACAAGAGTGCCCATTGGTCACATCCAGCCTCCAGACACCTATCAGTATTGCCCCAGCTTGTAAATACGTTGCCCTCTTTCACTGTGTTCTCTCTCCTTGCTTGAGACTGAGCTCATGCCATAGCCTTTGCTATTAAGCCTGCAGCTGGGCAGGCCTGTTGAGCCTCAGCCGTGAGAGTATCTCCAGAGGAGGAACCAACGCTGAGAGCCTGAGAAGCTGCAGCATTGCACTGCCAGCCTCACCGGTCGGAAGAGCCCAATGTGCCTTCAAGAGGACTGGACCCCCGAGGGTAAGATCTGCCCAGTTGCCAGGGAAGGGACTTAGCCGAGTCTGGCAGTGCAAAAGTCTGCCTCAGACTGAAGCAGCAGGCTGAGGAGCTGCACAACCCTGTGTCTATCAGCTCAGAAAGCAGGACCAGCACTGCCCACAGGACCCTGCCATTGCGGGAGAGGAGTCACCAATTCTACCTCTCTGTGCCCTGTGAACCCCAGGGGAATCCAGAGTACCATTCATGCCCTGTGCTCCAGAGCCAGGACTGCTCCAATGGGGTCCTGCCTGCTCCTTTGAACCAAGCAACAAGGAAGTCACCCCTCCACACAGCTGCACCTCTTCCCCAGGCCCATCCTCACTGGCCCTGATGGTCGTTGCCATGAGGGCTGACCCTGTCCTGGGACCAGCCCTACCGGCCCTGCCAGGCTGACTCTGCAGAACTGCTCTCTGCTGTTCAGAGGGAGACACCTGAGTCCTGTAAAGGGAGCCTGCCTATTGGCTAGCCTACAGTCCATCCCCTCTCTGCTGCCATGGGAAGGAGAAGGCTGCCTCCACTGTCACCATCCAGACCAGACCAGGAGCCAGCCCCGGGGACAGCAGCCTGCCAGAACCTAACCTTGCTACAAACAAGGGACACAGTGAATCTTCCACCTGCTTCAAACTCACTGATGCTCAGTTCAAAGCACCTGTGCCTAGCAGCACATTTCTACTTCCAGCCTCTGATGCACGGTAATACCTCTGTATATAGTTAAGCAGCTGCCAGCGTCTCGTCGAGTCGCCACCCGGTGGACAAGTGGCAGAATTGCAGCCTGAGTTATATGAATAGAAATGAATTCTGCAAATATTCTAATTGAGTCCAAATTATCAATACTGAACCACTTCTGGGATGTATTTCAGTCATGCACTAGAATATGGATATAAAATAGTGACTCATTGGTTGTTGATAATTTTCACAATTAATTGAAATTAATATCTATATAATTCATATTTCATATTCCTACATTAATAACCTCTTCATCACACCAAGAAATTTAATCTCTTGTCCTGGACCTTGACATTTGGAAGTGGAATGTCCAACGCACTCTTGGTGGGCTCATAGGAAGGGAGTGTCTCCCTCTCTCCCCACCCAGTCCCCTGCAGTGGGGGAGTCTTACTGGGGTCTGCACTGAAAATACCACACCTCACAATACAGACTGGGCCCCTCCCATCCTCTCTACTCAGTCCCCTGCTCTAACAGAGTGGGGCTGAACCCCTCCTGCACCTCACCCATACAGATCATCCCCTCCCAAACCCATCCCTCACCCTGACTCTGCCCCCATTGCTCATCTTGGCCCCAGCCTTTACCCTTTGTTAAGCATTGGTCCTTGGACCTTAACCCTGGCCTCAACCTAGACCAAACGCAACCCCTGCCCCTCAGAGCTGGCCCTCACCTGAGCCCTGCCCAGCACTCTCAGCAGGACAGCTGAAGGAAGGAGACTCATTAACTCCTTACTAACTGCTAGAAATTTTCCCACTCATTAGAGTAGCCTTCAGCCATCAATAAAGGAACCATTGAGCTTGGTAGAGCAAAGGGACATAAGGCAGCAGACCACAGCCCCAGACATCAGAGAGAGCAGTAAGGCTGAGTCTGGAAAACAGGATGGGGTCTCACACACCTGGGCCTCAGTAACAAGATGAGAACAGTCCTGTGGGATTGGCAGAAAACCAACAGGAAAAATACAAGAGGATGACACAGTGACTACAATGTTGACACAAGGACAGCAGATGGCAGCAAAGAGCAAGGAATGGAAGGATTTTAGCTCTTCAAAGAAGTTTTTAATACAATAATACAATAATACAATACAACAACAGGTTGGAAGAGACCTTCAAGATCATCACGTCCAACCCATCAACCAATCCAACCCACCTAAAATACAATACAGTACCATACAGTACAATACAGTACAAAAGAGTACAATACAGTACAATACAGTACAATACAACCCACCTAAACAACTAAAAAAAACCTAAACCCTGGCACCAAGCACCCCATCAGCCTCTTCTTGAATACCTCCAATGAAGGTGACTCCACCACTTCCACAGGCAGCTGATTCCAGTGGGCAATCACTCTCTCACTCTAATAATCACTCTAATGCATCTGTATTCCTAATACTAATGAGGCTATGGTTAACCTTGTTCAGCACTGTTATCATTATTAATATTTATTCAAATATATTAATACAAATATATTAATCTTTAATAATATAAAAATCATTTAAATCCATGTATTAATATCAAAACTCATCAATGTGTATAAATATCTGAGGGGGGTGTCAAGTGGAGGGGGCCAATCTAAGGTAAGAAGTGTTAAAAACACTCTCCACGCCAATCGAGAGTTTAAGTATAAGAAATTTTATTGCGGGTAAAATAAGCCAAAGCAGCGCGCTGGGTGGCTGGGGGCCTCCTGCTCCACAACAGCACACATCGAATAAGGATCCACTCTCTTCTTTTAAGGTGGAGGTATGTCGCAACCGTGACAGCCAATTCCTCATGCATAGAATGCACCCTTCTGGCTGTGCAAGTGTGAGTTCCTGATAAGGGTCGGCATCCTGGTCTGGAGTCTCTTGTGAGGATGTTGATAGTCTTCCTTATCTTTAACCTGGTTTCTGGCAGGCTCAGTGGGTGTCGACCCAGCTGCCCAACTTCTGTAGATTTCTGCCTAACAAGCTTAAAACTAAGTACATACTGCTCAAAACAGGATGTTACATGGTCTTATCATTGAATGGCATTGTCTGACTTGATCACGACTCCAGCATTGATCATTTATATGGTTAACAAATAATTCATCCCTTTACTTATTACAATTCCTCCCTTTTCCTTTTTGCTCATTTATTTGTTATCCATACTAAGATGTCTCAAAACGGGATAAGGCATCTGAGGCTGCTTTGAGGACCACACTGGAGTTTGAGGTAGACTCAGTATCCTGGATAATATTAATTTGACTTTTTCCTTTTTTTTTTTTTTTTTTGGCTTACAAATGATATTAACCAATTAAGTATACAGGGACCAAAGGTTAAAATCAATATTATCATTATTAATGGTCCCATGAATGTTGACACTACAGTAGTCAACCAAGGGGATTGATTGAACCATCCTTCATACCAAGGTTGATTCTTTGCTCGCTCTCTTTTTCTTTTCTCCAGCCCTTCCCGGACCTTTGCCAATGAGTCTCTTACCACTCCTGTGTGATCTGCATAAAAGCCACACTCCTCTCCCAGGGCAGCACATAGGCCTCCAGCCTGTAAAGACAATAAGTCTAGACCTCATCTATTTTGTAGAGCTACTTCAGATAACGATGTTAGTGATTTTTCTAAGTATGAGATGGATTTTTCAATGCTCTCCAAGTCTTCATCCACAGCTGCCCTAAGAGATGATAACCCCTATTTTGCTGTACTAGCGAGGCTGCTCCTGCTGCTGTCCCAGCAATGCCCAATCCCATCAAAGCAGCGAGGGTAACTGCGGCAATGGGTTCTCTTTTAACAATTCTATGGTTACCGTTTTCCCAATGTACAAACATAGATTCTTCATTGTGGTATAAAATTCGTGGCAAGATTATTGCTAATATACAATATTCTTTCTGCTCATTTACAATCTTGTTTGATACACATGGAGTCAGCCCTGTCTTTGAACAAATCCATTTAGTTCCATTTGGGGCTATAGTCCATAATGAGTTTAGGTTCCTTCTTCCCTTGCCTATACAAAAATTCTTCTTGACATTAGCAGGTACATGCCCTAAACATTTACCCTTGCCCTTAATTTGTTGTACAGTTATTCCTCTCTTATAATTGTCCCAATTACATCCAGGAGGATTACTTTGATTACTCTTTTGGTACGTCTCATTCATTCCCACAGCTTCATAGAATGGAGGTTTTACATCATAACATAACCAGCAATGTTCAGTTTTGTTGGGATCAGTATAATTTAGAGCAGTGTAAGAGGCTTGAATCATATCCCATAATGGGTCGGTATTGACTCTAGTATTTTCTTCCGGTAAAGGTACGGTGGTAGGACTAATATGCTTTTGCACATTCTTACTGTTTTCAATTTCCCTTGTCAATATTCGATTAGGTCCTAATGCTTGAGAAAAAGTTATTATTTCCTTTTTTTATTAATGTCAAATTTAAGCACAATAGTATTCATTTGGCTGGTTACGATATGTTTTCCCAGGGTTTAAACTGGGACATAGATAACAAGGTTTCTGAATTAAACAGGGTTCCATTTGAACCAAGTCACACAAAATTGGTTGGAAGTTTGGAGCTCCAGGTGTTATTTCTTCATCCATCACCTTCTGATCACTCCATTGCATGAGTGACCATTTATGAGGTCGGTGTAATTTATTGGATAACACGATATTTAGAGCTAGGCATATCATAAACTCTTTATGAGGCTCATTTCGGGTCTCCACTTTAGCATATCTCTCTGCCTTCCCACCGCCTACGCTTGTGCACAGCGCAGCGGGGTGTTAGGTCTTCTTGGCAGCAGAAGATACTCTTCAGGGACCTTTTAGTTGTAGCCTTTTAAGCCTCTCCTCCACTTGATCTATAAGGAGATTGGGCCTTTTGGATACTTTGGAGAGTTTCCACTCTTCCTCACTTACCTCTTGTTCAATTATGACAACACCTATTTAATATTCGAGAGCTCCTAACTCCCCTGACATGATTTACCAGTCTTGGCAGTTCCCACATTCGGATTATCAATTCCTGATTTTTTTTTTTTTTTCTCTTTATTATATCCCAGATTTCTATCTATCCTTCCTTCAGGAATTCCCTGTTAATCTGTCCAGTGAGATTCAAATGCCCTCACCACATGTTGTTCCAAGTTCTCAAATTGGTACTGATCCAACAACTTGAACATATTCCCCTTAAGATAACAAACACCCTATTTGCCTAATATATAAATTCACATCTCCCACAACAAAATTTTACCCATTAAGTACAATTCACACAATAAAATTTTACCCATTAAGTACAATTCTTATCCCCACAGTCACAATTTTTTCTCTAACTTTTTATGTACATATCTACTTTTCATAAACTGATTATCATGTATAAGTAAATCATCAACAATTTCTATAATGTCTTGAGTCCATAAGGGAGGGTTTATCACCTCCCTGATGAGTCCAATGGAAGTAACACTCTGCAATAGCGATGACTGGTGCCTCGATGCTCCTCAGTAGCCGTTAGCTGTATCGAGTTCATTCAGATTTATGCTCGAGAGAATGTTAATTTTAGAGGATCATCGTTGGTAGAGACCTTCCACTTTCCAGAGCTCACCGGACCTTTGACCCTGCTGATGTGGGTCCACCCTCTTTCAGCAGTACGAATTGCCGAATCTGTGGTGAGCAATACAAGAAAAGGGCCTTCCCATTTTGGGGTTAACGTTGATTCTTTCCATACCTTGATTAACACATTATCTCCCGGTTGAAGGTTATGGGTAGCCAGATCCAAAGGTGGTCTCTGGGCTACCATCCCCTTCTTCCTTAATTCCTGCCTCCTTTTCATGAGAGTTATTATAAATTCCTCTAAAACTTTATCCTTGACCTTTGGGTGGTCTAAAGGGATTTCAAAGTCATATGGCATTCCATACAGCATTTCAAAAGGAGACACCCCAACATCTACTCTTGGTTGAGTTCTAATATATAATAAAGCTAGTGGTAAACACTTTACCCAACTCATTTTGTTTCCATCATAAATTTGGTTAGGTGTTTCTTGATTTCTCCATTCATACGTTCAACTTTACCAGAGCTTTGGGGATGCCAGGGGGTGTGATATTCCCACTTAATCCTAAGGCTTCCATTACTTCTCTGATAACTTTAGAGGTAAAGTGGGATCCTCTATCAGAATCTATGGTTACAACCAATCCATAACGGGAATGATTTCCTCTAACAATATTTTTACTACTGTCCTAGCATTTGCCCTGGCTACTGGAAATGCTTCCACAAAGTGGGTTAAATGGTCTACCAATACCAGTAAATGTTGGTATCTTCCTACCTTAGGTAGGTCAGTAAAATCAGCTTGTATCCTTTCAAAGGGCCTTTTTGCTAATTCTCTTCCACCAGATACTCGTTCTCTCAACTGCCTCTTATTAACTCGCTGACAGGTTAGACATCCTTCTATCATTTTCTTTACTATTCCATATATTCCTATACAGGCATATTTAGACTCAAATTGGTCCATCAAAGCCTGTACTCCCCAGTGGGTTTGACTATGTAATTTTCTATTATGCCCCTTGCTAATCCTTTTATATGTACTACTGCTATTTGCTTTGGTTCCCTCAAGGCTGACAATATTTCTTTTATGAGTGCCTCATGTATCAACCCTTTTCCTTGGCTGTTTAGAAGCCCTCTTTCCTCCCAGATTTTCCCAAAGGTATGCACTATCCCATATGCATACTTAGAATCAGTATAGATTGTTCCTACCTTATCTTTTAGCAACAATAACGCCCTTAATAGAGCATACAATTCGCATGCCTGGGCTGACCATTGCTTACTCAGAGGTGCAGATTCCATCACCTGGGAGGTTTTTCCATTTATGATCGCATAGCCTGACTTGCGCTTTCCTTCTATTACTCTAGAAGATCCATCTAGATATAGTTTTTCCCCTTCAGGCAACTCTTCTTCCTCCAAATCCTCCCTTACCTTAGCCTGTCTTCTACCAGACGAATACAATCATGAGTAAGATTTAAATCAGGCTCCCCATACAGAAATTGAGCAGGATTCAATGCCCCTGTGGTTTGCAATGTTAGTTTAGGAGAGTGTATTAAAATTCTCTCATACTTCAAGAGTCTACTATCTGTTAGCCATTGATCAGCCTTCTGGTTTAATATTCCCCTAAGACCATGGGGGGTATATACTATTAATTCTCCCCCTAAAGTGACCCTTTTGGCCTCTGCTATTAATAATGCTGTGGATACCACAGCTTGCAAACAGGTAGGCCATCCTCTACTAACAGGATCTAATAGTTTTGAGTAGTAGCCCACAGGTTTTTATGTCCCGCCCAATCTTGGGTTAAAACTCCATAAGCAGTTCCTTCATCAGGGTTAACATACACAAAGAATGGTTTCTTTACATCTGGCAAATTCAGTACCGGGGCTTCGGTAAGGTCAGATTTAAGGGTTTTTAGCCTGTTATCATCCTCCAGACTCCACTTTAATAATCCATCTTTTGTTAGTTTTTCATACAAAAATGTTACCTTTTTACTGTAGTTTTCAATCCACTGCCTGCAGTACCCCAGTAAGCCCAAAAGCTGCCGAATCTGTCTCTTAGTTCTCGGGGGTGGCAAGTCCAATATCCCTTGCACCCGTTGAGGGTCTAATAAGTTTTCCCCCTTGTCTAGCCAATGACCCAAATATTTAACCTTTTCCTCGGTAAACTAATTTAGACTTTGAGACTTTCAATCCCTTAAGGCTAAGAAAATTTAGCAATTTAATACTGGCTTTTCTTACTTTTTCTTGTTCTTTTTCTGCTATCAATAAATCACCCACATACTGCAAAAGAGTTGTTTCAGGGTCCACCTCAAAGTCCTGCAACATTTGTTCCAGGGCTTGCTCAAAAAGGTTCGGAGATTCCTTAATTGTTGTGTTCTCCGGGCATCCACGTTTTCCCATTCAAATGCAAAACAGTCTCTACTTTCTTGTTTTAAGGGGCAAGCCCAAAAGGCGTCCTTCAGGTCAATTACACTGTACCAAGTATATTCTGGAGATAGCTTGCTTAGCAAGGTATAAGGATTCGCTGCCACTGGAAAACGGGTGAGGGTTCTTTGATTTACGGCCCTCAAATCTTGCACTAATCGATAGGTTCCATCTGACCTTTTAACAGGTAGTATACGAGTATTATGAGGGGACATGCAGGGTTCTAATAGTCATTGTGCTAACAATCTGTCAATTACAGATTGTCATATCCGTATTGGTTCAGAGGGATTCTTAATTGTGATTTCAAATGGTTCAATGTCAAATTTTCCTACATACCTCAGGATTTTTTTTTTTTTTTTCATCTTCTACTGTTAAGGCATATAATTTAATCTTTATGCCTTGTTTATCACTTTCCAAATTGATCCCTAATTCTACCATCAAATCTCGTCCTAATAGGTTGTATTCAGCTTCTGGGACCAGCAAAAAGCTTCCTAAAGAAAATTTAGTAGGGGACTCAATTTCTACTTCTTTAATAAGGGATACCTTAAATGGTTCTCCTTTTGCTCCAATTACCCCTATTTTCTCCATTGATTCCTTACATCCCGTCGGGATGTTTTGTATGGTGGACCTTTCTGCTCCTGAATCCACCAAAAAGGTAAATTCTTGTCGCTGGGGACCCAATTTTAATGTTATCAAGGGCTCTTGAATGTTGTGAGTCCCCAGCAGGTAGAGCCCCTGACCTCCCTAATCCTCCTGAAACATTTTCTCTTCTTGTATTCTTTTGCGACAGTTGCGCTTCAGGTGGCCCTTTCCCTGACAATAATAACACACTACCTCTTTTCTGGCCTCTGGGTCCCTTGAAGGGGTTTGGCCATTGCTCCTCTTCTACAATAAACAAAATTCTTAGAATAGCCTGTAGTTCATCCCAGGTATAGATAGAGGGTCCTAGGAACTGATCAAGCCTCTCGGCTACTCCCAAAGGAAATCTCTAACATCCCCTGAGCTTAAAGGAACAGACACAAATCCTACACCTAATTGAGGCCCGCCCATGGCAAGCTCCCTTAAGGGATATTGCAACACCTCCTCCCTTTTAGTCTGGCTTCTAGTCACCGGTCGGCAGATATTCACTTCATCTGGGCCAGGCAAGTCCTCAGGGGGTATCTCAGGAGCCCCTTTGGAGGAGCTGTTGGTGGCTCCTGTCCCTGGGGTCCTGCATATGGAGGAGGAGAAACATCACCATACTCAATTTCCTCCTTTTTCTTTTTGTCAGTGTCCTTTTCTCCTCTTTTATGGTAAATACCTTAAATAGCTGTTGGTCAGTTAACCATAAATACGCATATTCACTTTCCTCTTTATTAAAAGGCATCTTGTCATTAACATAAATATCAAGGTTTGACATACCCAATCTTCAAAAGTGCCAAATACTGGCCAATAAGTCCCCTGCCTAATCTCTTTTCCTCCCCAAACCTCTATACAATAGTGTATCATCTTTTCTTTAGATTTTCCCCTTCGGGAGGGGGATCCGTCCAATTTCTAATCATAATTCCTAAAGGGCTATCACGGGGGGTATCAGGGAGCTTGACACCTTTCTTGTTTTTGTCTGTCTTACTAGCAGACTTTGAAGTACTCTGCCCCATTTCATCTGGAGTGCTCCGTCACACACACACACACACACTCCCCTTGTTGGCGACTCAAACTCTCGCGAGTAATGAGAACTGCGCTACTGAAGGGTCCGCACTCGCTTCGTCCTTAATTGGACGTCTCTTACATCAGCACTTCCAGGAATCCACAAACCCAACCAAGCAGTACCCGCAGCAAACCGCAATATACTCACGTACTCCTGACCATAGGAGTCTTTGCCTGGTCTTCGTGCACAAATTTTACGGGGTCCTTCCTTTTACTTATTTTACCCTTGTTCGGATATCCCGTAGTCTGAGTCAGAGAGTAGAACCCAGGGACCGTTGTAAAACGGAGGCACCTTTCCCTGAGTTATAGTTCTGACCCAGAGTACCGGGATCCGAGTCACGGCACCAATTTGTTACAAACCCTCTCCACGCCAATCGGAGTTTAAGTATAAGAAATTTTATTGCGGGTAAAATAAGCCAAAGCAGCGCGTGGGTGGCTGGGGGCCTCCTGCTCCACAACAGCACACATCGAATAAGGATCCACTCTCTTCTTTTAAGGTGGAGGTATGTCGCAACCGTGACAGCCAATTCCTCATGCATAGAATGCACCCTTCTGGCTGTGCCAGTGTGAGTTCCTGATAGGGATCAACATCCTGGTCTGGAGTCCTTGTGAGGATGTTGATAGTCTTCCTTATCTTTAACCTGGTTTCTGGCAGGCTCAGTGGGTGTCGACCAGCTGCCCAACTCTGTAGATTTCTGCCTAACAAGCTTAAAACTAAGTACATACTGCTCAAAACAGGATGTTACATGGTCTTATCATTGAATGGCATTGTCTGACTTGATCACGACTCCAGCATTGATCATTTATATGGTTAACAAATAATTCATCCCTTTACTTATTACAGGACTATGGCAACAGATTTACCCTCAGCTCCAACCTCATCCGGCACTGCTGTGTCCACAGCCAGAAGCGCTCCACCTCTGAGCTGCCTGAGGCAAGAGCTCCACCCAGATGGCCACATTCAGCCAGCACCATTGCACCCACACCGGTGCAGCCCTTCACCTCCACAGGCTGCAGCAAGGGCTTCAGGCTTCATCTGCAGCTCCTTCCTCACCTGGCATATTCACCTCCATGCCAGTGACCAGCGTGCACAGGGGACACAGCAATAAACCGATCCCGGCACTGTCAGGCCAAATGTGACCCCCCTGGGGGCCTTCTCCAGCAGCTTGAACTGAAATCTCCTCTTCACACCTTCTTGAGGGGTTTGGAACACAAGCCCTATGAGAAAAGGCTGAGGGAGCTGGGTTACTTAGCCTGGAGAAGAGGAGACTCAGGGGTGACCTTATTGCTCTCTACAACTACCTGAAGGCAGGTTGTAGCCAGGCAGAGGTTGGTCTCTTCTCCCAGGCAGCCAGTACCAGAACAAGAGGACACAGTCTCAGGCTGCGCCAGGGCAGGTTAGGCTGGATGTTAGGAAGAAGTTCTATACAGAGAGAGTGATTGCCCATTGTGATTGCTCACCTTCATTGGAGGTGTTCAGGAGGAGACTTGATGGGGTTCTTGGTGCCATGATCTAGTTGTTTGGGTGGGTAGGATTGGTTGATGCGTTGGACGCGATGATCTTGAAGGTCTCTTTCAACCTGGTGTATTGTATTGTATTATTCTTTTCTTTGAAGCAAATGTGCCCCTGCCCTTCTCTGCACCAGCCAGTGCTGAGGAGAGGAATGACAGTGCTGAGCCAGCACAGCCGGTGCCACTACTGCAGCTGGGCTGGGATTTTGGCTGTTTGTTCTTCAACACTTTGGGTTTCCTATAGGTAAAGGAAAATCCTCATCCTAAGGATAATGCTTAATTGTAATGGAACCCCAGCCCTAACATTTGACATTTCTTTTCCAAAAGACCACTTCTGGGGGCATTTCTTCCCAGGGCCAGGGCTGGAGCTATTTGCTCAGTTCAGGGTGGTGTCCTTGAAGGGTCTTGGGAGAGTCTTGAAGATCAAGTGAGGAAATCAAAGTAACTCATGTAGCCATTCAACAGGATCCTTTAATATCCTGCATGGACACGGAATGGATCACTCCAAAGCTTACACGTGCTTGTCCTGGAGGCACAAGTCTGAACATGCCCAAACACAAACCCCCTTGCACCCCCTACCCAAGGAGCTGGGGTGTTCAGCACAGAACTAGACAAAGGGGCAAGGTTCTGGTAAGTCTGCAAAGCTGGAGAGGCCCAGGCTTGTCTAGGCAGGTCCTGTGGTCAAGGGAAAAAAAGTGCACAGTTTGCAGCTGTGCCTGGCCAGCTGCCACGCTTATGGACTCCCTGTGCAGCTTCCCATGGCTTGGGCAAACTTTATTCTCTAGGCTGAACTCTCTTGTTCCTCTCTTTCTTTCTCTTCTGCCATTGGCCATTATTGTCTTCAGCACCTTATTAATCCAAGCCAGGAGGGTAAACAACTCTCCCTTGTTCTACCAAGAAGCCCTGGGGTTCCCCAGAGCCTATTTTGTCCACATGAAACTGGAACATGCTGTAGCTGCAGCTGGTGAATGCTGCTGGACTCGAGGGCAGCCTCTGCATGCCTGCTGCCTGAGTCTGCAGCCAGAAAGTTGCTTTGCTCCACGTGTGACACCTGAGGTGCTGGTGCAAGCTGCTGGAGTTGTGGTGAGATAAATGAGAACCTCTCACCCCACCCTGAGCATTGGAGAACTGGAGAACTGCTTGCCTGGCCAGCAAGCTGCCCTGCGAGCCCATGAGCCACAAGCCGCTCCCTCAGCCCCAACAGTTCCTCTCCAGGGGGAGACTGCTTCTCCCCTCCACACTCACACTCTGCACTGATCCTTTTCTGAACACCATATTTCTTGCTTTGTTTCACTTGTGCAGACTGCACTCTGTGCTTTGGAGCATAATTGCAGTGTCCAAAAAGGTCCCAGGCAACAGTGTCCTGAGCACACAGGCTGATTCCTATCAAGTCTCTTTGTACAGCTCTGTGCCAGCTGCCTCTGTAGCAGCCATAGATTCCCCTTGCAGGTAAACTGCCCTTGAGGAATTAACTCTTTCCTAAGCTGAATCAATGTTTAAAAGATCCTAGCTTGATTCAACTGTTAAAGTTGTATTGAATGTGTATGTTGTGAAATACATTAACCACAACCGAACAGCTGTACCTGTGTGGGTGGTATCACAGTATCACATTAGAGGTTGGAAGGGACCTCAAGAGACCATCAGGTCTGACTCCCCTGCCAAAGCAGGATCACTTAGGGTAGTCCACACAGGAGTGTACCCAGGTGGCTTTTGAAAGTCTCCAGAGAAGGAAACTCCACAAGCTCTCTGGGCAGCCTGTTCTAGTGCTCTGTCACCTGCACTGCAGAGAAGTTGCTCCTCATGTTGAGGTGAAATCTTCTAGGTTCAAGCTTGAACCTGTTGCTTCTTACCTTAGATTGGCCCCCTCCACTTGACACCCACCCCTCAGGTATTTATACACATTGATGAGATTTGAGATTAATACATGGATTTAAATGATTTTTATATCATTCAAGAATTAATATATTTGTATTAATATATTTGAATAAATATTAATAATTGATAACAGTGCTGAACAAGGTTAACCATATGCCTCATATAGTATTAGTAATACAGATGCATTCGAATGATAAAATCTTCTTTGAAGAGCTAAAATCCTTCCATTCCTTGCTCTTTGCTGCCATCTGCTGTCCTTGTGTCAACATTGTAGTCACTGTGTCATCCTCTTGTATTTTTCCTGTTGGACTTCTGCCAATCCCACAGGACTGTTCTCATCTTGTTACTGAGGCCCAGGTGTGTGAGACCCCATCCTGTTTTCCAGACTCAGCCTTACCTCTCTCTTTGATGTCTGGGGCTGTGGTCTGCTGCCTTATGTCCCTTCACTCTACCAAGCTCCATGGTTCCTTTATTGATGGCTGAAGGCTACTCTAATGAGTGGGAAAGTTTCTAACAGTTAGTGAGGAGTTAATGAGTCTCCTTCCTTCAGCTGTCCTGCTGAGAGTGCTGGGCAGGGCTCAGGTGGGGGCCAGCTCTGAGGGGCAGGGGTTGCGTTTGGTCAAGGTTGAGGCTGGGGTTAAAAGTCAAAGGACCAATGCTTAACAAAGGGTAAAGGCTGGGGCCAAGATGATCAAAGGGGGCAGAGTCAGGGTGAGGGGTGTGTTTGGGATGGGATGAGCTGTATGAGGTGAGGCGCAGGAGGGGTTCAGCTCCACTGTGTTAGAGCAGGGGACTAAGTAGAGAGGATGGGAGGGGCCCCAGTCTGTATTGTGAGGTGTGGTATTTTCAATGCAGACCCCAGTAAGACTCCCCCACTGCAGGGGGTTGGGCAAGGAGAGAGGGAGACACTTCCCTTCCTATGAGCCCACCAAGAGTGGGTTAGACATTCCACCTTCCAAATGTCAAGGTCCAGGACAAGAGATTAATTTTCATGGTGTGATGAAGAGGTTATTAATTTATGAATATGAAATATGAGTTATAAAAATATTAATTTATATTAATTATTAAATATATCAATAACCAGTGAGTCACTATTTTATATCCATATTCTAGTGCATGACTGTGAAATACATCCCAGAAGTGGTTCAATATTTATAATTTGGACTCAATTCGAATATTTGCAGAATTAATTTCTATTAACTCAGGCTGCAATTCCACTGCTTGTCCACCAGGTGGCGACTCGATGAGACGCTGGCAGCTGCTTAGCTGTATACAGAGGTATTACAATGCATCAGAGGCTGGAAGTAGAAATGTGCTGCTAGGCAGAGGTGCTTTGAACTGAACATCAGTGAGTGGGAAGCAGGTGGAAGGTTCACTGTGTCCCTTGTAGCAAGGTTAGGTTCCAGCAGGCTGCTGTCCCTGGGGCTGGCTCCTGGGCTGGTCTGGACAGCGACAGTGGAGGCAACCTTCTCCCTCCGGTGGCAGCAGAGAGGGGACAGAACATAGGCTAGCCAGTAGGCAGGCTCCCTTTGCAGGACTCAGGCAGCTCCCTCTGGATGGCAGGGAGCAGTCCTGCAGGGTCGGCCTGGCAGGGCCGGTAGGGCTGTTCCTGGGATGGGGTCGGCCCTCGTGGCAATGACCTTCAGGGTCAGTGAGGGCAGCCCCGGGGAAGAACGGGCTGGACAGATGGGCAGAATCCAAGGGCATGAGATTGAACACATCCAAGTGCCGGGTTCTGCACATTGGCCACAGCAACCCCATGCAGTGCTACAGGCTGGGGTCAGAGTGGCTGGAGAGCGGCCAGGCAGAGAGGGACCTGGGGGTGCTGGTTGATTGTAGGCTGAACATGAGCCTGCAGTGTGCCCAGGTGGCCAAGAAGGCCAATGGCATCCTGGCCTGCATCAGGAACAGTGTGGCCAGCAGGAGCAGGGAGGTCATTCTGCCCCTGTACACTGCACTGGTTAGGCCACACCTTGAGTCCTGTGTCCAGTTCTGGGCCCCTCACTTCAGGAAGGATGTTGACTTGCTGGAATGTGTCCAGAGAAGGGCAACAAAGTTGGGGAGGGGTTTGGAGCACAAGCCCTATGAGGAAAGGCTGAGGGAGCTGGGCTTGCTTAGCCTGGAGAAGAGGAGGCTCAGGGGAGACCTCATTGCTCTCTACAACTCCCTGAAGGGTGGTTGTAGCCAGGAGGGGGTTTGGTCTCTTCTCTCTAGCAACCAGCACCAGAACAAGAGGACACAGTCTCAAGCTGCGCCAGGGGAAGTTTAGGCTGGAGGTGAGGAGAATGTTCTTCACTGAGAGAGTCATTCGCCATTGGAATCAGCTGCCTGTGGAGGTAGTGGAGTCACCTTCATTGGAGGTGTTCAAGAGGAGACTTGATGGGTTGCTTGATGCCATGGTTTAGTTGTTTAGGTGGGTTGGATTGGTTGATGGGTTGGACGCGATGATCTTGAAGGTCTCTTTCAACCTGGTGTATTGTATTGTATTATTGTAAGAAGCACAGCTGCGCAGAGTGGCAACTTCCCCTTTGCTTGGCTTGAAGGAGCAGGCAGAAGCCTCTTGGAGCAGTCCTGGCTTTGCAGCACAGGGCATGAACGGTGCTCTGGATTCCTCTGGGGTTCACAGGGCACAGAGCAGCAGAAGCAGCAACTCCTCTTCTCTCCCGCAATGGCAGGGTCATGTGGGCAGTGCTGCTCCTGCTTTCTGAGCTGACACACACAGGGTTGTGCAGCTCCTCAGTCTGCTGCTTCAGGCTGAGGCAGACGTTGTCACTGCTGGACTCCGCTAAGTCCATTCCCCAGCAACTGGGCAACTGGGGGTCCAGTCCTCTTGAAGGCACGTTAGGCTCTTCTGACCGGTGAGGCTGGCAACACAATGATGCAGTTTCTCAGGCTCTCAGCATTGGTCTCTCCTCTGGAGATCCTCTCAGGGCTAAGGCTCAACAGGCCTGCCCGGCTGCTGGCTTCTCCTCATCGTGGGAAGACCACTAGCTTGCTTGCATATATGAGAGAGACCTAATAGCAATGAGCTCAATGGCAGAGGCTATGGAATGAGCTCAGTCTCCAGCAAGGAGAGAGAACACAGTAAAAGAGGGCAACGTATTTACAAGCTGGGGCAATACTGATAGGTTCCTGGAGGCTGGATGTGGCCAATGGGCACTCTCGTAAACAACCGGCTGCAGCCTATGGGAGGCGTGAAGCTGGAATTATGCCATGCTTGGCATCAGCACCAGCATCCCATGCCATGGGGGTGTGCAGGGGTCTGTGCCACCTGGGCCTTTTTGGACCCCTTATGAAAGGAGAGGGAACTTGTCCCCGTGCTGGGACAAGTTTCAGTATCTGGGCATAATGTGCCTTCACCACAGCAGACCCAGTCTGTACTGGGAGAGCTCAGAGAGGTTCATTTTGTAGCTGGAGGGGGCCCCAGTCTGACCTGGGAGGGCATCGGGGGATCAGTTTGCAGGGATGGGTCCTGGTCTGTGCTGAGATGGAATCAGGGCTCCAGGAGATGCACTTTGTCCTGGGATGAGACTCAGACTGTGCTGGGAGATGGCAATGGGATCCCATTTGGACCATGAGAAGTCCAGAGTCTAGATAGGTCCAGGAGGTGGACAGGAAAGTGCAATCTTTTGTTGTTTCATTCCCATGAGCCCTGCATCTCTATGCAAATGGACATCTCTGTTTGCTCTTCTCTTTTCCTCCCTCTATGCTCCTGGGATGTTCACAGAGCTTCAATGGGGTTTGGTGCAGGGGAGTGAGGCCAGGCTCGGCCATGGCAATGCTGCCAGGTGGAGCCTGGAGTGGCCTGGTCTGGCTCAGCTTGGAGCTGGAAAGCAGAATTTGGAGCTGCATCACTCAGCTATGGGTCAGGGCCAAAGAGACATGGTGCAGGAGGGCCATTTGCAGCCTGGGTGTTTGGCTCTGTTTGGAGGAAGGCTGTGGAATGCTTTGGCCTGAGGAGGCGTTTGGAGAGCCTCTGCTGAGGTGGGCTATGGATTTTGTGTCTTTTCTATGCTCTGTACTGTAGGATGGAGCTATGAAGAGTACTTTCATTTACACTTCCATTCTCTCCAATCCTGTGTGGAAGACTTTCTTGAACTACTTTAGAGAAGGCTTGCAGAGCAGCTGTCCCATTCCTTAAACCCAAGACAGCAGCCTAGGAAGGAGCTGGAGCTGCTTCAGAAGTGATGGGGACAGAAGCAGCTCTCCTCTCAGCATGCAGCTTGCCTGTGCTGCACTGGGCGTTCAGAGGGAACTTTCTCTATCCACATTATGAGCCCAGCACTACAGGCAGTGAGTGAGCAGCACTGATTACGCAGTGAGCTGGACTGGGGAAACCAAAGCAGCCAGGGATTCTGGGAGAGATTCTGGACTGGCCAGAGGGCAGATTTTGGAGCATGGCCTGAGGAAGTGGTTGGTGCCCAGGAGGCAGCACCATACAAGGAGTTATCTGAAGATGAAAGGCCTCATGCTCTGGTTACTGATGGATCCTGTTGGGTGGTAGGAAACCATTGGGAGTGGGAGCTGCTGTATGGAGTCCAACACAACAAGTTGCTGAGGCCACTGAAGGAGAAGGTGAATGGAGTCAATATGCATCAGCAAAAGCATCCAACTGGCTCTAGAGATTGCTGAGAGAGAGAAAACTGTCTAGGACTTTATCTTTACACAGATTCTTGGATGGTGGCAGTGGAAGAAGATCAATTGGCAAGGCAGGGGGAAGTCCATCTGGGCAGCTTCATTGTGGTAGGACCTTGCTGCTCAGGTAGGAAACATGGCTCTGAAGGTAAGCCCTGGGGATGCTCATGTGCCTAGGAGCTGTGCTCCTGAAGAACACCAAAACAATGAGCAGGTAGAGAAGGCTGCCAGAATGGATGCAGCCCAAGTGGATCTGCACTGGGAGCATAAAGGTGAACTGTTTGTAGCTTGATGGGCACATGAAACATCAGGACATCTAGGCAGAGATGCTATGCAGGGGTGGAGCCTACCATGGAAGCCATCTCACAGGTCACACATGACTGTGGTGAGGCCTGGCAGATTGACTCTATTGGGCCAGTGCCATGAACTCACCAGGGCAAGTGTCACATCCTCACCATGGTACAGGCAAGAGACCAAAACCTTCAGAAAGTGCAGCTTAGAAGGTTCAGAGTGGAGATGAGGCAAAAAGAAATATCCCTCAAAGGGCAGAGCTGCTGTGCATGAGGCCAACCAGAGGTGTCAGGAAATGGCAGGGAGAGCTGAGACAGCTCAGGGCAGGGATGGAAATGGCAGGGGGAGAGCTGGGTAGGGAAGAAAAATTGGTGTCAGCAGCCTGAAGGGAAAGAGCTGCAGGCATGGGACAGTGTAGGAGAGGCTGCAGTAAGGATGACTAAGGGCTCTGGCAAGGATAAAAAAGGACCAACAGGACCAAGGTCGTGGTGCCCTTGGCTCTGGCAGTTGCCTCTGCCACCAAGGCCTGGGAGGAGAAATTTGGCTTTGAGGCTTTGAGGTTCTTCTATTGCAAGGGCAGTGGTCAGGGCTTGGGCCTTTCTGCTTCACAGACCAAAGGCAAGTTTTTCTGCCCTGTACTTTGCCTTTGTCTCCCTGCAATCCTGGCCTCTAACAAGCTGCTCTAAGGAGTCCCTGGGGAGCCTTTGTCAGGAACAAGCCTCAGGGAGGCCAATCAGTGCATCAAGGCACTTTGCAGTTTTCTTCTGCCTTGGACTTGTTGAGAGGCTCCTTGGCAGTCCCTTGGCAGAGTCTCCTGGCAGTGCTTAAGGATGATGTAATCAGCCCCAAATACTCCATGGGGCTCATTAAATCCTGCTGAACCTCTCATTATTGCCAAGGTTTCTGCAGCTAATTGGAGAGGTTTTTCTTGCACAAAGAATCTGATTTTTAAAGGCACATTTCATTCCTTTTCAGCAGCAGTTGTGTCTTTGCAAGCAAACCACAGCAAAACCTGAGAAGGTCCTACCCTGGTCACTGCTCATCCTCACTCCCCACTGCCCCCAGCAGAGCCCAGAGCCACAGGTGAGGGACAGGATCTGCCTTGCCAGGGGCTGGGGGTCAGGGCTTGGCCGTTTTGGATCAATGAAACCCCTCCAGGTTTGCTCAGCAGCAGAGCCACCTTGAGCTGCTTGTCCTGACCTGTCAGCACTGCCTCAGGTCTCTGCTCTCCCCACAGCCTGGAGATGCTTCAGTGCCTCCAGTGATGCTTCCCTTGCATCCACTGTCTCCTTCTGCTCTAACCAGTCCCTGGGGACCCTTTCCCAGTATGCTTCACTGGGACCCATTAAGAGTAGAAAAAACTTCAGAGTTGGAATCTGACTTTGACTTCTTCAGAGGTTTCATCAGCTTCCTCTCAGTCCCTGAGGTTTACAGGGCACCAAAAGCTGCAGAAGGAGTCAATAAAACACCTTGGGCTGGTCCCCTGCTGCTCTATTGGGCTGGACTCGTGGGCTGGAAAGAGTTGCTGGCAAGCAGGCAGCGCTGCAGGAGACAGCTCTGGCCAGGAGCAGCTCCTCTGCACAGCACAGCAGGGCTGAGGACACTGCCAGAGGATCTCAGCGAGATGAGGAAGGCAGAGAGAGCTTCAAGGTGGCCAGGACTGGGAGGATGACTGAGAGCTCACTGGAGGAGAAGTCACTGCAGTCACTGACACAGTGAGGCTGTGGCTGCAGGACACTGCAGCTGTAGCTCCTGGAGGCATCTCCATCTCAGCTGCTCATGCTCAGCTGAAGGCTCCTGGAGTGTGCACACAGAAGGAGGACCAAAGCCCTTCAGTTCCATCCTGCGAGCAGCAGTGAGCAGAGCTGGGGAAGGAGAAGGCTTCACCCCCAGCCCCTCTGCCTTTCTCTCTTCCCTTCACTGTCTCTACAGCACTGCAGTGCTGGTCCCTGTACCTCCACCTCTCTCCACTCCTCCTTTCTCTCTTGGAACAGGGGGGTAGGGGATAGGAGCAGAGGACCAGCTTCCCTGGTCTCTGACCAGGGTGGAGTTTGCATCATGTGGTAATTGTAAATACCTGTCTCATATTGTCACTCCTGTATGTTCTGTACCTGTTCATTGCATTCCATTGCAGAGTGTAGCTCTTGCCTGTCAATACAGCTTCATTTGCTTCTAAGTGAGCTGCTCTGGCAAAGCTAATGCTGGGGGAAATTTCAACCCACCACAATGGGACTCTTGTTCTCTGGGACTGGGCTGTTGGTCACTTTCTGCTCTGACACCAAAGGAATCTTCATGGCAATTCTGGGTACCTGCTGCATTTGAAGCTGTGATGAACTCTGCCATGGGTTGGTAGTGATGGGACTGAGCTGATCCATTCCTCATGCAGCTCAGGGACAGGGCTTACAATGAGGCTGAGAGAAGTGTGCCCTAACTTGTCACTGCCTTTTCCCCCTTGGACAGGTCTCCATGGCCACAGGCAGCAGATGGCCAACAGCAGCTCCATCAGCCACTTCCTCCTCCTGCCATTCCCAGGCACAAGGCAGCTGCAGCTCCTGCACTTCTGCCTCTTCCTGGCCATCTACCTGGCTGCCCTGCTGGGCAATGGCCTCATCATCACCACCATAGCCTGGCACCACCACCTCCACACCCCCATGTACTTCTTCCTCCTCAACCTCGCCCTCCTTGACCTGGGTGCCATCTCCACCACTGTGCCCAAATCCATGACTAATTCCCTGAGGGACACCAGAGACATCTCCTACGCAGGATGTGTTCTCCAACTGTTCTTTTTTCATATTCCTAATGTCAGCAGAGTTTTCTCTCCTCACCACCATGTCCTACAATCGCTACGTTGCCATCTGCAGACCCCTGCACTATGAGACCCTCCTGGGCAGCAGAGTTTGTCTCCACCTGGCAGCAGCTGCCTGGGGCTGTGGCTTTCTCTATGCTCTGCTGCACACAGCCAATACATTTTCTGTGCCACTCTGCCAGGGCAATGCTCTGGATCAGTTCTTCTGTGAAATCCCCCAGATCCTCAAGCTCTCCTGCTCCACATCCTACCTCAGGGAGGTTTGGCTTCTCGTGGCTAGTGTCTTTTTAGTATTTTTCTGCTTTGTGTTGATTGTGGTGTCCTATGTGCAGATCTTCAGGGCAGTGCTGAGGATCCCCTCTCAGCAGGGACGCCACAAAGCCTTTGCCACCTGCCTCCCTCACCTAGCTGTGGTCTCCCTGTTTCTCAGCACTGCCTTCTTTGCCAACCTGAAGCCCTCCTCCATCTCCTCCCCATCCCTGGATCTGGTGGTGGCAGTTCTGTACTCAGTGGTGCCTCCAGCAGTCAACCCTCTCATCTACAGCCTGAGGAACCAAAGAGCTCAAGGCTGCCCTGAGCCAACTGATCCCTGGATGTTTTCAGAAGCAATAAACTCTTTGTCTTCTCCCGCAGAGCAGTTCTGATGTCACTCAGTGCAGGCCCAGCCTGGATGCTCGAATTCTGGCTGCTGCTGGTGCTGTTCCCACACTAATGTCTTTCTTCAGACCATTTCTGGTTCAGTGTTGTCCTGTCTGCTGTGACCCAGAGGCTGCAGACATGAAGAGCTGTGATCCCTGGGTGTGCTCAACAGAATAAAGGACCCTGCAGAGAGTAGTTTCTCTGAGTTCCTTCTTCCAAGGCTTTTGTGGAGCTGCAGGGCAGTGCCTGTGTGCAGAGGTGGAGGGGCAGAGTCCCAGCACAGCAGCAGTGCCAGGCAGCCCCACAGCTTGGGCTGTCCTCAGCTGCTCTTTCTGCCCTTCCACCCTCTCCTGCTGAGCCTCTGTGCTGGGGCAAGGCCTGAGTGCTCTGGCAGCTTGGGCACTGTGCTGCTGTGTGGCAGTGTTGGAACTGCAGGCAGGGAGAGTCCAGGGCTGCTTGTGGGACAGAGCTGTGCTCCAGAGCAGCACTGCCATCAGAACAGGAGTTCTCCTCATGCCTTCATACCCCAACCCCCTCCCATTACAGACTGCACCTACTCAGAGTCCAAATTGGACACCCCTGACTCCCTTCCAGTATAGACTCAGTCCAAACATGGTTCCTTTATCCCCTCCCAGTACAGATGTGGCCTCATCCCAGTACAAACTGGATCCTACTGTCCTCTAGCACTGAAGCCTGGGTCCCATTCCAGCACAGAATGTTATCCCCTGGCTCCCTTCCCAGTACTGAATGCATTCATCCCACTACAAACTGCACACCCTCATGCCCTCCCAGGACAGTCTGGGCCCTGTCCCAGTCCAAACAGGATCCCTTTAATCCCTGCAGGTACCCATTAGGCCTTGTCCCAGTAAAAAGTGAATCACCTTATGCCCTTCCAGTGCAGCCTGGACCCTCTTCCAGTACAAGCTGTGTTCCCTGGGCACATTCCAGTACAGTCTGGTCTCCACATAGTACAATTGGGAACCATTTATCCCCTCCCAGTACAGACCTGGTCACATCTCAGTACAAACTGCATCTCCTGAACCCATCCCAGCTTAGATGTGCTCTTATCCCAGTACAAACTGCATCACTTTGCCATCTCCCATACAGGTTCCTGTACCAGTACAAAGTGCATCCCTTGGACCCCTTCCCTGTTCCTACTGCATCCCTCCACATGTTAACTGTGTACTCTGGTTCCAATCCCGTACAGACTGGGCCCACTCCCAGTACAAACTGCATCTCCTGACTCCCTCCCAGTACAGACTAGGCCCTGTCCAAGGACAAACTGGTGTCCTGATCCCATCCCAGTAAAGTGCAGGTCCTGTCCCGTAGGAAATGGATCCAATGGCATCACCCAGTACAGACTGGGGACCATCCCAGTGCAAACTGCATCTCCTGATCTCCTCCCAGTACAGACAGGGTCTCATCCCACAGCAAGGTTGAAGCCTTGGCCCCATCCAAGTACCAACTGCTTCGCTCCCACTGCAAACCAGAGATCAGGACTCCTTCCCAGTACAGACTGTGCCTGATGCCAGGAAAAGCTGCATCAACTGAACCCTTCCCAGGACAAGACTGGGACCAATCCCCAGCACAAATTGTATCCATTTAGTCCCTCCCAGGTAGACTGGGCCCCATCCCAGTACAACCTGAGTCCCCTGGACACATCCCAGTACAGTCTGGGTCTCATTCCTCTATACACTGGGTTCCTTTAAACCCTCCCACCACAGGCTGGGCCTTGTCACAGTCACAACTCCATACCCTAATCATCCCAGAGTCCAGTCTGGGCCACCTCCCATTTCCAGCTGGGTCCCATTAACATCTCCAAGTGCAGCCCAGGCCTTGTCCCAGGAAAAACTGATTCCACTTATTCCATCCTGTGCTGTTTCATATTTTCATCAATGCTATAGGCAGAGGGATGGAGACACCATCAGCAAGTGTGCAGATGGCACCAAGCTGAGTGATGCTGTTGAGATTCCAGAGGGACAGGATGGCATCCAGAGGGCCCTAGACAAGCTGGAGAGGTAGTGCCCAGGTGACCCTCATGAGGTTCAACAATAGCAAGAACAGGGTCCTGCAGCTGGGCTGGAACAATCCTCACTATCAATACAGGCTGGAGGAGGAGGGGATGGAAAGCAGCCCTGAGGAGGAGGGTGCTGGTGGATGAGAAGCTGGCCAAGAGCAGGCAGTGTGAGCTTGCAGCACAGAAGGCCAGTGGCAGCCTGGCCTGCATCCAAAGCAGCATGGCCAGAGATGGAGAGAGAGGATCCTGCTACTTAACTCTCCTCTGGTGAGAACTCCCCTGGAGTACTGCATCCAGCTCTGAAGTCTCAACACAGGAAGGACATGGAGCTGTTGGAGGAGTTCCAGGGGTTGGCCACAAAAATGATCAGGGGGTTCAGGTGCTCTGCTATGAGGACAGGCTGAGGGAGCTGGGGTTGATCAGACTGAAGAGCAGAAGGCTCTGGGGAGACCTAATAGCTGCTTTTTAGTGCCTGAAGGGTACTGTATGCAGGGAGACTGTTTGCAATGGCCTGCAGGGACAGGACCACAGTATCACAGTATCACCAAGGTTGGAAGAGGCCTCGAAGATCATCGAGTCCAACCTGTCACCACAGACCTCATGACTAGACCATGGCACCAAGTGCCAGGTCCAATCCCCTCTTGAACACCTCCAGGGACGGTGACTCCACCACCTCCCTGGGCAGCACATCCCAATGGCAAATGACTCTCTTGGTGAAGAACTTTCTCCTCACCTCCAGCCTAAACTTCCCCTGGCACAGCTTGAGACTGTGTCCCCTTGTTCTGGTGCTGCTTGCCTGGGAGAAGAGACCAACCCTTCCTGGATACAACCACCCTTCAGGTAGTTGTAGAGAGCAATGAGGTCTCCCCTGAGCCTCCTCTTCTCCAGGCTAAACAATCCCAGCTCCCTCAGCCTCTCCTCATAGGGCTGTGCTCAAGGCCTCTCCCCAGCCTTGTTGCCCTTCTCTGGACACCTTCAAGTCTCTCAATGTCCTTCCTAAACTGAGGGGCCCAGAACTGGACACAGGACACAAGGTGTGGCCTAACCAGTGCAGAGTACAGGGGCACAATGACCTCCCTGCTCCTGCTGGCCACACTATTCCTAATGCAGGCCAGGATGCCGTTGGCCTTCTTGGCCACCTGGGCACTCTGCTGGCTCATGTTCAGGCGGCTGTTGATCAGCACCCCCAGGTCCTTCTCTGTTTGGCAGCTCTCCAGCCACTCTGACCCCAGCCTGTAGCTCTGCATGGGGTTGCTGTAGCCAAAGTGCAGCACCTGGCACTTGGACTTGTTGAATGCCATCCCATTGGACTCTGCCCATCTGTCCAGTCAGTCGAGGTGCCTCTGCAGGGCCCTTCTGTCCTCCAACTTACCAACATCTGCTCCCAACTTGCTGTCATCTGCAAATTTGCTGATGACTGTCTCAATCCCCTCATCCAGATCATCAATGAAGACATTGAAGAGGATGGGGCCCAGCACTGATCCCTGGGGGATGCCACTGGTGACTGACCTCCAGCTGGATGTGGCACCATTCACCACCACTCTCTGGGCTCGGCCCTCCAGCCAGTTCCTAACCCAGCACAGAGTGCTGCTGTCCAAGCCATGAGCTGACAGCTTAGCCAGCAGTTTGCTTTGGGGGACGGTGTCAAAGGCCTTGCTGAAGTCCAGGTAGACCACATCCACAGCCTGCCCCACATCCACCAGGCAGTCACCTGATCATAGAAGGAGATCAGGTTGGAGAGGCAGGACCTGCCCTTCCTAAATCCATGTTGGCTGGGCCTGAGCCCTTGGCCATCATGCAGGTGTGCAGTTATTGCCACCTGGATAATCTGCTCCATAATCTTGCCTGGCACTGAGGTCAGGATGCCAGGCCTGGAGTTTCTGGGTTCCCCCATCCGACCCTTCTTGTGGATGGGGACCACATTGGCCAGTTTCCAGTCATCTGGGACATCACTGGTCAGCCAGCTGAGAGGGCAGCAGCAAGGAGAGGCCAGGAAAGGGACTGGGAGGTCACTTCTTTCTGCAGCAGCTGAGAGGGCAGCCCCTGACTCCTGCCTGGCCTCTGTGCTTTTGGCCTCCCAGCTGCCAGAGGCCCCAGCAGGCAGCAGAAGGCCTCTGGTGGGCAGGGGACTTGTGTGACTCCCTGTCCCTGAGCACCTGGTGGCCCCTGCAGGAAGAGCCTTGGAGCTGGGTTGTCACCTCCCTGCCACCTGAGGGCCTGAGGGGCCAGCAGCAGGGACAGGGCTTGGCTGTGGCTGCTGGAGAAGCTGAGAGGCAGCAGCAGAGATCTGCCTTGGAAGGCCCTGGAGAGGTTTCTTGTGACTGCTGAGCTGCCAGGCCACAAGCAGGCTGAGGCCTTGGGGCAGCATTGGGAGATGAGGGATGGCTGAGAAGCTCCTAGGGCAGAAGGAGCCACATGGCCAGGAGGTGAGCTCACTGCAAACTCCAATCCCTTTGTGTCATTGGCCAGCAGCAGGCCCAGGGCTGGTCTGGGGACTGTGCCATCCCTTGTGCCTGCCAAGCTGAGAGGCAGCAGCAGGGAGGTGCCTTGGCTGTTGCTTTGCAGCTGGAGGTTCTGCTGTGTCCCCAGGCAGAAAGGCCTCTGGCAGGGACCATTGCCAATGGCCTGGGATGGAGCAGAGCCAGAGCAGAGTGCAGAAGGCCAAGTGCAGCTGGGCTGTGGCAGGAGGAGTGTGGCCACTCAGGCACAGAGGTTGTGCTCCCCTGTACTCAGCACTGCTGTGGCCACATCTGGATTCTTAGTCTCTGGTTTGGGACCTCTTGCTCTGAAGGAGTTTTGAAGAGCCTGAGAAGCTTCAGAGGATACCTGCAAGGACTGGGGTGGAGAGCCTGAGGGACTGGGGCTTCTGTAACCTGCTGAAGTCCTAGTTCAGGGCACTACAGATGTAGTGTGGTCTTGCTTGAAATCTGGTGATGATGAAGTTTCTGGTGGTTGTGAGACAGGAAGACAACCTCCAGAGAGTGCAAATTTTAGGGTCCAGAGTGGAGGTGTCCTGGTTTGAGGCCAGGCAGATCCTCTCCTGCCCCTGAGAGCATACAGGAGGTGAAGAGAAAGAAAAGTCACTCAGAGGGGATCCTTGTGGTCCAAGAGGCCCTGGACATGGAGAGCAGAGACAGAGCAGGGAGGGTACAGAAATGTCATGGTGAGAGCTGCTGGGAAAGCAAGATGGGTGTCAAGAGCAGGAAGGGAAACAGCTGCAGGCAGGGGGCAGTGTAGCACCACCTGCAAGGCTGAAAGCTCAACAGGACTGAGGTCTTTCTCCTCCTGTCTATGGCAGTTGCCTCTGCCACCAAGGACAGGGAGATGAAACTTTAGCTTGAGCCTCTCTGCATCTGACTGCCCAGGCTCTGTGGTCAGGGCTTGGCCTTTCTGCTGCAGAAACCAAACCCAGAGTTTGCTCTCCTGCACTTTGCCTTTGTCTGCTGCAATCATGGCCTCCACTGAGCTGCTCTGAGGAGCCCTTGGGAGGCTTTGTTGGTGTGACCGGTTGATGCTATGCCTTTAAGAAAGAGACAGTTGCTGAACACTCTGGCTGAATGTTTTTGATATTTGAACAAAAACAAGATAGTCTAAACTAATTTCATTGGTAGCTGTGAGTGCAATTTTGAGTTTGGGTTCTGTTAGTTCAGTCCGTGTCTGGTCTGGGTTCAGGCTGGGTGCAGTCTGTGCTTCTCTGTCCTGTGGGCTGGACGGCTTCTCTCTTTCTGAAGCAGGAACGGCCTTGAGTTAACAGCTAACCAGATAAGAACACTAATTCTTGCATGCACTTTCTGAGCTAACAGAATTTTTCTTCCTTAATTGCCTTTCTCTCTCTAACCCTTTTTAGGAAAAAGGGGAGGTGGGGAGGGAGAGAGGGGGGTTCAGGGAACCCCCCTGGCCGGCTGGAGGGAAAAGGTTTTTTCTGCATTGTGTTCATTGCTGTATTTTCCTGTATATATATTGTAAATATTATATATTTGTGTATATATTCATTGCATTCCATTTCTGCCTGTAAATATAGCTTTCATCTGCTTTTCCGACTGAGCTAGCTGTGGTTTCTTTCCCTGTGTGTGGGGAGGGAACTTTCTCACCCCACCACATATTTTAATTGGCGGCCCAACGTGGGGCTTGTGGATAGTTGCTGTCCAGAAGCAGAGCAAAAGTTGCTTGATTTATTGTCTGCTCAGGTCGGAGTTGCAAGGATGAAAGTGTTTTGGATTTTAGAGCGTTTGGTCTTTTCAATTTGTTCGGTACTGGTCTACAAGTACCTCTTGGGATTGATTTGTGATCACTTAGGCAGATACCTGATGTATAAATTGTATTTATGGTTTAAGTATAAGACTCAGCTTCTCTATGACCGGTGCCTGGGATTCTTTTGGCTTAATAGATACAGGAATGTGACCTCAACCACTCTGCCCATAGAGATAAAGGAGTTTAAGATCCCAGTTGGTGAAAGGGTTGTTTTAAGTGATGGCTGGGATCCAAAGGTGATTTATTTGATGTGTGCAATTCTGCTGTTGGTGATAAGCAATGCGTACTTGTTTTATGTTCTGTACCGGGAGAAGAAAGTATCTAGGGCCTGTTTTGTAATAAGGCGTAGACCCAAGAAGAGAAAGAACAGCTCTAACTCGACCCCAGAAATACCTAGTGATGAGGAGAATGGAGGATCTGTATCAGTTAAAGATAGAGCTAAAAACTCCATCGGAAAGGCTGCTCTGAACGGTGCTGTTGGTGGTTCTGGCAATCAGCCAGCTGCAGCGGCAGTGGCAGTGCCTAACATGGCGGCTCCCCCGTCTTCGGCAGCCATTAGCAAGGCAAAGCCATTTCCTCCTTCTTCTTCAGCAGGACCGGAAGTGTTCTCCACAGCAGCTGATCCGTCCCAAAACCTGTCAGCTTCTGTTAAGCCAGCTGTAAATTCAAACACAGCTCCAGTTAAGCTGGTAGCTGTTTTAAATACAAGAAGTGGAAAGACCAAAGCTGATTCAGAAACTGATGCTGGTGAGGGAACTTCTGCTTTAAGTGACCTTGCTGAGGAGGAGGAGAAGGTTTGTCTTAAAGATATAGTTGAGTTATTGAGAACATCACTGGATGGAGATGCAGGGCAAATTGCTGATAAGAGAACAACTAGAGGTGGTACTCCTGACCTTAAAGAGATTCTTAGGAGAGTGACAATAAGATTAATGGGGCAACAAGTTCAGGGAGAGGAGGAAGAGAAGGAGTCAGATGACATAGACACCTGTTCATCCCCAAGAGAAGAGCTAAGAAATGTGCGTAAAGATTACATCAGAGCAGATAAGGAGCCAATCCTAGCTTGGCTTGGTAGATGTTATGATACAGGTGCTCCGGTTCTAATGGTTGGAGACAAGTCAGCAGCTCAGCTAGGAACTCTCTCAAAGGATAATGGAATAGATAGACATCTAGGCAGGACTCTCGGTAAGGTTACTCTGTGGATACGCCTTTTAATGGCAACCCTCATGAGATATCCTTCCCGAGATGATCTCCCATGGAATCCTAAGCCCTGGACTACCATAGAGGAGGGATTTAAGCCTCTGAGAGAATTTGCTGTTAGAGAGATACTCTGTGGTGGCCATGAGACTCTGAATCCTGATGAAATTCCTGTAGGAACTGGCCTTGCTAAAAAGCTCATCAAACTTGCTCCTCCTAACTATGCAAATATTCTGGTAAGCAGAATTGTGGCAAGAAATTATGGTGGAGCTCCTCCTAGAGTTGGCCAATTCACTGATCAAATGAGACAATTGGAGGATAGCATGACACGTGTTTCTTTGGTTTCAGCCACTGAAACTCTATCTGGTGAAATAAAGAATTCCATGAAAGAGCTGAAGGATGAATTTAAAAATACCATCTCCCAATTGACACAAAGAGAGGTACAGGACAGAGGAGCAAGTTCTGAGTCCCTGGCTAACCTGCCACAGAATCCCCTCTGTGGAAACCACAGAACCTTCCCTTCCAATTGGAATTGCTGTGTGGGAACCTCTTAGGTCTGTTCTTAAATCATCGAACTGTCTTGAGATGTGGAATGTAATACCCACAGCCCAATTCCAGAACCTGTGAATGTACTTTGTAAATCAGTCAGGGTGGTGTTTGAAGATACCACTGCCCAAGAGATTCAACAGTAAAGGATATAAAAATAGAATAGAATAAACCAGGTTGGAAGAGACCTTCAAGATCATCACATCCAACCTATCATCCAACACCACCTAATCAACTAAACCATGCAACCAATCACCCCATCAAGTCTCCTCCTGAACACCTCCAGTGATGGTGACTCCACCACCTCCCTGGGCAGCACATTGCAATGGGCAATCACTCTCTCTGTATAGAACTTCTTCCTAACATCCAGACGAAATCTCCCCTGTCGCAGTTTGAGACTGTGTCCTCTTGTTCTGGTGCTGGTTGCCTGGGAGAAGATATCAATCCCCACCTGGCTACAACTTCCCTTCAGGTAGTTGTAGAGTGCAATAAGGTCTGCCCTGAACCTCCTCTTCTCCAAGCTAAGCAACCCCAGCTCCCTCAGCCTCTCCTCACAGGGCTGTGCTCCAAACCCCTCCCCAGCTTTGTTGCCCTTCTCTGGACACCTTCCAGCAACTCAACATCCTTCCTAAACTGAGGGGCCCAGAACTGGACACAGGACTCCAGGTGTGGCCTAACCAGTGCAGTGTACAGGGGCAGAATGACCTCCCTGCTCCTGCTGGCCACACTGTTTCTGATGCAGGCCAGGATGCCATTGGCCCTCTTGGCTGCCTGGGCTCATGTTTAGCCTACCATCAATCAGCACCCCCAGGTCCCTCTCTGCCTGGCTGCTCTCAGCCATTCTGACCCCAGCCTGTAGCACTGCATGGGGTTGCTGTGGCCAATGTGCAGAACCCGGCACTTGGATGTCTTCAGTCTCATGCCCTTGGCCTCTGCCCATCTGTCCAGCCTGTCAAGGTCTCTCTGCAAAGCCTCTCTACCCTCCAGCAGATCAACTCCTGCCTCCAGCTTGGTGTTGTCTGCAAACTTACTGATGATGGACTCAATGCCCTCATCCAGATCATCAATAAAGATGTTGAAGAGCATTGGGCCCAGCACTGATCCACCACTAGTGCCTGGCTGCTAGCTGGATGTGGTACCATTCACCACCACTCTCTGGGCTCGGCCCTCCAGCCAGTTCCTAACCCAGTGCAGTGTCCAAGCCATGGGCTGATAGCTTGGCCAGGAGTTTGCTGTGGGGGACAGTGTCAAAGGCCTTGCTGAAGTCCAGGTAGATTACATACAGAGCCTGCCCCACATCCACCAGGCAGCTCAATATTTATTTGATTACAGAGGGGCTGGAGGGTTCTAACATTGACTTTCAGCATCTATGGAGGGTGTAGAGGGGATCTCAAGGAGGTCTTTGGAAGCACTCAGAAAGCTTCCTACTAAGGAGCTCTGCTGCTTCCCAGCAGGCCTGGGGCTTCCACAAGCCTTCTCCCTGGCTCAGTAGTGTTCCTGATGGATTCCTGCTGACCTGGAGTGCCCCTCCTGCTTTCCACCCACCCAGAAGTGGGAAGAGTTTTTTTTGTGTTGATGAGGTTTTAGGAGCTTGAAGAGTTGTATTTGGTTTGGGTGAGCTGGAGTTAATTCTCCTCAGAGCATCTTTCTAGTGCTGTGTTTTGCAGTGCTGGAGCTGATACCACAGCAGTGGTTTGGCTACTGCTGAACAAGCCTCCAGGTTCTGCTTTCCCAACATTTCCCTGCCCCAGGAGTACACTGAGGGGTTCTGATGGATTGAGTTCAACCTGCTGCTGTTATTCAGATGTGGTGGTGAGAAAACATTCTCCCCCCACACACAAAGAAACCACAGCTAACTCAGTCAGAGAAGCAGAAGAAGGTGCAAGCAGGATTGAAATGCAGTGAATATGTACACAATATACAGTATTTACAGTATATACAGAAATATACAGCAATGAACATAATACAGAAGACCTTTCCCCTCCTCCAGCCAGGAAGGTTCCCCCTGGCTGTACCCCCTCTCCATCCCTACCTCCCTTTTTTCCCAAAAAGCGTTAGAGAGAGAGAGAAAGGTAATTAAGAAGGAAATTCTCTTAGCTCAAAGCATGTGCAAGAATTAGTTTTCTTATCTGGTTAGCTTTGTTAATTCAAGGTCGCCTCCGTCCGGCAGCTGTTGCTTCAGAGAGAGACAGAAACAGACATGCCCACAGGAACAGAGAGGTCTGACTGAGCTGAAATTCAAACAGAACTAAAACTTAAAGTTGCATTCTACCAATGGAATTCGTTTAGAATATCTGAATGTTTTTCAAAACATTCAGCCAGAGTGTTCAGCAACTGTCTCTTTCTTAAAGGCACAGCCTAAAACGGTCACAATCCACCCCTGCTAAACAATTTCATTGGATGTTTGTACTGTCCATCCAATCTAGAACAATATCTACAGTTTATAAGTAAAGCTCATAGTCCATTCTGGCTATCCTCAGGTGTAGATGATTCAGAAGTCCAAGAAAATCAGGAAACAAGAAAATGGAAATCAGTTTGTCTCTACACAGATGAAGTGAAGAAAAGGGAAACAGGGAAGCAGGGACTCTCAGTTGACTCAGGGCTCTCAGGGTTCTCAGGGTTCGTGCACCGTGGATTCCTCATGGATTCTTCCTTTGGGCGCGATGTAGCTGTACAACACTCGGAAATTAAACTCTTTCAGCTAAAGTTAGATTTCTTTGTGGAATACACTGAATTTCACCATTCTCTTGCATTACCCAATAAGTGTGACCCGGACCTTCAGCTGAAACCACCCCTCGGACAGGTTTAGCCTCTCCTGAGGGAGAAAACACCCAAACAGTTTTCCCTAACAGATTCTTTTCTCTAACAACAGGAACTCTATCACCTTCTACTTTCTGTAGCAGATCTGAGTGTGCCGGTCCAGCTCGGTTCACTGAACCTCTACTATTTACCAGCCAGGTTGCTTGTGCTAAATGCTTTTCCCAGTTTTTCAAAGATCCACCCCCCATGGCTTTAAGAGTGGTCTTCAGCAAACCATTGTAGCGTTCAATCTTCCCTGCAGCTGGTGCATAGTAGGGAATGTGGAATATCCACTCAATGCCGTGCTCTTTGGCCCAGCTCTTTACAAGGTTGTTTTTGAAATGAGTTCCGTTGTCTGACTCAATCCTCTCTGGAGTTCCGTGTCTCCACAGGATTTGTCTCTCCAGACCAAGAATGGTGTTGTGTGCAGTTGCATGTGGAACTGGGTAAGTTTCCAACCATCCAGTGTTTGCCTCTACCATAGTAAGCACATACTGCTTACCAGAACGAGAAGGTGGTAGAGTGATGTAGTCAATCTGCCAAGCTTGACCATACTTGTACTTGGACCATCTGTCACCATACCATAAGGGCTTAAGTCTCTTTGCCTGCTTAATAGCAGCACAAATGTCACAGTCATGGATGACTTGTGTGATAGCATCCATGGAAATGTCTATGGATCTGTCACGAGCCCACTGGTAGGTTGCATCTCTGTCTTGATGTCCTGACGAATCGTGAGCCCACCGAGCCAAGAATATCTCACCTCGGTGTTTCCAGTCGAGATCAAGATCAGAGTCCATGTCTACTTGAGAAACTCTTGCAGCTAGATCTGCCTGATGGTTGTGTTGCTGTTCCTCAGTAGCTTTGCTCTTAGGGATGTGAGCATCAATGTGTCTCACCTTCACTGGAATTCTCTCGATTCGATCAGCAATGTCCTGCCACAGCTCAGCTGCCCATATAGGCTTTCCTTTTCTCTGCCAACCACTCTTCTTCCAGTTCTTTAGCCAACCCCACAGAGCATTGGCTACCATCCATGAGTCGGTGTAGAGATAAAGCTTTGGCCACCTCTCACGTTCAGCTACGTCGAGAGCTAGCTGGACAGCTTTTACCTCTGCGAACTGACTGGATTCTCCTTCTCCATCCTTTGCCTCTGCAACTCGGCGTGTTGGACTCCACACTGCAGACTTCCACCTTCGCTTGTTCCCGACAAGACGACAGGAACCATCTGTGAACAAAGCATATTTCTTTTCATCATCAGAAAGGTCATTGTAAGGAGGAGCTTCCTCAGCACGAGTTACTCTCTCCTCTGGAGGTTTAGTACAGTTGGTACCTTCAGGCCAACTTGAGATCACCTCCACCAGACCAGGTCTTTCAAGATTTCCCATTCGAGCTCTCTGTGTTATCAGAGCCATCCACTTAGACCAGGTGGAATCTGTTGCATGATGTGGTGTGGAACCTTTGCCTTTGAACATCCAATTCAAAACTGGTAATCTGGGAGCTAGAAGAAGCTGTAATTCAGTTCCAATTATTTCAGAAGCTGCTTTTACTCCTTCATAGGCAGCTAGAATCTCTTTCTCTGTTGGAGTATAATTAGCCTCTGAACCTCTGTAACCTTGACTCCAAAAACCAAGAGGTTGTCCATGTGTCTCACCTGGAGCTCTCTGCCACAAGCACCAGGTTGGACCATTGTCACTTGCAGCCGTGTACAAAATGTTCTTAATGTCTGGACCATCTCGGACAGGTCCCAGACCCATTGCTTGAACCACCTCTTGCTTTATCTGGTCAAAAGCTGCTTGTTGTTCAGGTCCCCAGTGGAAATTATTTCTCTTTCGAGTCACATCATACAGAGGTTTCACAATCTGACTGTATCCAGGAATGTGCAGTCTCCAAAATCCCACTATCCCCAAGAAACGTAGAGTTTCTTGCTTGTTCATGGGATTGGCCATGGTAGAGACTCTATTTACCACATCCACTGGAATGTGTCGGCGTCCATCCTGCCACCGCACTCCCAGAAACTGGATCTCTCTGGTAGGTCCTTTCACCTTGTCTCGCTTGATGGCAAAACCTGCATTCAGAAGAATGTTAATGACTTTGTTACCTTTCTCGAAGACTTCCTCAGCAGTTTCACCCCAGACGATGATATCATCGATGAACAGGCCACACTGGACTGTTGAAAGGGGAATGAGTTTTGCTGATGACTTTCTGACTCTCCAACTGACGAATCAGATTCTGAATGGGCAACAAAGAGTCACGGTTGGTTCTGTATTGTCTGTGATGCACAGTCTGAGAAGCAACCGGCAATTTAATGTCCTCAATCTTGTGTTGTCCCACAACTGCAGATTCATCAGAAAGATCAGGTCTCACAGACAGCTTCAGGTTTTGTCCATCAACTTCTACAGATGCTACTCCAAAAGCCCATTTGTAACCTTTAGGGTCTTTGAAACGCCCTTCTCTCAGAAAATCAATTCCCAGAATACAAGGTGCGTCAGGTCCGGTCACAACTGTGTGCTTCCTCCACTGTTTACCAGTTAAACTTATATCAACCTCCACCTTTGTTAACTCTTGAGATCCACCAGTGACTCCCAGAATAGTTATAGCTTCTGATCCCTGATAATTTGATGGAATTATGGTTCACTGAGCCCCTCTGTCAACCAATGCCCTGTACTTCTGAACTTGTGAAGTGCCAGGCCACTGGATCTACACATCCCAATAGATTCTGTTATCTCTGTTACCCCTCTCCTCCCCTGGCGGGAGGCAGGGCACCCCTAGTTATGGGGAACATGCCCACATGTGCAATGAGCACATGGTGCAGTGTTAGAACTGGAGCCACTGTTGGGGCTATTAGAGTTGTCCTGGAAAACTGCAGAAGTAACAGCTACCCTTCTGGTATTGCTACCTCAGGCTCTGCCACTTTGCAGTTCCCTCAGTCTCCTGAGAAGATTAGCAGTTGGTTGACCATCCCATCTGTTCATGTTCTCACCAAACTGATCACGCAGAGTTATCCAAATACTTCCACGTGACTGCCTTGGTGGTCTGTTTTGGTTGGATCTGTTTTGGAATGCCCTGTTTTGGAATGACCTCCTTGGAGGACGTCTATTCCTCACAGAGGAAACTCATATCCATCTGGAGGAAGAATTGGAATTATCTCTCTGTGTCAATTGGGAGATGGAATTTACAATTTCATCCTTCATCTCTTTCATGCAATTCTTATCTCACCAGACAGAGTTTCAATGGCTGAAACCAAAGAAAACAGTGTCATGCTATCCTCCAATTGTCTCATCTGATCAGTGAATGGCCAACCGTAGGAGGAGCTCCGCCATAGTTTCTTGCCACAATCCTGCTTGCCAGAATATTTGCATAGTTAGGAGGAGCAAGTTTGATGAGCTTTTTAGCAGACCAGTTCCTACAGGAATTTCATCAGGATTCAGAGTCTCATGGCCACCATAGAGTACCTCTCTAACAGCAATTCTCTCAGACACTTAATTCCTTCCTCTATGGTAGTCCAGGGCTTAGGATTCCATGGGAGATCATCTCGGGAAGGATATCTCATGAGGGTTGCCATTAAAAGGCGTATCCACAGAGTAACCTTACCGAGAGTCCGGCCTAGATGTCTATCTATTCCATTATCCTTTGAGAGAGTTCCTAGCTGAGCTGCTGACTTGTCTCCAACCATTAGAGCTGGAGCACCTGTATCGTAGCATCTACCAAGCCAAGCTAGGATTGGCTCCTTATCTGCTCTGATGTAATCTTTACGCACATTACGTAGCTCTTCTCTTGGGGATGAACAGTCCAGAATGTCATCTGACTCCTCCTCTTCCTCCTCTTCCTGAACTTGTTGCCCCATTAATCTTATTGTCACTCTCCTAAGAATCTCTTTAAGGTCAGGAGTACCACCTCTAGTTGTTCTGCTATCAGCAATTTGCCCTGCATCTCCATCCAGTGATGTTCTCAATAACTCAGCTATATCTTTAAGACAAACCTTCTCCTCCTCCTCCTCAGCAGGGTCTCTTAAAGCAGAAGTTCCCTCACCAGCATCAGCTCCTGGGTCAGTCAGTTTTGCTCTTTCCACTTCTTGTATTTAAAACAGCTACCTGCTTAACTGGAGCTGTGTTTGAATTTACAGCTGGCTTAATAGAAGCTGACAGGTTTTGAGACGGATCAGCTGCTGTGGAGGACACTTCCGGTCCTGCTGAAGAAGAAGGAGGAAATGGCTTTGCCTTGCTAATGGCTGCCGAGGAGGTGGGAGCTGCCATGTTAGGCACTGCCGCTGCCGCGGCACCGTTCAGAGCAGCCTTTCCAATGGACTTTTAGCTTCTTTTAACTGATACAGATTCTCCATTACCTCATCACTAGATATTTCTGGGGTTTGAGTTAGAGCTGTCTCTCCTCTTGGGTCTACACCTAATTACAAAACAGGTCTTAGATACCTCCCTGTCCGGTACAGAGCATATAACAAGTACGCAATCACTATCACCAGCAGCAGATTCAAAACACATCACATAAATAACCTTTGGATCCCAGCCACGACCCTTTCACCTACTGGATCTTAAACTCCTTTATCTCTATTGGCAGTTTGGGGGGACGGAACAAAAAAGGGTTAGAGAGAGAGAGAAAGGCAATTAAGGAAGAAAAATTCTGTTAGCTCAAGTAAATGCAAGAATTAGTTTTCTTATCTGGTTAGCTTTGTTAACCAAGGTCGCTCCTGCTTCAGAAAGAGAGAAGCCGTCCAGCCCACAGACAGAGAAGCACAGACTGAACTCAGAACCAGACTGGCGGAACCCAAACCCAAAGCTGCATTCTACCAATCCACGAATGAAATTAGTTTAGACTATCTTGTTTTTGTTTAATTATCAAAAACATTCAGCCAGAGTGTTCAGCAACTGTCTCTTTCTTAAAGGCATAGCCTCAACCAGTCACAACTGGGATGGAGTCAGGGATGTGATTTGTACTGGGATGGGCCTGAGACTGTACTGGGAGATATTCAAATGATCCTGTTACTGATGGGACAAGGCCACATCTCTGCAGGGGTAAGGGCAGTTCAGGAGATGCTGTTTGTACTGAGACTGGGCTAGGTCTGTACTGGCAGGGGCTTAAAAGGATCAAGTTTGTAATGGGATAAGGGCCAGACTGTACTGTAATGGAGCCCAGGGTATCCCAATTGTACTGGACTGGGGTCTGGTCTGTACTTAGAGAGGGAACAAGGGAGTGGATTTACAATAAACATGCCAGACCTATACTGGGAGGGATAAAGGAATACAGCCTATTTTAGGAGAAGGCCTAATGTGCACTTGGAAGTGTTAAAGGGTCTCTGTTTGGACAAGCACAGAGCTCAGACAGTACTGGGAGGGCAAGAAGGTGTCCAGTTTGTAATGGAATGGATGCAGTAGTCCCAGCAGGGGGCCTGGAGATGCATTTGGACTGGGATAGGACAGAGGCAGTAGTGGAGAGGGCAAGGTGATGCAGTTTGTTCTGGGAGGAGGCCCCAGCTGTACTGGGAGCAGTTCAGATTATGTAGTTTTTACTGGGAAGGGACAGAGCCTGAACTGGGAGCGGGTTCAAAATATCCTCTCTGCACTGGGTGAGATTCAGTTGATACTGGGACAGGAACAGGGTTACCAGTTTGTTCTGGGCTGTCTCTCCAGCTGTGCAGGATGGCATCAGGAGGATCCTTATTTAGGGAAAAGGCCAGGGTTGTACATGGAGGGCTTAAAGGGACCATGCCTAGACTGAGATGGGGCCCAGTCTCTGGGGGCTTGGGATCAGGGTCTCCAGTTGCACTGTGAGGTGGCCACAGTGTAGTGGGGAGGAGGCAGGGTATGAAATTTGTCCTGTGATGGATGGAGTTGGTATGGGGAGAGAGAGACAGAGGATCAGTTTGTACTGGAACGAGGAGCAGTTTGTACTAGGACAAGGGGTCCAGCAAGTACTGCTGCTTCCTGGCTGTGCTGCTGTGCTGGGACTCATTGTCCCTATGCTTCTGCACAGAGGAGATGTCTCTGAAGCTCCAGAAAATTCTTGGAAGAAGGACCTCAGGAAAAAAAATGTTCCTGAAAACTTCTTTATTTTGATTAGCCAAACAAGGAGCACAGCTCCTCCAACATAGATCCTCAGTCAGAAAAGCAAAGCAGAGAGTTATTAGAAAGCTGACGACAACATTGCCAAAAGTAAAAATCCACCACAAACAGCAAAATTCCAGCAGCCAGGCTGGGCCTGCACTGAGAGACATCAGAACTGCTCTGCAGGAGAAGACAAAGAGTTTATTGCTTCTGAAAGCATCCAGGGATCAGCTGACTCAGGGCAGCCTTGAGCTCCTGGTTCCTCAGGCTGTAGATGAGAGGGTTCACTGCTGGAGGCACCACTGAGTACAGAACTGACACCACCAGATCCAGGGATGGGGAGGGAGGGAGGAGGAGGGCTTCAGGTAGGCAAAGATGGAAGTGCTGAGAAAGAGTGAGACCACAGCCAGGTGAGGGAGGCAGGTGGCAAAGGCTTTGTGGCGTCCCTGCTGAGAGGGGATCCTCAGCACTGCCCTGAAGATCTGCACATAGGACACCACAATCAACACAAAACAGACAAAGAATAAACAGACACTGAGCACAAGAAGCCAAAGTTCCCTGAGGTAGGATGTGGAGCAGGAGAGCTTGAGGATCTGGGGATTTCACAGAAGAACTGGTGCAGAGCATGCCCTGGCAGAGGGGCAGGGAAAATGTATTGGCTGTGTGCAGCACAGCATTGAGAGCCCCACAGGCCCAGGCAGCTGCTGCCAGGTGGAGACAAACTCTGCTGCCCAGGAGGGTCTCATAGTGCAGGGGTCTGCAGATGGCAACATAGCGATCGTAGGACATGGTGGTGAGGAGAAATACTCTGCTGACATGAAAAGGGAAAGAGAAAGACCTGAGCAACACATCCTGCATAGGAGATGTCCCTGGTGTCCCTCAGGGAATTGTCCATGGATTTGAGCACCGTGGTTGAGATGGCACCCAGGTCAAGGAGGGCAAGGTTGAGGAGGAAGAAGTACATGGGGGTGTGGAGGTGGTGGTCCCAGGCTATGGTGGTGATGATGAGGCCATTGCCCAGCAGGGCAGCCAGGTAGATGGCCAGGAAGAGGCAGAAGTGCAGGAGCTGCAGCTGCCTGGTGCCTGGGAATGGCAGGAGGAGGAAGTGGGTGATGGAGCTGCTGTTGGACATCTGCTGCCTCTGGCCATGGAGACCTGTGCAAGGAGGGAAAGACAGTGACAAGTTAGGGCACACTCCTCTCAGCCTCATTGTGACCACCCTCCCTGAGCTGCATGAGGAATGGATCAGCTCAGTCCCATCACTACCAACCCATGGCAGAGTTCATCACAGATTCATATGCGGCAGGGACCCAGAATTGCCATGAAGATTCCTCTGGTGTCAGAACAGAAAGTGACCACAGCCCAATCCCAGGAACAAGAGTCCCATTGTTGGGTTGAAATTTCCCCCAGCATTAGCTTTGCCAGAGCAGCTCAGTTAGAAGCAAATGAAGCTGTATGGACAAGCAAGAGCTGCACTCTACAATGGAATGCAACGAACAGGTACAGAACATACAGGAGTGACAATATGAGACAGGTATTTACAATTAGCAAATGACATGAAACCCCCTTGGTCAGAAACCAGGGAAGCTGTTCCTCTGCCTCTAACCCCTACCCCCCTGTTCCAAGAGAGAAAAGAGGAGTGGACAGAGAAAAAAGCAGTGGGTTAGACTTAGCCAAGGGCAGCCAAAGCATGTGATCTCTCCTGATTGAATCAAAACAGCTGAGATCAGAAGTGAAGAGAGAGAATTGTTATGGTACAGCTCCTCTGATTCCAGAGATTTATCCAATGAATTTGTTTAGAAGAATCTTTTCTTTTCCTTTTCACACCCAAGAGTAATCTATTGATTTTGTTTCTCCTTTTCTGCTCAAAATCTGTAACTAAATTTTAAAGGCATTACCTAAAGCCACCACACCCATGGATAGGTGGAGGAACAGGGAGCAGGCCTGCAGTGCTGCAGAGACAGTGAAGGGAAGAGAGAAAGGCAAAGGGGCTGGGGGTGAAGCCTTCTCCTTCCCCAGCTCTGCTCACTGCTGCTCACAGGATGGAACTGAAGGGCTTTGGTCCTCCTTCTGTGTGCACACTCCAGGAGCCTTCAGCTGAGCATCAGCTGCTGAGATGGAGATGCCTCCAGGAGCTACAGCTGCAGTGTCCTGCACCCACAGCCTCACTGTGTCAGTGACTGCAGTGACTTCTCCTCCAGTTTGCTCTCAGTCGTCCTCCCAGTCCTGGATACCATGAAGCTCTCTCTGCCTTCCTCATCTCCCTGAGATCCTCTGGCAGTGTCCTCAGACCTGCTCTGCTGTGCAGAGGAGCTGCTCCTGCCCAGAGCTGTCTCCTGCAGCGCTTCCTGCTTGCCAGCAGCTCCCTCCAGCCCAGGAGTCCAGCCCAATAGGGCAGCAGAGGACCAGCCCAAGGTGTTTTATTGACTCCTCTGTTGGCTTTTGGTGCCCTGTAAACCTCAGGGACTGAGAGGAAGCTGATGAAACCTCTCCAGAAGTCAAAGTCAGATTCAAACTCTGAAGTTTTTTCTACTCTTAAAATGGGTCCCAGTGAAGCATACTAGGAAAGGGCCCCCAGGGTCTGGTCAGGGCAGAAGGAGACAGTGGATGCAAGGGAAGCATCACGGGAGGCACTGAAGCATCTCCAGGCTGTGGGGAGAGCAGAGAGCTGAGGCAGTGCTGAGAGGTCAGGACAAGCAGCTCAAGGTGGCTCTGCTGCTGAGCAAACCTGGAGGGGTTTCATTGATCCAAAGGGCCAAGCCCTCACCCCCAGCCCCTGTCAAGGCAGATCCTGTCCCTCAACTGTGGCTCAGGACAATACTAGGGGCAGTGGGGAGTGAGGATGAACAGTGATCAGGGTAGGACCTTCTCAGGTTTTGTTGTGGTTGGCTTGCAAAGAGACAACTCCTGCTGAAAAGGAATGAAAGGTACCTTTAAAAATCAGATTCTTTGTGCAAGAAAAACCTCTCCAATTAGCTGCAGAAACCTTGGCAATAATGAGAGGTTCATCAGTATTTAATAAGCCCCATGGAGTATTTGGGGCTGATGACATCATCCTTAGGTACTGCCAGGAGACTCTGCCAAGGTACTGCCAAGAAGCCTCTCCAGGAAGTCCAAGTCAGAAGAAAACTCCACAGTCCCTTGAAGCACTGATTGGCCTCCCTGAGGCTTGTTCCTGACAAAGGCTCCCCAGGGACTGCTTAGAGCAGCTTGTTAGATGCCAGGATTGCAGGGAGACAAAGGCAAAGTGGAGGGGAGAAAAACTTGTTTTTGGTGTATGAAGCAGAAAGGCCAAGCCCTGACCACTGCCCTTGCAATAGAAGAACCTCAAAGCCTCAAAGGAAAGTTTCTTCTCACAGGCCTTGGTGGCAGAGGCAACTGCCAGAGCCAAAGGGTCAAAGGCCTTGGTCCTGTTGGGCCTCTCATCCTTGCCAGAGGCCCTGGCCATGAGATACTCCCTCACCATTGCCCAATAGGGAGCATCTCCCATGGGAGCAGAGAGGGAAGAAAGAGGAAGAGAAGGACTTTGCAGATGGATTTAGAGGGTGCAGGATATTATGGGTATGAAATAGGCTCTTTCTTGTGTCCACGTTAGTGGGTTGTACCCTCTGGACACAGGAGGTGTAGCTTATGTGGCAGGAATAGAAGGCACCCAGCCTGAACTGCCACAGAAGGCAAAGTAGAAAGTCTGAACACAGCTGGTGACCAAACCGATGCTCTGTGGGGTTGGCTAAAGAACTGGAAGAGGAATGGTTGGCAGAGAAAAGGAAAGCCTATATGGGCAGCTGACCTGTGGCAGGACATTGCTGATCGAATCGAGAGAATTCCAGTGAAGGTGAGACACATTGATGCTCACATCCCTAAGAGCAAAGCTACTGAGGAACAGCAACACAACCATCAGGCAGATCTAGCTGCAAGAGTTTCTCAAGTAGACATGGACTCTGATCTTGATCTCGACTGGAAACACCGAGGGGAGATATTCTTAGCTCGGTGGGCTCACGATTCGTCAGGACATCAAGGCAGAGATGCAACCTACCAGTGGGCACGTGACAGATCCATAGACATTTCCATGGATGCTATCACACAAGTCATCCATGACTGTGACATTTGTGCTGCTATTAAGCAGGCAAAGAGACTTAAGCCCTTATGGTATGGTGACAGATGGTCCAAGTACAAGTATGGTGAAGCCTGGCAGATTGACTACATCACTCTACCACGGTCTCGTTCTGGTAAGCAGTATGTGCTTACTATGGTAGAGGCAAACACTGGATGGTTGGAAACTTACCCAGTTCCACATGCAACTGCACGCAACACCATTCTGGGTCTGAAGAGACAAATCCTATGGAGACACGGAACTCCAGAGAGGATTGAGTCAGACAACGGAACTCATTTCAAAAACAACCTTGTAAAGAGCTGGGCCAAAGAGCACGGCATTGAGTGGATATTCCACATTCCCTACTATGCACCAGCTGCAGGGAAGATTGAAGGCTACAACGGTTTGCTGAAGACCACTCTTAAAGCCATGGGGGGTGGATCTCTGAAAAACTGGGAAAAGCATTTAGCACAAGCAACCTGGCTGGTAAATAGTAGAGGTTCAGTGAACCGAGCTGGACCGGCACACTCAGATCTGCTACAGAAAGTAGAAGGTGATAGAGTTCCTGTTGTTAGAGAAAGAATCTGTTAGGTAAAACTGTTGGGTGTTTTTTCCCTCAGGAGAGGCTAAACCTGTCCGAGGGGTGTTTCAGCTGAAGGTCCGGGTCACACTTATTGGGTATGCAAGAGAATGGTGAAATTCAGTGTATTCCACAAAGAATCTAACTTTAGCTGAAAGAGTTTAATTTCCGAGTGTTGTACAGCTACATCGCGCCCAAAGGAAGAATCCATGAGGAATCCACGGTGCACGAACCCTGAGAGCCCTGAGAGCCCTGAGTCAACTGAGAGTCCCTGATTCCCTGTTTCCCTGTTTCCCTTTTCTTCGCTTCGTCTGCGAAGAGACAAACTTTTTTCTGTTTTCTTGTTTCTTGGACTTCTGAATCATCTACACCTGAGGATAGCCGGAATGGACTATCAACTTTACTTACAAATTGTAGCTATTGCTTTAGATTGGATGGACAGTATGAACAGCCAATGAAATTGTTTAGAAGAGGTGGATTGTGACCGGTTGAGGCTGTGTCTTTAAGAAAGAGACAGTTGCTGAACACTCTGGCTGAATGTTTTTGATATTTGAACAAAACCAAGATAGTCTAAACTAATTTCATTGGTAGATTGTAGGGTGCAGTTTTGAGTTTGGGTTCTGTTGGTTCTGTCTGTGTCTGGTCTGGGTTCAGGCTGGGTGCAGTCTGTGCTTCTCTGTCCTGTGGGCTGGACGGCTTCTCTCTTTCTGAAGCAGGAACGGCCTTGAGTTAACAGCTAACCAGATAAGAGAACTAATTCTTGCATGTGCTTCTTAGCTAACAGAATTTTTCTTCCCTAATTGCCTTTCTCTTTCTCTCTAACCCTTTTTGGGAAAAAGGGGAGGTAGGGAGGGAGAGAGGGGGGTTCAGGGAATACCCCTGGCTGGCTGGAGGGAAAAGGCTTTTCTGCATTACGTTCATTGCTGTGTATTTCTGTATATATTGTAAATATTGTATATTTGTGTATATATTCATTGCATTCCATTTATGCCTGTAAATATAGCTTTCATCTGCTTTTCCAACTGAGCTAGCTGTGGTTTCTTTCCCTGTGTGTGGGGGGAACTTTCTCACCCCACCACATCCAGTGGGTGCTGTGGCCAGGGGCAGCATGGTTGTAACTCGCAGCAAAATCTTAAAAAGATCAGTTTCCACCCAGACTGAGGTAGAACACAAGCAGGTAGCTGTCCAGGTATCTGGCTGTAATGAGTGCTGGAGCCTGGCTCTTGAGCCTGCTCTTGAGATGCAGGGTAGTGGAAGCATCTCTTGCATTAGGTGTGAGCAGATCGGCTATCTGCTCAACCTGGTGGCCAGACTAAAGGACGAGGTTGCTAGTCTTAGAGATGTATGGGAATGTAGAAAAGAGTCGAGCCAGAGGAGGAAAGAGATGAACCAGAGAAAGCAGGCTCCGCAGGCTTCCCCAGCAGAGGCTGGTTATCCAAAAGGCAGAGGGGAATGGATGCAGGTTCCTCTCAAAAGACACAACTTAAAACCTCCTTGCCTCCCCCCAGCTTCCTCGCTGCCCTTGGAAAACAGGTATGGGGCACTGGAGATCGAGGGTGAGATGATACTGATGCCGGAGGACACACCACCTGGGGTTTTTCCTGAGGCTAAACAGCCTAAGGTTAAACAGCCTAAGGCAAAGCAGCCTACGGTTAAACAGCCTAAGGCAAAGTAGCCTAAGGTTAAACAGCCTTCCCCTGGCATCAGAACTTGCTCCCTCAAAAAAAAGAGGAGGGTAATTGTTATTGGTGATTCCCTCCTGAGGGGAACAGAAGGTCCCATATGTCGGCCAGACCCACCTCATAGGGAAGTTATTAGCCTAGCAGGAGCACAAGTTAAGGATGTTACCAGAAGGCTGCCCAGTCTGGTACAGCCCTCTGACTACTATCCCTTATTGGTTATGCAGTTAGGGAATGACGATGTTACTACCAGAACTCCCAGGGCTATCAAAAATGACCTCAGGGCCCTGGGAGATCTAGTTGAGGGGTCAGGTCCACAAATAATTTTTACATCCATACCGTTAGCTGCAGGAGGGAATACGATCAGGAACAGGTCGGCAGCTGCAGCCAACAAGTAGCTCAGAGGCTGGTGCAGTCGAAAGAATTTTGGGTTTTTCGATCTTGGAGAACTTTTTACTGCACCAGGTCAGCTGGTAACAGATGGAGTACATCTGTCCCAGAGGAGGGAAAGTCACAGTACACGAGAATGGCCTGTCCCCCAAAGGGAAAAAGATTCTGGGAAGGAATTAGCAGGCTCATTGACAGGGCTTTAAACTAGCTTCGAAGGGGGAAGGGGCTGAAACAGTCCCCCAGACAGGAGTCTGAGGGTGGTAAGCTGGAGTCAGGGGCAAAACCAGCAGCCCAGCTGCAGTGCATGTACACTAATGCACGAAGCATGGGCAACAAACAAGAGGAGCTGGAAGCCTTGTTGCAGCAGGGAAGTTATGATGTAGTTGCCATCACAGAGACGTGGTGGGATGACTCCCATGACTGGAGCACTGCAATTGACGTCTACATGCTCTTCAGGAGAGACAGGCAAGGAAGAAGGGGTGGAGGGGTGGCCCTGTACATCAGGGAGGCACTAGATGCCGTTGAGATGGACATCAGGGACGATCGGGTTGAGTGCTTGTGGGTGAGAATTAGAGGGAAGTTCGGGAGGGCAGACATCCTGGTTGGAGTCTGTTATCGACCACCCAACCAGGAGGAAGATGTCGATGAAGCATTCTATAGGCAGCTGAAGGCTGTCTCAAGATCACCTGACCTTGTTCTCATGGGTGGCCTCAACCTGCCTGATATCTGCTAGGATCTCAACACAGCAGAGAGGAGGCAGTCTAGGAGGTTCTTAGAGTGCATGGAGGACAGCTTCTTATCCCAGGTGCTGTGCAAACCTACCAGGGGTAAGGCTCTGCTTGACCTCCTCTTCAGCAACAGGGAAGGGCTGGTGGGTGATGTGGTGGTTGGAGGGTGTTTAGGCACCAGTGACCACGAGATAATTGAATTTTCATTACCAGCCAAGCTAAGAGGGGTAGCAAGAAGACCTCCACTCTGGACTGCTGGAGGGCAGACTTCAGGCTACTCAAGGAACTAACTCAGAAGGTTCCTTGGGATACAGCCCTTAAAAATAAAGGGGTCCAGGAGAGCTGGAGCTGCTTCAAGGAAGAACTCTTGAAGGTGCAGGAACAGGCTGTGCCAGTGTCCCGGAAGATGAGCCGCCGGGGCAGACGGCCAGCCTGGTTGGTCAATGAACTCTTAATAGAACTAAGGGAAAAAAGAGGGTGTACCATCTCTGGAAGAAAGGGGAGGCAACCTATGGAATGTTTAGGGATGTTGCTAGGACATGCAGAAAGAAAATTAGGGAGGCAAAAGCCCATTTAGAACTTAGACTGGCCTCTGCTGTGAAGGACAACAAAAAGTCCTTCTATAAATACATCAATAGCAAGAGGAAGGGCAAGGACAACCTCCACTCCTTGGTTGACACGGAGGGGAACGTTGTAACAAAGGATGAGGAAAGGCAGAGGTACTTAACACCTTCTTTGCTTCAATCTATCCTAGCATGGCAGAACATCTTCCAGACAGCTGGCCTGCAGAGCTGGCAGAAGGAGCCAGGGAGCTGCATGTTTCCGCTGCTCCAGGAGGCAGTTAGAGATCTTCTGAGCCGCTTGGACCCCCACAAGGCCATGGGACCAGATGGGATCCATCCTAGGGTGCTGAGAGAGCTGGCAGATGAGCTGGCCAAGCCACTCTCCATCATTTTTCAGCAGTCCTGGCTCACTGGAGAGGTCCCAGAAGACTGGAAGCTGCCAACGTGGTGCCCATCCACAAGAAGGGCCGGTTGGATGAGCCAGGGAATTCTAGGCCTGTCAGCCTGACCTCAGTGCCAGGCAAGATTATGGAACAGGTCATCTTGAGTGCGATCATGCAGCACTTACAGGATGGCCAAGGGATCAGGCCCAGCCAGCATGGCTTTAGGAAGGGCAGGTCCTGCCTGACCAACCTGATCTCCTTCTATGATCAGGTGACCCGCCTGGTGGATGTGGGGAGGCTGTGGATGTGGTCTACCTGGACCTCAGCAAGGCCTTTGACACCGTCCCCCACAGCAAACTCCTGGCCAAGCTGGCAGCCCATGGCTTGGACAGGAGCACACTGCGTTGGGTTAGGAACTGGCTGGAGGGCCGAGCCCAGAGAGTGGTGGTGAATGGTGCCACATCCGGCTGGCGGCCAGTCACTAGTGGTGTGCCCCAGGATCGGTGCTGGGCCCCATGCTCTTCAACATCTTTATTGATGATCTGGATGAGGGCATTGAGTCCATCATCAGTAAATTTGCGGACGACACCAAGCTGGGGGCAGGAGTTGATCTGATGGAGGACAGAGAAGCTTTGCAGAGGGACCTCGACAGGCTGGACAGATGGGCAGAATCCAAGGGCATGAGATTGAACACATCCAAGTGCCGGGTTCTGCACATTGGCCACAACAACCCCATGCAGTGCTACAGGCTGGGGTCAGAGTGGTGGAGAGCGGCCAGGCAGAGAGGGACCTGGGGGTGCTGGTGATTGTAGGCTGAACATGAGCCTGCAGTGTGCCCAGGCAGCCAGAAGGCCAATGGCATCCTGGCCTGCATCAGAAACAGTGTGGCCAGCAGGAGCAGGGAGGTCATTCTGCCCCTGTACACTGCACTGGTTAGGCCACACCTTGAGTCCTGTGTCCAGTTCTGGGCCCCTCTTTAGGAAGATGTTGTCTTACTGGAGCGTGTCCAGAGAAGGGCAACAAATTGGGGAGGGGTTGGAAGACAAGCCCTATGAGGAGAGGCTGAGGGAGCTGGGGTTGCTTAGCCTGGAGAAGAGGAGACTGAGGGGTGACCTTATTGCTCTCTACAACTACCTGAAGGGAGGTTGTAGCCAGGCGGAGGTTGGTCTCTTCTCCAGGCAGCCAGTACCAGAACAAGAGGACACAGTCTCAGGCTGCGCCAGGGCAGGTTTAGACTGGAAGTTAGGAAGAAGTTCTATACTGAGAGAGTGATTGCCCACTGGAATCAGCTGCCTGTGGAAGTGGTGGAGTCACCTTCATTGGAGGTGTTCAAGAAGAGGCTTGATGGGGTGCTTGGTGCCAGGGTTTAGTTTTTTAGTTGTTTAGGTGGGTTGTATTGTACTGTATTGTACTGTATGGTACTGTATTGTATTTAGGTGGGTTGGATTGGTTGATGGGTTGGACGTGATGATCTTGAAGGTCTCTTCCAACTTGTTGTATTGTATTGTATTGTATTATTGTATAAACCTCAGCTTGGAGAGACTCTTTGTCCCTCCACAGGAGGACATGGCCTCAGGAGGTCAGCAGAGCCTGTTTGCATTGTGCAGATGAGATGTCAGCAGATGAGCTGAGGTGAACCTGAGTGAGCAACACCATCAGCTATTGCTGGAGGTACCAGGCACTGGAGGCTTGAGGAGCCTCGCCAGCCTCTGGCAGGGGCAGCAGGAGGCCAGGGAGACTCTCTGACTGCTGCAGGGCAGGGCCTGTGTGAGTGAGGGGGAAAGACTCTGTCTCTGAAATCCCACACTCCATTAGGGGGTCCTGAGGCCAGCTCAGATGTGGACACCTTGCAGAGCTGGGACATTGCTGTGTGTCACTCCGAACAAACCCTACTGGCCCAATCAGATTAACTTTCAAATGTTTGGGCAGGCTGTTGTCTGCTCACATCAGCCTTGCTGGGACTGTGCCTGAGATGTGCACAGAGCCATCCCAGAGGTTCTGGGCTCCTTGGAAAAGGCTCTTCAAGAACACCAAACAGGAGGGTGGAGAACATTGCAGGCTGGTCACCCTCAGCACAGTCCCTGGGAAGGTGAAGGCTCAAACACCTCTGCATCATTTGCAGGCCTTGCAGGACAAGAGAGGTAGTGCTGAAGCCATATGAGTAGGGGCAAAGAAGGGTGATGTTTTGTGCCTGGACCTTAGCCAGGGCTTTGCCATGGTCCCCATAGTCTCTTTAGATCCAGACTGCTGAGAGCTGGAGTGCAAATGGATGAGGTGGTGGCTGGGGGTTGCTGAAGCCCAAATGTCAGCAGTGGAGAGTCCTCCTGGCAGACACTTGCCAGTGGCATCCCTCAGGGCAAGCCCTTGGGCCAGCAGTGTGGAATGTCTTCATGAACTCCCTGACACATCTGAGCCAGGGCCTTTGCACGCCCCTCTGGAGATGAAGCCAAACTGGGCAGAGCCCTTGAGGGACCTCATCTGCTTAAACCTGCCCTGAGCAGCTGGATCATGGACAAGAGGATGTGCAGGGAGTCTCCTCCACAACTGCAGCCGGACAGAGCCAGCAGCTCCTCCACTCAAAGCCTTGGTAGGAAATCTGCCAGATGGCTCTGGTGAAACTTGGATCTGCTCAGGCTCTGGCCACAGGAGGCTGAGGGCTGAGTGTGCAATCCTGTGCTCAGCTGTGTCTCAGGAACTCACTGCTCAGTAGGAAGCCAAGGACTGGGAAGGGGGAGGTGGGCCACTTCTGCCTCCTGAGAGGATTGGCCAACAGCAGCACAGAGCTGGAAAGGACTGTGAGGTCATTGTGTCTGCAGGAGCTGCTAGGGCAGCCCTGGGCTCATGGCTGGCAGATGGGCAGAGTGATCTGTCAGATGGCCTCTGCCAAAGGCCTGGGCTGACTGCAGGAAGGGGCTGATGGGTGGTTGCTGTGTCTCTGCTGGCCTGAGTAGCTGATGGGACAGCAGCAGGCACGGGCTAGGTGCTGTCTAGCCAAGAAATGCAAGGCCAGCAGCATTGGAGCTCCTGCTGAGTGTAGGCAAGAGCAGGAGAGAGGAACACTGCCAGATGGTGCAGCCTGGCAGTTGCAGCCTGGCCATGAGGAGCAAGAAACCTCTCTCAAAGGTGTGGTGGGTTGAGAAAGTTCCCTCCCCACACACAAAGAAAGAAACCACAGCTAGCTCAGTCGGAAAAGCAGATGAAAGCTATATTTACAGGCAGAAATGGAATGCAATGAATATGTAACACAAATATACAATATTTACAATATATACAGGAAAATACAGCAATGAACACAATGCCGAAAGCCTTTTCCCTCCAGCCGGCCAGGGGGTTCCCTGAACCCCCTCTCTCTCCTCCCTACCTCCTCCCTTTTTCCCAAAAAAGAGTTAGAGAGAGAGAGAAAGGCAATTAAGAAGGAAAATTCTGTTAGCCAGAAAGTGCATGCAAGAATTAGGTTCTTATCTGGTTAGCTGTTAACTCAAGGCCGTTCCTGCTTCAGAAGAGAGAAGCCGTCCAGCCTACAGGACAGAGAAGCACAGACTGCACCCAGCCTGAACCCAGACCAGACACAGACTGAACCAACAGAACCAAACTCAAACTGAACCTTCCAAGCCACCATGAATTAGTTTAGACTATCTTTTTTTGTGTTCAAATATCCAAAACTTCAGCCAAGTGTTCAGCAACTGTCTCTTTCTTAAAGGCACCGCATCAACCGGTCACAAAAGGGTAGTGCTGTGGCCTGGGAAGTTCTGCAGAAGGAGTCTGGGATCAGCCCTTCTCTCTGTGTCCCCAGGAGCAGAGGGTGAGTGTGGGCAGGTGTCAGTGAAGGCATGGGAAGGCCAGTGTGGGGAAGTGAGATGAGTGCCTGCAGCGGTGCGGGCAGGAGAAGCACTGTGAGACAGTGCAGGACAAAGCTGTGGGAGAGCTGGCCAAGGGCATGGCAGTGGTGGGAATGATGAAGAGAAGCCAAGGCTGTGCCCTCTTGGTTATGGCAACTCTCTGCCCCCGAGGCCTGTGAGGAGATGTTGTCCTAAGGCCCTGGGAGGGCCTCACTGCCTCTTTCCACAGCCCCAGGAAGGCTGTGGACTGTCAGGCCTTGTCCTCCACTCAGCATCACAAACCCTACAGGGTGCTAAAGGAAGGCTGGAGAGGGACTTTCATGAGGGTGTCGGTGACAGGGAAGGGTTGAAGGTGAGGAAAGGAGGTTTGGACTGGGTCTTAGGAAGAAGTTCTTCAGTATGAGGGTTGTGGGACTCTGGAATAGGCTGCCCGGTAGTTGTCCTCTCCTGAGGGTGTTGAAGGCCAGGCTGGATGAGCCTTGAGCACTGAGTCTATAGGAGAGGCATCCTTGCCTATGGCAGGGAGTTGGGCAGATGAGCTCTGAGGTCCCTTCCACCTAGGCCCCTGCTATGCTGCTATGAAACCCACCCCCCACCCCCACTGCACCTGAAGAGCCTTGACCCACACATGAGGGGCAGGAGCTGCCTGCCCAGGGGCTGTGCTCAGGCCTTGGCCTTTGTGCTGCAGGCCAGAGCCAGAGTTTGCTCTCCTGCACTTTGCCTTTGCCTGCTGCAATCACAGCCTCTCCTGAGCTGCTCTAACCAGTCCCTGGGGAGGCTTTGGCAGTAACAAGCCTCAGTGGGGCCAATCAATGCTTCAAGGGACTTTGTCTTTTCTGCTTCTCACTCTTGCACAGTTTCTTCCTCTTCTCTCAGTACCTGAGGTCATGGAATGATCCCAAGTGCCCTGAGGAGCTCTTTGTGTCTTTTTGTTTCCTTCCAGATTTCAAAGTGCACCTCACAAGCTCAGATTTTGAGGTAAACTATTTGATTCTTTCCCAGATGAGGGCAGAGGTGACAGCAGCATCCACCAAGCCAGAATGATGCAGGCTGTCTGCTCAGGAGGTCTGGACTGGGAGGAGAAGCTGTCCTTTGAGGGTTGACACTGAGGGGACAACTTTGCTCCTCACCCTCCCCAACCTCCCCATTGCTGTCCCTGCCCACTTGGGTCTTACATCACTGCTCCTTGCCTCAGACTTCTCCACTGCTCTCTGCAGCTGGAGCTCACAGCTCCATGGCACCAGCTGCCCCCTGCTCTCCTTAGACAACTGCCTGCACACAGCCACAGAAATTGTTGCTCTTTGGAGCAAAGCAAAGCCAAGGCTGAGAAAGTTCCCTCAGCATCCAAGCCTCTGGACCCATCTGCTCAGCACAAGCTGTCTCTCAGCAGCTTGCCTGTCCACAAGATGAGGCAAAGGCCAAAAAGTTCTGCCATGGCTGTGATTTCTCAGCCAGTCAAGAGTTCTTGAGAGTGAGACGCAGATTAAAAGGTTGGTTCCTAGCAGCCTTCCTCAGGATCCCAATCCTGAATTCAAATCTATTCTATGCTGTGCCTGAGAGAAGCACCAAGCACACAGACACAGACACAGAGCTGGCTGCCTCAGTGGAACATAGAGCCCCCAACATGGTGACAGCAAATGGTATCTGTCCAAAGACACGAGAGTGGAGAGGTGGCTGGCAGTGGCTGCCCTGGAGTTCATTCCCTTCTGCTGGAGCTCCGGGTAAACACAAAGCTTCAACATTCTCAGAGGAGGAGAATGAGCCTGGAGAAGTCTGACTTGGTGCTGGCCCTTGGTGCAGGTTTGCCTGAGAGATGTCTGAGTGGGGGAGATGCTGGACAACAGCTGCTGGGATCCAGGAGAGCTCCAAGGCTCTGGCTTGAGGGTCACTGTTTTGAGAGTGGAGATATTGACTTCCATC
>JAAWVA010000030.1:31570531-31613581 GCA_015227895.2 Colaptes auratus
GCCAGGGGTGTGAGAACCCAACCTGCTTTCCAGACTCAGCCTTATCTTCTCTCTGTCTAGAGCTGCCATCTGCTGCTCTATCCCTGTTTGCTCTCCCAAGCTCCAGGATTACTTGATTGATGTCAGAAAGCTAAGCTCTGAACTAGGGGGAGAGTTCTAACAGTCAGTGAGAAAGTTCAGAAGTCTCCTTCCCTCAGCTGTCCTGCTGAGTGTTCTGGGAAGGCTCAGCTGAGGGCCCAGTTCTGTGAGGCAGCAGAGGTGGGTTGTAGCTGAGTTGAGCCTGGGGTTTACACCCAAGGTCAATGCCAAGGGTAAAGGCTGGAGCTAGGATGAACAATGGGGGGCAGAGTCAGGGTCAGGAGGGGGTTGCGAGGAGCTGAACTGTAAGGGGTGAGGTGAGACATGGGCTCAGTTTCACTGTTAGAACAGGGACTGAGTAGAGAGATGGGAGTGGCAGTACTTGGAGAGCCTCATAGGATCTGTCCTGCACTGGGAGGTGCTCAAGATATTCAGTCTGTATTGGGAGGTGTGGTTATTGCTCCCCCTGTTTCCACAGCAGCAGTAGTAGCCCCTTATAACGAGGTCTCTTAGGGTGATGAATGTAGGGGCATGAACCCTGCTGCTGCTTCAAGCAGAATTCCAGAATGCAGAGAATCTCTGAAGTCCTCCAGAGTTCTTTATTACTGTGTTGTAGAGTGCCCAGCATTACAGAGTTTCAGAGTGTCTTTAACAGATGAAGTCCCAGAAGCCCTTTACAAAGTAGCTAAGCAAAGCCTAAGTCCCAAATATTCCCTAGCAGTACATGTCTAACCCCCACTCTCAGTAGTGCTCCGAGGAGCTGCTTAAATTCTCTTTCTTATCAATCACTTAACAGTAAAACCTAACCACAGGGTAGAAGCTAAAAAGCATTTCCCAAAAAGAGGTGCCAGTGTGTCAGAGGTGTCTCCTGCAGCCTGTTCAGTCAAAGGATGTAAGGTGGTGCTGGCATGCATGGTGGTGGTTTTTGGCCTTTAAATTTAGTGACAGAGTTTGAGCAGAAAAGTAGAAAAATAGAAATAAATCACTGTTGGGTGTTAAATGGAGAACAAAAGATGATTCAAGGCAAATTCATGGGATAAATGTCAAGAATAAAATGGGCTGTGTTATAAAAACTCCATTCTCTCGTATCCTCCCTCTTCCTCTCCTCTCCCTATCCTCTCATCTCCTCTCCTCTCATCCTCTCCTCTCCTCTCCTCTCCTCTCCTCTCCTCTCCTCTCCTCTCCTCTCCTCTCCTCTCCGAGCCTCTCCTCTCCGAGCCTCTCCTCTCCTCTCCGAGCCTCTCCTCTCCGAGCCTCTCCTCTCCGAGCCTCTCCTCCCTTCCTTTCCCTTCCCTTCCCTTCCCTTCCCTTCCCTTCCCTTCCCTTCCCTTCCCTTCCCTTCCCTTCCCTTCCCTTCCCTTCCCTTCCCTTCCCGTCCCTTCCCTTCCCTTCCCTTCCTTCCTTCCCTTCCCTTCCCTTCCCTTCCCTTCCCTTCCCTTCCCTTCCCTTCCCTTCCCTTCCCCTTCCTCCCTTCGCTGTTTTGCTTCACTCAGGAGAGATAATGTGCTCTGGCTGACCTTGGCTAAGTCTAACTTCTCTGCTCCTTTCTCTTGTCCCTTTTGTGCAGGGGGATAAGGGGGAGCCAGGGAGGGAGAAGCCAGTAGCTTCCCCTGGTCTTTGGCTGGGGGGGGGGTCCTTGTGCTATTTATTAGTTGTAAGGATCTGTGTAGTATGGTAAATCCTGTATATTTTGTACACATTCATTGCATTCCATTGTAGAGTGCAGGTTTTGCTTGTAAATACAGATTCATTTGCTTCTAACTGCATTGGTCTGGCAAAGTTCATGTTGGGGGAAAAACTTCAACCCATCACAAAAAACTATAAAAACTGGTGCCTATTCAATGTGGAGCAATTGCTTGATTGATTAATTGCTGCTCTAAGTAAGGAAGCAAAATGAAGCTGGTTTGGGTTTTAAGATTTGATATATTCTGCTCTGACTCAGATTCTGTACAAATAGTGTATGGCCTTGAAGTTGGGTAAGCGAGGGAGATATTTGGCATATAAACTGTCCCTTTGGACCCTGCAGCTCCCTGGGAGGGGGTTGGGGCCGGGGGTGGGTTGGGCTCTTCTGCCTGGAATCAGGAGGAGAGGAAATGGCCTGGGAGCTGCGCCAGGGCAGGCTAGGGTTGGGCATGAGCAGCAACTGCTGTCCTGCAGGAGTGGCCAGGGGCTGGCACAGGCTGCCCAAGGAGGTGCTGCAGTCTCCAGCCTGGAGCTGGTCGGGACAGCTGTGGGCATGGCCCCAGGCACCAGGGAGCGTGGTGGGGGTGGACCGGACCCTTAAAGCTCGCAGCCAAACCCCCTGGTTGCAATCCCAGGCACAAATCCAGGCTGGGCAGTGACTGGCTGGGGAGCAGCCCAGAGGAGAGAGACTTGGGGGTGCTGGTGGACGAGAAGCTCAACAGGAGCTCTCAGTGTGCACTTGCAGCCCGGAAAGCCAATCAGATCCTGGGCTGCATCAGGAGAAGTGTGGCCAGCAGGTCAAGGGAGGTGATTCTCCCCCTCTACTCAGCTCTGGTGAGACCCCACCTGGAATACTGCGTCCAGTTCTGGAGCCGCTATTACAAGAGGGATCTGGAGGTGCTGGAAGGTGTCAGAGAAGGGCCACGAGGATGATCAGAGGGCTGGAGCACCTCTGCTATGAGGACAGACTGAAGGAGTTGGGGCTGTTCAGTCTGGAGAAGAGAAGGCTCCGAGGTGACCTCATTGTGGCCTTCCAGTATCTGAAGGGGGCTAAAAGAAGGCTGGGGAGGGACTTTTCAGGCTATCAGGGAGTGATAGGTCTAGGGGGAATGGAATGAAGCTGGAGATGGGGAGATTCAGGCTAGATGTGAGGAGGAAGTTCTTCACCGTGAGGGTGGTGAAGGCCTGGAATGGGTTGTCCAGGGAGGTGGTTGAGGCCCCGTCCCTGGAGGTGTTTAAGCCCAGGCTGAATGAGGCTCTGTCCAGCCTGATCTAGTGTAGAGTGTCCCTGCCCATGGCAGGGGGGTTGGAACTGGATGATCCTTGTGGTCCCTTCCAACCCTAACTGAAACTATGAAACTATGAAACTATGAAATTTTTGTGACCTTTGGCAGTTAACCATTCCTCCACAAAGGATCTCAGGCAGGAAAATGTTAATGAAAGGTTCTTTATTTTTTTAACCAAATAAAGAGCAGAGGTCCTGCTGCACAAACTCTTGGTCAGCAAAGCAGAGAATGTGTTAGAAAAAGGGATGACAGTTTTATAAAGAGTAAAACACCATCACCACACAGTGCAGAAGCTAGGCTGGGCCTGCACTGAGGGACATCAGAACTGCTCTGCAGAAGAGTTTATTGCTTCTGAAAGCATCCAGGGATCAGTTGGTACAAGGCAGCCTTCAGCTCTTGGTTCCTCAGGCTGTAGATGAGAGGGTTGACTGCTGGAGGCACCACTGAGTACAGAACTGACACCACCAGATTGAGGGATGGGGAGGAGATGGAGGAAGGCTTCAGGTAGGCAAAGGCACCAGGGCCAAGAAAGAGAGAGACCACAGCCAGGTGAGGGAGGCAGGTGGCAAAGGCTTTGTGGCGTCCCTGCTGAGAGGGGATCCTCAGCACTGCCCTGAAGATCTGCACATAAGACACCACCATGAACACAAAACAGACAAATGATAAACAGGCACTGAGCACAAGAAGCCAAAGTTCCCTGAGGTAGGATGTGGAGCAGGAGAGCTTGAGGATCTGGGGGATTTCACAGAAGAACTGCTCCAGGCTTGGTGACTCCACCACCTCCCTGGACAGCACATTCCACTCCCTGAACACTCTGGCAGGGAAAAAGTTTTTCCTACTGTCCAGTCTAAACCTACCCAGTCCTAGCTTGAGGTCATTCCCTCTTGTTCTGTCACTAATGACCTGTCAGGAGAGACCAGCAGCAGCTCTCCACAACCTCCTTTCAGATAGTTGTAGAGAGCCAGGAGGTCTCCCCTCAGCCTCCTCTTCTCCAAACTAACCAGCCCCAGCTCCCTCAGTTGCTCTTCATCAGATTTCTTCTCCAGGCCCTTCCCCAGCTCCTTGCCCTCCTCTGCCCTGGCTCCAGCACCTCCACAGCTCTCTTGCAGGGAGGTGCCCAAAACTGGACACAGCACTCAAGGTGTGGCCTCCCTGGAGCTGAGTATCAGGGGTCAGTCACCTTCCTGCTCCTGCTGGACACAGCATTGCTGATCCCAGCCAGGATGCCTTTGGCTTTCTTGACCCATTTGGCACACTGCTGCCTCCTATTCTGCTGCTTGTCCATCAGCACCCCCAGGTCACTTTGGCCAGACAGCTCTCCAGCCACACTGCCCCAAGCCTGGAGCATTGCTTGGGGTTGTTGTATTCCAAGTGCAGGACCTGGCACTTGGCCTTCTTGAAGCTCCTCCTGGTAATGTTGGCCATGGATCTAATCTATCCAAGTCCCTCTGCAGAGCCTCCCTACCCTCATGCAGATCAACTCTGCCACCTGACTTGGTGTCATCTGCTGACTCACTGCTGACACACTCTGTGTCTTCATCAATAGTCATCAACAAAGATGTTAAACAGAAGTGGTCCCAACACTGAGCCCTGAGGAACACCACTTGTGACTGTCTGCCACCAGCTGGATTGAACTCCACTCAGCACCACTCTTTGGGCCCTTTCACCCAGCCAGGGCTGTATCCAGCAGAGCATTGCTCATCCAAGTCAGGAGCAGCCACTTTGCCCAGGAGAATTCTGTGGGGAGCAGTGCCAAAGGCTTTTGGGAAGTCTAGGGAGACAATAGCCACAGCCTTGCCCTCCTGCAACAGTCACTCATCCTGTCAGAGAAGGAGATCAGGTGGGTCAGGCAGGACCTGTCATGGTACAGGGATGCTTTTAGTGGGACCACAACCCACCCAGGTGCCCCCTGGCAGGGATGGCAGCACCAGTTTACATCGAGTCTTTGTCCCCATCTGTCACCGAGGGCCAGACCCTGGACCTTGACTGCAGTGGTGTCAGGACCTGGCTCCAGCACCATCTCCTGGTACAGGTGTGGTGGCTCCTTGCCTGCCAGGCACCAGGGTAGGGCCCAAGCAGCATGAGCAGCACCCCAAACCCTGCCCTGTCCCTCACCCTGTGACACTGATGGCTGTCTCCATCCCCAGGTCTCAGGCTCCTGGCTACGTGTGCCCCACGTCACAGCAGCTGACTCCAGTGAGTCCATGTGCAGGGCCGGCCTGGCCACTGGTGCCCGTGAGGCCTCAGTCATTGTCACTGTGATGCCCAGCTCCAATTTGTCCTAAGGTGAGAGCAGGCTGGGTGGCACTGCTGGGGACGTGCTGGGCCCAGCCAGGTGACCACAGCTCCATCCAGATTGCAATATGTGGAGACCAGACTGTACTGGAATGGGCCCAGGGAATGCAGCTTGTACTGGAATGGGGTCCAGGACGTACTGGGAGGGGATAAGGGGATCCACTTTTTATAGAGACAAGGCCTAATGTGTACCTGGAGGGATGAAAGGGATCCTGTTTGGACTGGGACAGGGTCCAGACTGTACCGGGAGGGCATGAGCATGTGCAGTTTGTACTAGGATGGATGCAGATGGTACTGGGAAGGGAGCCAGGGAATACATTCTCTGCTGCAATAGGACTGTGGTGGGTTGACTGTAGAGGAAGCGACCCAGGGATCCAGACTGTAGGGGAAGAAGACAATATGTGCTAGCTTGTACTGGGATGAGGCCACATCTGTACTGGGAGGGGTTACAGGAACCACGTTTGGACTGAGCCCATACTGGAAGGAGGTCAGGGTATACACGTTGGACTCTGAGTAGGTGCAGTCTGTAATGGGAGGGGACTGGGGTATGAAGGCATGAGGTGACCCTACTGTTCTGATGGCAGTGCTACTCTGCAGCACAGCTCTGTCCCACAAGCAGACCTGGTCTGTCCCTGCCTGCAGTCCCAGCACTGCCACATGGCAGCACAGTGCCCAAGCTGCCAGAGCACTCAGGCCTTGCCCTAGCACAGAGGCTCAGCAAGACAGGGTGGAAGGTCAGAAAGAGCAGCTGAGGACAGCCCAAGCTGTGGGGCTGCCTGGCACTGCTGCTGTGCTGGGACTCTGCCCCTCCACCTCTGCACACAGACACTGCCCTGCAGCTCCACAGAAACCTTGGAAGAAGGAACTCAGAGAAACAACTCCCTGTAGGGTCCTTTATTCTGTTGAACACACTCAGGGAGCACAGCTCCTGATCAGCTCCTGATGTCTGCAGCCTCAGGGTCACAGCGGACAGGACAACACTGAACCAGCAATGGTCTGAAGAAAGACATTTGTGTGGGAACAACATTCTCCCAAGAGGAACAGCACCAGCAGTAGCAGGAACTCCAGCAGCCAGGCTGGGTCTGCATTGAGTGACATCAGAACTGCTCTGCAGGAGAAGACAAAGAGTTTATTGCTTCTGAAAGCATCCAGGGATCAGTTGGCTCAGGGCAGCCTTCAGCTCCTGGTTCCTCAGGCTGTAGATGAGAGGGTTGACTGCTGGAGGCACCACTGAGTACAGAACTGACACCACCAGGTCCAGGGATGGGAGAGATGGAGGAGGGCTTCAGGTAGGCAATGGAGCCATTGATGAGAAATAGGGAGACCACAGCCAGGTGAGGGAGGCAGGTGGCAAAGGCTTTGTGGCGTCCCTGCTGAGAGGGGATCCTCAGCACTGCCCTGAAGATCTGCACATAGGACACCACAATCAACACAAACAGACAAAAAAAACTAAACAGGCACTGAGCACGACAAGCCAAAGTTCCCTGAGGTAGGATGTGGAGCAGGAGAGCTTGAGGATCTGGGCACTTCACAGAAGAACTGGTCCACAGTATTGCCCTGGCAGAGGGGCAGGGAAAATGTATTGGCTGTGTGCAGCAGAGCATAGAGAAAGCCACAGGCCCAGGCAGCTGCTGCCATGTGGAGACAAACTCTGCTGCCTAGGAGGGTCTCATAGTTCAGGGGTCTACAGATGGCAACATAGCGATCGTAGGACATGATGGTGAGGAGAGAAACCTCTGCAGCAATTAGGAATATGAAAAAGAAGAGCTGGAGAACACATCCTGCATAGGAGATGTCCCTGGTGTCCCTCAGGGAATTGGACATGGATTTGGGCACAGTGGTGGAGATTGCACCCAGGTCAAGGAGGGCGAGGTTGAGGAGGAAGAAGTACATGGGGGTGTGGAGGTGGTGGTGCCAGGCTATGGTGGTGATGATGAGGCCATTGCCCAGCAGGGCAGCCAGGTAGATGGCCAGGAAGAGGCAGAAGTGCAGGAGCTGCAGCTGCCTTGTGCCTGGGAATGGCAGGAGGAGGAAGTGGCTGATGGAGCTGCTGTTGGCCATCTGCTGCCTCTGGCCGTAGACCTGTGCAAGGAGGAAAGGCAGTGACAAGTTAGGGCACACTTCTCTCAGCCTCATTGTAACCCTGTCCTGAGCTGCAGGAGGAATGGATCAGCTCAGTCCCCATCACTACCAACCCATGGCACAGTCAGAACCTCTGTCTCTTGAGTTACAGCAGAAAGTGACAAACAGCCCAATCCCAGGGAACAAGAGTCCCATTGAGAAGTGGAGATACAGGGAGCAGGCCTGCAGTGCTGCAGAGACAATGAGGCGAAGAGAGAAAGGCAGAAGGGCTGGGGGTGAAGCCTTCTCCTTCCCCAGCTCTACTCACTGCTGCTCACAGGATGGAACTGAAGGGCTTTGGTCCTCCTTCTGTGTGCACACTCCAGGAGCCTTTAGCTGAGCATCAGCTGCCAAGATGGAGATGCCTCCAGGAGCTACAGCTGCAGTGTCCTGCACCCACAGCCTCACTGTGTCAGGGTTTGCAGTGACTTCTCCTCCAGTTTGCTCTCAGCATCCTCCCAGTCCTGGCCACCTTGAAGCTCTCTCTGCCTTCCTCATCTCCCTGAGATCCTCTGGCAGTGCCCTCAGCCCTGCTGTGCTGTGCAGAGGAGCTGCTGCTGGCCAGAGCTGTCTCCTGCAGTGCTGCCTTCTTGCCAGCAGCTCCTTCCAGCCCAGGAGCCTGGCCCAATAGGGCAGCAGAGGACCAGCCCAAGGTGTTTTAATAACTCTTCTGTTGGTTTTTGTTGCCCTGACAACCTCAGGGACTGAGAGGAAGCTGATGAAACCTCTGCAGAAATCAAAGTCTGATTCTAACTCTGAAGTTTCTTCTACTCTTAATGGGTCCCAGTGAAGCATACTGGGAAAGGGTCCCCAGGGGCTGGTTAGAGCAGAAGGAGAGAGTGGATGCAAGGGAAGCATCACTGGAGGCACTGAGCATCATCCCAGGCTGTGGGGAGCAGAGAGCTGAGGCAGTGCTGAGAGGTCAGGACAAGCAGCTCAAGGTGGCTCTGCTGCTGAGCAACCTGGAGGGGTTCATTGATCTAAAGGGCCAAGCCCTGACCCCCAGCCCCTGGCAAGGCAGATCCTGTCCATCACCTCTGGCTCTGGGCTCTTCTGGGGGCAGTGGGGAGTGAGGATGAGCAGTGAGCAGGGTAGGACCTTGTCAGGGTTTGCTGCTGTTTGCTTGCAAGAGACAACTCCTGCTGAAAAGGAATGAAATGTACCTTTAAAAATACTTTTTATCAGATGCTTTGTGCACTAAAAACCTCTCCAATTAGCTGCAGAAACCTTGGCAAGAATGAGAGGTTCAGCAGTATTTAATGAGCCCCATGGATATTTGGGGCTGATTACATCATCCTTAGGACTGCCAAGAAGCCTCTCAAGAAGTCCAAGCAGAAGAAAACTCCAAAGTCCTTGAAGCATTGATTGGCCTCCTGAGGCTTGTTACTGCCAAAGGCTCCCCAGGGACTCCTTAGAGCAGCTTGTTAGAGGCCAGGATTGCAGGGAGACAAAGGCAAAGTGCAGGGCAGAAAAACTTGCCTTAGTGTACGAAGCAGAAAGGCCAAGCCCTGACCACTGTCCATGGAATAGAAGAACCTCACAGGCTCAAAGCCAAGTTTCTCCTCCAGGCCTTGGTGGCAGAGCAAGTGCCAGAGCAAGGGCACAAAGGCCTTGGTCCTGTTGGGCCTCTCAGCCTTGCCAGAGCCCTTGCCATGAGATACTCCCCACCATTACCCAATAGGAACATCTCCATGGGAGCAGTGAGGGAAGAAAGAGGAAGAGAAGGACTTTGCAGATGGATTTAGAGGGTGCAGGAGGATATTAGGTATGAATAGGCTGTTTCCTGAGTCCACCTTAGTGGGTTGGACCTCTGGACACAGGAGGTGTAGCTTATGTGGCAGGAATAGAAGGCACCCAGCCTGAACTGCCACAGAAGGTGAAGGGAAAAGTCTGAACACAGATGGTGACCAAACCATGTCTTGTGACAACACCAAGAGATCCAAAACAGGCAGTGAAAGGTGAGGAGAACTTCTCCTGGCTAGCTGATGGAAGGCAAACTCAAGGGTTCTCCAACAAACAACAGGAAGAAGTGCTCAGAGAACTGGAATAATTCAACAGCTAAGGCTGTGCAGTGTTGGCAGCCAGGAAGAAGGATGACACCGAGATGTGCTCAAGCAACAGCCAGCAGCAGAGGCACTTGATTAATGCACATCATGGCTTAGATCTTTTCTTTCTGTGTCCATGTGCCCTTTGTACTGAGGGATTGGTTAGGCTTGGTGTCCAGGCACCTCTCTCCCCTTGTGGTAGCCTGGGGGAGGTTCTCTGTTCTTTCTTTGTTGTTCACAGATCTTCTTTCCTGGAGTTCTTTGCATTCCTGATTCAAGGGCAGAGCTCTGCTTAGTTCAAGGTTAAAGCTGCCCATGGCCATCTGCTTTACCTACAATTCTTCCTTTTTGTCCAGGGCTCATTCTCTTCTGCAGGGCTCTTTGCAGACATGAGAATGAACAGGGCACTGCCAACACCAGGAGTGATCCAATCAGCAATATTCATAACCCAGTTTTGTAATACTCTTCTGTCTATGTTAGAATGATCACTCAGTGTGTACAGCACAGACCATCACATGCTGTCCAGCCCTGACCCGGAGCTGATAACAAAGAACCAACAGCAGCTGGATTTTGCAGGCTGCCATGGCTGACACTCTCCACATCAGTGGCTGATTCAAGCAACACTTTTGATGTTTCCTTGTCTTGTTTTACAACCCAAGATGCCAGTTCCCTTAGCTGAGCTGCTGCTTTGCTGCAGCAATTTGAAGCAAGATTTCTGTCGCTATGTGTTTAGCTTTGTTCTACAAACCTCATGATCATCTCCTTCAGCTGTTAGGCTAAGCCTGCATGGCTCTAAGGCAAGGGAGTGTGATTAAAGATCATAGTACTACATCAGCTCCAGCTCTATGCTCAGGTACACACAGCTTTCTGCTTGTAAGGTCCTGAAATATCGAATTCTTGAGGCTCTAAGGGGCAAAGAGCAGATTATCATCCCACATGTCCTGGTGCTCAAACACCTTACTGGTGTGCTACAATTTAGTTTTGACAGGCATTTAAATCCCAGGTTTGATTTCATGCATGCAGCAGTGCTGCCCAAATGGTTTGCTATCCCATGGAGTTAGCTGATGTGGGCTGAGGGCTTTGTTTCCATTAATCATTTGCAGAGCCACACTGGGGCCTTTTTTGCCAAAGGATTGCTCACAGACTGCAATGACAAGAGATGAGTTACTGTGACAGGGCTCGTACCACTCTGAGAGATGGTTAAACGATGCAGGGTATAGACAGCTTTCCACAGCCTGCTGTGTGGTGTCTCCCCCAACATTCCCGCTTTCTGCTTTTCAAGCATAGTTTTACAAGTGTGATGGGCAGGTTCAGTTATGGCCTGGCCTGTGGGGCAGTGGGGTGTGCTGGGAACATGAGGAACCCCCCACTGGCGTACAAACGCTTGTGACCTAGAGGCGATAGAGCCAGGGCCAACATCAGCTCTGATTTGCTGTGGAATGCCCAGGGCAGAAAAAGCTTTTCTCCAGGGCATAATTCCATCTCAGGCCTTTTCACCACCATGTAGGGTAGACCATATCCCAGCAGAGAATGTGTCAACTGAGACATGGACATGTTTCAAAGGCCCAGACTTGGGCATGGGAGTAACATCAGATTGCTATAGCTGTAGGCTCTGTAATCCCCTGGGATTGACACCAGCTGGCTGGGTTGAAGAGAAATGTTGGCAATCTGCACAAGAGGCCACAATATCTCTTGCTGAAGGCAACAATATGCCAAACTGCCTCTGCAGCGTGCAAGCTCCTTGGTGGAAAAAGGCAGGGATTGAGCTGCTTGCTGCCATGTCAGGCATAGGTGCAGCCCAGGCAGGCACCATCAGGGTATCAGCTGTGGTGTTTCCCTCGGACACACACCCTGGCAGCACTCTGTGGCTATGAACATGCAGCACGTAGAATGGTTCTGTTTGACTTTGCAGCACAAGCCATAGGGCTTTTAGCAAATGAAACAAAGATTTGTTGTTAACCTCCTTCAGCAGTGCCTGGTGCAACCACTATACAAGGTTACAAACACACTGTGAGTCAGTGACAACGGTTATGGGCTCGTTGAGCCACTTAGTAAAGGCCATTACCACAGTTTTTAACTCCAGGAGCTGAGGTGAACCATCCTGAGAGGCTAGGAGCTCCTGCCATTTCCCCTTTTCTTGCCAGGCAGCGACTGCCTTCCCTGTTTCCCCTGAACCATCAGTTGAGATTGTTTTTCATGGGACTGGTGTCACAGAGAACCAAGTTCGTTCCACTCATTGCAGCCCTCCATGTAGCTGCAAAAATCGATGTGCCTAGCTGTGGTGGGGTGAGAAAGTTCCCCACACACACACAAAGAAACCACAGCTAACTCAGCCGGAAAAGCAAAATGAAATAAGCAATTGTGGTGGGGTGAGAAAGTTCCCTCCCCACACACAGGGAAAGAAACCACGGCTAGCTCAGTCGGAAAAGCAGATGAAAGCTATATTTACAGGCATAAATGGAATGCATGAATATGTACACAAATATACAATATTTACATATATACAGGAAAATACAGCAATGAACACAATGCAGAAAAAGCCTTTTCCCTCCAGCCGGCCAGGGGGGTTCCCTGAACCCCCCTCTCTCCCTCCCCACCTCCCCTTTTTCCCAAAAAGGGTTAGAGAGAGAGAGAAAGGCAATTAAGGAAGAAAAATTCTGTTAGCTCAGAAAACGCATGCAAGAATTAGTTCTCTTATCTGGTTAGCTGTTAACTCAAGGCCGTTCCTGCTTCAGAAAGAGAGAAGCCGTCCAGCCCACAGGACAGAGAAGCACAGACTGCACCCAGCCTGCACCCAGACCAGACACAGACTGAACCAACAGAACCCAAACTCAAAATTGCACTCTACAACAACCGACCAATGAAATTAGTTTAGACTATCTTGTTTTTGTTTAAATATCAAAAACATTCAGCCAGAGTGTTCAGCAACTGTCTCTTTCTTAAAGACACAACCTCAACCCGTCACAATCCACCTCTTCTAAACAATTTCATTGGCTGTTCATACTGTCCATCCAATATAAAGCAATAGCTACAATTTGTAAGTAGAGTTCATAGTCCATTCCGGCTATCCTCAGGTGGAGATCATTCAGAAGTCCAAGAAACAAGAAAAATGGAAAACAGTTTGTCTCTTCGCAGATGAAGCGAAGAAAAGGGAAACAGGGAAGCAGGGACTCTCAGTTGACTCAGGGCTCTCAGGGCTCTCAGGGTTCGTGCACCATGGATTCCTCATGGATTCTTCCTTTGGGCGCGATGTAGCTGTACAACACTCTGAAATTAAACTCTTTCAGCTAAAGTTAGATTTCTTTGTGGAATACACTGAATTTCACCATTCTCTTGCATTACCCAATAAGTGTGACCCGGACCTGCAGCTGAAACCACCCCTCGGACAGGTTTAGCCTCTCCTGAGGGAGAAAATACCCAAACAGTTTGACCTAACAGATTCTTTTCTCTAACAACAGGAACTCTATCACCTTCCACTTTCTGTAGCAGATCGGAGTGTGCTGGTCCAGCTCGGTTCACTGAACCTCTACTATTTACCAGCAGTTGCTTGTGCTAAATGCTTTCCCAGTTTTTCAAAGATCCACCCCCCATGGCTTTAAGAGCGGTCTTCAGCAAACCATTGTAGCGTTCAATCTTCCCTGCAGCTGGTGCATAGTAGGGAATGTGGAATATCCACTCAATGCCGTGCTCTTTGGCCCAGCTCTTTACAAGGTTGTTCTTGAAATGAGTTCCGTTGTCTGACTCAATCCTCTCTGGAGTTCCGTGTCTCCACAGGATTTGTCTCTCCAGACCAAGAATGGTGTTGCGTGCAGTTGCATGTGGAACTGGATAAGTTTCCAACCAGCCAGTGTTTGCCTCTACCATAGTAAGCACATCCTGCTTACCAGAACGAGAACGTGGTAGAGTGATGTAGTCAATCTGCCAGGCTTCACCATACTTGTACTTGGACCATCTGTCACCATACCATAAGGGCTTAAGTCACTTTGCCTGCTTAATAGCAGCACAAATGTCACAGTCATGGATGACTTGTGTGATAGCATCCATGGAAATGTCTATGGATCTGTCACGAGCCCACTGGTAGGTTGCATCTCTGCCTTGATGTCCTGACGAATCGTGAGCCCACGAGCTAAGAATATCTCCCCTCGGTGTTTCCAGTCGAGATCAAGATCAGAGTCCATGGCTACTTGAGAAACTCTTGCAGCTAGATCTGCCTGATGGTTGTGTTGCTGTTCCTCAGTAGCTTTGCTCTTAGGGATGTGAGCATCAATGTGTCTCACCTTCACTGGAATTCTCTCGATTCGATCAGCAATGTCCTGCCACAGGTCAGCTGCCCAAATAGGCTTTCCTTTCTCTGCCAACCACTCTTTTTCCAGTTCTTTAGCCAACCCCACAGAGTATTGGCTACCATCCATGAGTCGGTGTAGAGATAAAGCTTTGGCCACCTCTCACGTTCAGCTACGTCGAGAGCTAGCTGGACAGCTTTTACCTCTGCGAACTGACTGGATTCTCCTTCTCCATCCTTGCCTCTGCAACTCGGCGTGTTGGACTCCACACTGCTGACTTCCACCTTCGCTTTTCCCGACCAGACGACAGGAACCGTCTGTGAACAAAGCATATGGCTTTTCATCATCAGAAAGGTCATTGTAAGGAGGAGCTTCCTCAGCACGAGTTTACTCTCTCCTCTGGAGGCTTAGTACAGTTGGTACCTTCAGGCCAACTTGAGATCACCTCCACCAGACCAGGTCTTTCAAGATTTCCCGTTCGATCTCTCTGTGTTATCAGAGCCATCCACTTAGACCAGGTGGAATCTGTTGCATGATGTGGTGTAGAACCTTTGCCTTTGAACATCCAATTCAAAACTGGTAATCTGGGAGCTAAGAGAAGTTGTGATTCAGTTCCAATCACTTCAGAAGCTGCTTTTACTCCTTCATAGGCAGCTAGAATCTCTTTCTCTGTTGGAGTATAATTAGCCTCTGAACCTCTGTAACCTCGACACCAAAAACCAAGAGGTTGTCCACGTGTCTCACCTGGAGCTCTTTGCCACAAGCACCAGGTTGGACCATTGTCACTTGCAGCCGTGTACAAAATGTTCTTGATGTCCGGACCATCTCGAACAGGTCCAAGACCTATTGCTTGAACTACCTCTTGCTTTATCTGGTCAAAGGCTGCTTGTTGTTCAGGTCCCCAGTGGAAATTGTTTCTCTTTCGAGTCACATCATACAGAGGTTTCACAATCTGACTGTAACCAGGAATGTGCAGTCTCCACAATCCCACTATCCCCAACAAACGTAGAGTTTCTTGCTTGTTCACGGGATTGGCCATGGTAGAGACTCTATTTACCACATCCACTGGAATGTGTCGGCGTCCATCCTGCCACCACACTCCCAGAAACTGGATCTCTCTGGTCGGTCCTTTCACCTTGTCTCGCTTGATGGCAAAACCTGCACTCAGAAGAATGTCAAATGACTTTGTTACCTTTCTCGAAGACTTCCTCAGCAGTTTTACCCCAGACGATGATATCGTCGATGAACTGGATGTGTTCTGGAGCACCACCTCTCTCCAGAGCATCGTGGATCACTGCATGACAGATGCTGGAGCTGTGGATCCAGCCCATTGGCAATCTGTTGAAAGTGTACTGGATTCCTCTCCAGGTGAAAGCAAACTGAGGCCTGCATTCCTCTGCTATGGGAATAGAGAAGAAGGCATTAGCAATGTCTATAGTAGCATACCATTTGGCCTCTTTGGATTCCAGCTCATCCTGGAGTTCCATCACGTCTGGTACTGCTGCACTCATAGGTGGAGTTATTCATTCAGAGCTCGGTAGTCGACTGTCAGACGCCAGTCTCCATTCTGCTTTCGCACAGGCCACACTGGACTGTTGAAAGGGGAATGAGTTTTTGTGGTGGTTTAGGCTGGGTGCTGGCCCGGATGCCACTGCACAGACCACATCCACGCGGGGTCTGCGAGAAAGAGAAAGAGGAAGTGCAGACCCTGCGTGGATGTTTTATAGGGGAGCAGGGCATTATGGGAAATGGAATACCTGGTTTCCTGTGACCACGCCCCTGGGCTGGGCCCACCCCTTGGGACCTCCCAGGTGTGGTCTGTGCAGTGGCATCCGGGCCAGCACCCAGCCTAAACCACCACATATGCAAAGAGTATCTTGTATGGGATGGGAACAACTCCCATGAGCAGATTGCTCACAAAAAAGAAAAAGGGGGATTTGTGGCAATGGTAGCAATAAACAGTGTGAGCAATCTGGCAGTGTAGGCTTAGAGCTTGACATGGTGGTAGGCCATGCTCAGCATAAGTGCAGAAGTAGCTAGCAGTGTAGCAAAACAGTGCTGTGCCTGCAGCATGTAACTAAAGCAGGGCACTGGCAGCTATAAACACAGAGAGTTATCTGGGGGTAACAGGACACACACCTGCATCAACAACCTCGCGTGGTATTAGTAGTGTGACCAATAATCTATAACAGTGCCATGTGTGGTCACTGGTGGGGAGCCAATGAAGCTGTGCCAACGATGCTCCCCGAGTCTCTACAAGCTGTAGAGGTTTCCTTAATACACAGTTTTACTTTGCTGTGCTATACTCACTGTGCTGCACTATAGCCGTGCAATACTGGAACATTAAAGGAGCAATACCAGATCATATTGGTCGTCCGTATTGACTCCAGTCTCCGTCGCTGACACATCCCCAGTCACAAAGGCACCACAACATCTGGGAGGAGCCATTCCAAATGCCCTGGGATGGAGTAAATCCTGCAGAGAACACCAACTGCAGCTGGCTGTGGCAGGAGTGTGGCCACCCAGACATAGGAGTTGTCATCCTCCAGACTCAGCACTGATGCGGCAACATCTGGATTCTTGGTGTGTGGATGTGACATTCTCCAGTCTAGAAGAGTAGGGAGGAACTGGGGAGGATGCAGAGGAGATCTGCCAGGATGAGGATTGACATCTCTGTGGAGAGGCTGAGGGACCTGGGCTGCTTCAGCCTGCTGAAGGGAGGATCAGGGCACTGCCAGAGCAGTGTGCACATGGCTGAAGGGTGGTTTCAGAGAGGATGGAGCTCTTCTGGGGAGTGGGAAGAGACCAAAACCTCCACAAACAGCAGCTTGGAATATTCAGACTGGAGAGGAGGACAAAGTAACATCCCTCAAAGGGCAGAGATGCTATGCATGAGGCCATGCAGAGGCCTCAGGAAATGGCAGGGAGAGCTGAGACAGCTCAGGGAAGGGATGGAAATGGCAGGGGGAGAGCTGGGTGGGGAAGCAAGATTGGTGTCAGCAGCCTGAAGGGAAAGAGCTGCAGGCATGGGAGAGTGGAGTACACACTGCAGTAGGGATGGCCAAGGGATCTGGCAAGGCTGAGAGGACCAACAGGACCAAGGCCTTTGTGCCCTTGGCTCTGGCAGTTGCCTTTGCCAACAAGGCCTGTCAGGACAAACTTTGCATTGAGTCTTTGAGGTTCTTCTAGTCCAAGGGCAGTGGTCAAGGCTTGGCCTTTCTGCTTCAGAGACCAAAGGCAAGTTTTTCTCCCCTGCACTTTGCCTTTGTCTCCCTGCAATCCTGGCCTCTAACAAGCTGCTCTAAGGAGTCCCTGGGGAGCCTTTGTCAGGAACAAGCCTCAGGGAGGCCAATCAGTGCTTCAAGGCACTTTGGAGTTTTCTTTTGACTTGGACTTCTGAAGAGGCTTCTTGGCAGTCCCTTGTCAGAGTCTCCTGGCAGTGCCTAAGGATGATGTCATCAGCCCCAAATACTCCATGGGGCTCATTAAATACTGCTGAACCTCTAATTATTGCCAAAGTTTCTGCAGCTAATTGGAGAGGTTTTTAGTGCACAAAGCATCTGATAAAAAGTATTTTTAAAGGTAGATTTCATTCCTTTTCAGCAGGAGTTGTCTCTTTACAAGCAAACCACAGCAAAACCTGACAAGGTCCTACCCTTCTCACTCATTACCCTCACTGCCCACTGCCCCCAGCAGAGCCCTGAGCCACAGGTGAGGGACAGGCTCTGCCTTGCCAGGGGCTGGGGGTCAGGGCTTGGCCCTTTAGATCAATGAAACCCCTCCAGGTTTGCTCAGCAGCAGAGCCACCTTGAGCTGCTTGTCCTGACCTCTCAGCACTGCCTCAGTTTTCTGCTCTCACCAGACTCTGAGGACACTTTCCCTGTAGGGTCCGCCAGTGGAACCTATTAACACGTCAAGAAACTTCAGACTTTGACTCTAACTTTGAGTTCTGCAGAGGTTTCATCAGCTTCTTCTCAGTCCCTGAGGTTTACCTGGCTCCAAAGACACCAGAGGGCTCCTTTAAATGCCCTGGGCTGATCATCTGCTGCTGAGCTGGGCCAGGCTCCTGGGCTGCATGGAGCTCTGGCCAGGAGCAGCTCCTCTGCACAGCACAGCAGGGCTGAGGGCACTGCCAGGGCATCTCAGGGAGATGAGGAAAGCAGAATGAGCTTCAAGGCACCCCAGGACTGAGAGGATGCTGAGAGCTCAGTGGAGGAGAAGTCACTGCAGTTGCTGACATGGTGAGTCTGAGGAGCTCTTGAGCCTTTCCTGGCAGGGACAGCTCCAGACAGGAAAGATATGGGCTGGGGATGAGGGGAAGCTGTGAATAAGACCCGGGGGAGGCTGTGTTCAGGCTGCTCTCTCAGTACTTCTCTGCAGATGTCTCTGGGTGCTGTCTGCTGGGCAATGACTCTTTAGAACATCTCATCTCCAGGATCCCTGTCTGCTCTGCCCCTCCTGCTGGGCTTGGAGCTGCCCCCAGGGAGGCCCAGATCTGCCATAGGGCACTGGGCAGTGCTGAGCCTTTCCTTGGGGGTCAGCACTCTGCTCCCAGAGGCCTTTGATTCTCTTCAGGAGAGACTGTGTCCTGCTCTGTCTCTCACAGCTGCACCTCTGGGCTGGGACAGAGAAGAGTTCTTTAGAGCTGTCTCTTGAAGCAGTGCTGCCCTGCTCTCCTCAGAGCACAGAGAGCTGGGGGGTTTCTAAAGGCTAATTTGGGCATAACATCTGCAAGGCAGCACAGCGGAAAGTGCAGGGGAGAGGGAACAGCCTGATGGGCAGAGTAGCTCCACTGTAGCAGAGCCAAGATGAGCCCTTGGCAGCACATGGCCTGAGCTCCTGCTCCTCACAGCAGCCTCAGCCAGAGCAAAGCAGACAGCAAATCCATTTCAGCTGGGGGATTGCTGTGCCCCCTGGAGTGCTGCTTCTCAGAGGAGTCTGTCATCGAGTTTTGCTTTCTTTTCTTTCTTAGACATTCCCACAGGCAGCAGATGGCCAACAGCAGCTCCATCACCCACTTCCTCCTCCTGCCATTGCCAGGCACAAGGCAGCTGCAGCTCTTGCACTTCTGCCTCTTCCTGGCCATCTACCTGGCTGCCCTGCTGGGCAATGGCCTCATCATCAGCACCATAGCCTGGCACCACCACCTCCACACCCCCATGTACTTCTTCCTCCTCAACCTTGCCCTCCTTGACCTGGCTGCCATCTCCACCACTGTCCCCAAGTTCATGGCCAATACCCTGACGGACTCCAGGGACATCTCCTATGCAGGATGCGTTGTGCAGGTTCTCTTTTATGTATTCCTAATTGCTACAGAGTATTTTCTCCTCACCACCATGTCCTATGATCGCTATGTTGCCATCTGCAGACCCCTGCACTATGAGACCCTCCTGGGCAGCAGAGTTTGTCTCCACATGGTAGCAGCTGTGGGGGCTTGTGGCTTTCTCTATGCTCTGCTGCACACAGCCAATACATTTTCCCTGCCCCTCTGCCAGGGCAATGCTGTGGACCAGTTCTTCTGTGAAATCCCCCAGATCCTCAAGCTCTCCTGCTCCACATCCTACCTCAGGGAGCTTTGGCTTATTGTGCTCAGTGCCTGTTTATTCTTTGTCTGTTTTATGTTGATTGTGGTGTCCTATGTGCAGATCTTCAGAGCAGTGCTGAGGATCCCCTCTCAGCAGGGACGCCACAAAGCCTTTGCCACCTGCCTCCCTCACCTGGCTGTGGTCTCCCTCTTTGTCAGCACTGTAATCCTTGCCCATCTGAAGCCATCTTCTATCTCCTCCCCATCCCTAAATCTGGTGCTTGCAGTTCTGTACTCAGTGGTGCCTCCAGCAGTCAACCCTCTCATCTACAGCCTGAGGAACCAAGAGCTCAAGGATGCCCTGAGGAAAATGACCACCAGATGCCTTCACAAGCAATAAACTCTTTGTCCTCTCCTGCAGAGCAGTTCTGATGTCACTCTCAGTCTGGTTTCTCTCTGTTTGGCTGCTGCTGGCGCTGTTACCCTTGTGAGAATGTTGTTTCCCCACCACAGTCTTTCTTCAGACCATTTCTGGTTCCGTGTTGTCCTGTCTGCTGTGACCCAGAGGCTGCAGACAGGAGCAGCTGTGCTCCCTGGGTGTGCAACATGCAAGGAAAACTTCTTCCCATCTAGAAGTTCATGACAGAGACAGAGGAGTCTGGTAAAACTTCACTTGAATAAAGGGAGAGTCCACAGGACCCCTGTGGGGTCTCTCTCATTGCTGAAGGCACAGCTCCCCTTTCATCCTACATTTCTGGCTGCAGATTTCCCTCTCCCTTTCCCCACTGGCTCAGGTGCTCAGGATTTAGTCTTTCCCAAACCCCTGCTCCATGTCCCCCTTCACACGAGCCCTCCCTGCTTCATACATCCTATCTTCATTTAAATTAGGTTCTCCACTTCTCTGGGTGGGGAAGTTAACATTCAGTAGTCTGTTAAGCCTGTGCTCTGGCCTAAAAGTTCAGCAGTTCAGGCTGTGATCAGTGTCTGCTATCTTGGGGCAGACCTCTACTGATTTACAGTGAGGTTCAAGGGAAGGGACTGAGCAGAGGCCCCTTTGTGATATACATACACATGGAGAAGGTGAACTGTCTGGCTTCTCCCTTTCCCTTCCAACTCCCTCTTAGCCAATTCTTCCTTTGTAAGGACACTCCCTCCTTTTGATCCCATCAATCCCTCCTCTTTTTTGCTTTAATAATTGTCTTTACAAAATTCATTCCTCATTAACTTAATCCTTTCCTCTTGGCTCATTTCTGATCTTGGTCTTATTTGCAGATACATCATACTGCTCTTTTTTTGTAGCCTTTTTGGCTCCCTTGATATGGCTACAGCCTGCACCTGCCTGACTGCAGGATGGATAAGCCATACAAACCAGGGCATCAGACATGGTAGAGAGATTAGAGCTGCTGTTGCACAAAGGGAGAAGAATGACACTCGTTTGACCCATGGCCCACCAGGCAACCAAGACAATGTGTCCCATTCCAGTCCTTGCCAGGTTTGGACTGGTCCATGAGCCATTTTCCTGCTGTGGGTGGCTATATTTATTGCTGCCTCCCTGTTGTCCTCAATCTCTAGGCACCAGTCAGATGTATTAAACTTTCCACATCCACCTTCTTCCTCAGCTAATAGACAGTCTGGAGAGTCCATTGGGTGCATTGCCTCTGACACCTGGTTTGGTGTTTGGCTAATAGTACCAGGCCCCAGGCAGTCTCATTGCTGTTGAGTTCCACCACAGCCTGGAATCAAATTCTTCTGTTCAGCATAGATTGGAGTTCCATGTCCCCAGCTACCGTCTGGAGCCCAGGTTGCAGGTCCATAGGTCTCTATTCTTTGGTGCAGCCACTCATCATCACCCCACACCTGAGAACCTCCAGCTTTGAAAGATCTTTTCTCTCCCCCCAAGTCTTCAAAACTGGGGATCCCCAATTCATTGCTTTACTGAAGAGGTAACCAGAAAAATCCCAGCTGGATGATCCCTCATGTGCAACTCCTCCCCCAGTGTGCTGGTAGTTCTGGATAAGCTGTGTGTCCACAAAGGCAAAATAATCCATCTGGGGCTTTCCACCAATTTTTAGATGCAGTATCTATATTTTGCCAGAATTTTGAGGTAGTTGATATGCCTTGAGGTGGATTTGTCCCTGAACCATTGAATATGTCACTTTCAGTGGTGTTCATACAATTTTTAGCATTCTTCCTAGACCACTCCCATAAGGTTCTGCAGGCCACCAAGCAGAGTGGGTACCATTGTATCTTAATGTCTGTTTACAGGGGGTTTCTCCTACCCATTTACTAAAAGAACTCCCCTTTTGCTCTGGGCATTCTGCTCAATCTGCTCACACCTAATGCAACTCCTGCATTAGGTGTGAGCAGATTGACTGTGTGCTTAACCTGGTGGCCAAACTGAAGGACGAGGTTGCTAGGCTTAGAGCTCTAAGGGAATGTAGAAGGGAGATGAACTTGAGTAAGCAGGCTCTGCAGGCTCCCCCAGCAGAGGCTGGGTATCCAAAAAGCAGAGGGGAATGGACACAGGTTCCTCTCAAAGGACGCAAAGTAAAACCTCCTTGCCTCCCTTCACCTTCCCCACTGCCCTTGGGAAATGAGTATGGGGCACTGGAGGTCAAGGGTGAGGTGATTCTGATGCCAGAGGACACACCATCTGGGGCTTTCCCTGGGGCTAAACAGGCTAAGGCAAAACAGCCTAAGGTTAAACAGCCTTCCCCCAGCCTCAGGACTTGCTCCCTCAAAAAAAAGAGGAGGGTAATTGTTATTGGTGATTCCCTCCTGAGGGGAACAGAAGGCCCCATATGTCAGCCAGACCCTTCTCACAGGGAAGTTTACTGCCTCCCAGGAGCTAAGGTTAGAGATGTTACCAGAAGGCTGCCTAGTCTGGCGCAGCCCTCTGACTACTATCCCTTAATAGTTACACAGTCAGGGAATGATGATGTTGCAACGAGAACTCCCAGGGCTATCAAAAATGACTTCATGGCACTGGGAGATCTGGTTGAGGGGTCAGGTGCACAAATAATTTTTACATCGATACAGTTAGCTGCAGGAGGGAATACGATAAGGAACAGGACGGCAGCTGCAGTCAACAAGTGGCTTAGAGGCTGGTGCAGTCGAAAGAATGTTGGGTTCTTCGATCTTGGAGAACTTTCTACTGCAGCAGGTCAGCTGGCAACAGATGGAGTACATCTGTCCCAGAGGAGGGGAAAGGTCACAGTATATGAGAATGGCCTGTCCCCCAAAGGGAAAAAGATTCTGGGAAGGGAATTGGCAGGTCTCATTGACAGGGCTTTAAACTAGCTTCGAAGGGGGAAGGGGCTGGAACCAGTCCCCCCAGACAGGAGTCTGAGGGCGGTAAGCTGGAGTCAGGGGCGAAACCAGCAGCCCAGCTGCAGTGTATGTATACTAATGCATGAAGCATGGGCAACAAACAAGAGGAGCTGGAAGCCCTGTTGCAGCAGGAAAGATATGATGTAGTTGCCATCACAGAAACGTGGTGGGACGACTCACATGACTGGAGCGCTGCAATTGACGGCTACAGGCTGTTCAGGAGAGACAGGCAAGGAAGAAGGGGTGGAGGGGTGGCCCTGTACATCAGGGAGGCACTAGATGCCATTGAGACGGAGATCAGGGATGATCGGGTTGAGTGGTTGTGGGTGAGAATTAGAGGGAAGAGCAGCAGGGCAGACATCCTGGTTGGAGTCTGTTATAGACCACCCAACCAGGAGGAAGATGTCGATGAAGCATTCTATAGGCAGCTTAAGGCTGTCTCAAGTTCACCTGACCTCGTTGTCATGGGCGACTTCAACCTGCCTGATATCTGCTGGGATCTCAACACAGCAGAGAGGAGGAAGTCTAGGAGGTTCCTGGAGTGCATGGACAACAGCTTCTTATCCCAGGTGCTGCGTGAACCTACCAGGGGTAAGGCTCTGCTTGACCTCCTCTTCACCAACAGGGAAGGGCTGGTGGGGGATGTGGTGGTCGGAGGGTGTTTAGGCACCAGTGACCACAAGATAATTGAGTTTTCGGTATTCAGCCAAGCCAAGAGGGGTAGCAAGAAGACCTCCACTCTGGACTTCAGGAGGGCAGACTTCAGGCTACTCAAGGAACTAACTCAGAAGGTTCCTTGGGATACAGCCCTTAAAAATAAAGGGGTCCAGGAGAGCTGGAGCTGCTTCAAGGAAGAACTCTTGAAGGTTCAGGAACAGGCTGTGCCAGTGTCCCGGAAGATGAGCCGCCAGGGCAGACGGCCAGCCTGGTTGGTCAATGAACTCTTAATAGAACTAAGGGAAAAAAAGAGGGTGTACCATCTCTGGAAGAAAGGGGAGGCAACCTATGGAATGTTTAGGGATGTTGCTAGGACATGCAGGAAGAAAATTAGGGAGGCAAAAGCCCATTTAGAACTTAGACTGGGCTCTGCTGTGAAGGACAACAAAAAGTCCTTCTATAAATATATTAATAGCAAGAGGAAGGGCAAGGACAACCTCCACTCCTTGGTGGACACAGAGGGGAACACTGTAACAAATGATGAGGAAAAGGCAGAGGTACTTAACACCTTCTTTGCCTCAATTTATACTAGCATGGCAGAACGTCTTCCAGACAGCTGGCCTGCAGAGCTAGTAAAAGGAGCCAGGGAGCTGCATAGTTTCCCACTGCTCCAGGAGGCAGTTAGAGATCTTCTCAGCCGCTTGGACCCCCACAAGTCCATGGGACCGGATGGGATCCATCCTAGGGTGCTAAGAGAGCTGGCAGATGAGCTGGCCAAGCCGCTCTCCATCGTTTTTCAACAGTCCTGGCTCACTGGAGAGGTCCCAGAAGACTGGAAGCTGCCAACGTGGTGCCCATCCACAAGAAGGGCCAGTTGGACAAGCCAGGGAATTAGAGGCCTGTCAGCCTGACCTCAGTGCCAGGCAAGATTATGGAACAGCTCATCTTGAGTGCAATCACGCAGCACTTCCAGGATGGCCAAGGGATCAGGCCTAGCCAGCATGGCTTTAGGAAGGGCAGGTCCTGCCTGACCAACCTGATCTCCTTCTATGATCAGGTGACCTGCCTGGTGGATGTGGTCTACCTGGACCTCAGCAAGGCCTTTGACACTGTCCCCCACAGCAAACTCCTGGCCAAGCTGGCAGCCCATGGCTTGGATGGGAGCACACTGCGTTGGGTTAGGAACTGGCTGGAGGGCCGAGCCCAGAGAGCGGTGGTGAATGGTGCCACAGCCAGCTGGCGGCCAGTCACTAGTGGTGTGCCCCAGGGATCAGTGCTGGGCCCTATGCTCTTCAACATCTTTATTGATGATCTGGATGAGGGCATCGAGTCCATCATCAGTAAATTTGCGGACGACACCAAGCTGGGGGCAGGAGTTGATCTGCTGGAGGGCAGAGAGGCTTTGCAGAGGGACCTCGACAGGCTGGACAGATGGGCAGAGTCCAAGGGCAGGAGATTGAACACATCCAAGTGCCGGGTTCTGCACATTGGCCACAGCAACCCCATGCAGTGCTACAGGCTGGGGTCAGAGTGGCTGGAGAGCGGCCAGGCAGAGAGGGACCTGGGGGTGCTGGTTGATGGGAGGCTGAACATGAGCCTGCAGTGTGCCCAGGCAGCCAAGACGGTCAATGGCATCCTGGCCTGCATCAGGTACAGTGTGGCCAGCAGGAGCAGGGAGGTCATTCTGCCCCTGTACACTGCACTGGTTAGGCCACACCTTGAGTACTGTGTCCAGTTCTGGGCCACTCAGTTCAGGAAGGATGTTGACTTGCTGAAGCGTGTCCAGAGAAGGGCAACAAAGTTGGTGAGGGGTTTGGAACACAGCCCTGTGAGGAGAGGCTGAGGGAGCTGGGGTTGCTTAGCCTGGAGAAGAGGAGACTCAGGGGTGACCTTATTGCTCTCTGCAACTACCTGAGGGGAGATTGTAGCCAGGCAGAGGTTGGTCTCTTTTCCCAGGCAGGCAACACCAGAACAAGAGGACACAGCATCAGGCTGCGCCAGGGGAGGTTTAGACTGGATGTTAGGAGGAAGTTCTATACCGAGAGAGTGATTGCCCATTGGAATGGTCTGCCCAGGGAGGTAGTGGAGTCACCATCATTGGAGGTATTCAGGAGGAGACTTGATGGGGTACTGGGTGCCATGATCTAGTTGTTTAGGTGGGTTGGATTGGTTGATAGGTTGGACACGATGATCTTGAAGGTCTCTTCCAACCTGGATTTATTGTATTGTATTGTATTGAGTTTGGCTAACTCTTTGTCCAGACCAGCATCATGAGTCAGGGAGCCTAAAAGCTTTGCCTCCCTCTTATCCAGGTCCACTATGTCCACCTCTTCGTCCCAGCATCTCAGGGCCCAGCTCAGTATTGGCTCACCCTCTTTCTGTGCATAATCCAGACGAGTTTGCCTTAGTTCCTTTCTGGGCAGAGATGTCACAGTTATTGTTTCCTGTTCTGAGTCCTCCTCATCCACTACTGGGTTCTGCAAGGTGCTGGGACCCACCAATGTGCTGTCCTCACCAGCCCTGCTTGGAGATGATTTTTGCCTCCTTTTCCTGCATGTGGTGACAGGTGCTAGGGAAACTGCATTGGTAGGAGCATCGGGGTTAAGTGTGGGACTGCTGGTGGTGGGGCAGACCCTTGTGCCTGGGGCTCAGGCTGAGATCTGGCACACTCATTACAACCCGACCCCTCCCTCTTTGTGTTTACAGAGTGCTTACAATGCCCACAGCAGACACACCCCCAGTCATTAAAGAGTGCAAAGGAGTGTGTTATCAGCCTCCAAACAGCTCTTAATGGGTTAGCTCCTCCCCCACCCAACAAGGTCACAGCAAATGCCCCTGTAAGGATTACATTTAAGCACATGGACCATGCAAAAGCTTGGGACATCAGATGTTTCAAAAATGTCATCTCTACTTCCAGTCCTTTTCTTTCAGACAAAGTATTACTTTCCAAAGAGAAGATTTATTTCCAAGCCCCATGTTGGAGCACCAAAAATACTGTGGTGGTTTGAGCCTTAACTGGGATTTAAGAGCTCAGGCTGAGAATTCCTTCCCCACTTATGCCCTCCTCTCTCCTGATCAAGAGCAAAAAGAGAAGGTGAAACACAGGGAGAGATAAGGGAAGAAAAAAAAGGAAAGAAAGGGGATAAGGAAAATTGGGAGGAAGCAAATCTACTGACAAATAATTTGGAGTCAGTTTGGAAGTAGAGAGGTGAAGTTTTTTTAAACTATATATATATGTATAACAATAACAGGAAGGATTCACAAGGGGAAGGAACAAGGATGGATGGGGAAATACGCAAAAGCAAGAGTCCTTTGGAGAAAGGTGGATGCAGCAGGGAGAAAGACCAGGCCTGACCACATGGCAGAGAAGCAGGAAGCCAGCAGCAATCCTCTTGTACTGGTGAGGCAGAAGCAGCAAAGAGAGCAAATGGCTGTGGTGTCTTCCTTTTCATAGGCTTGCTGGACAGGGAGGGGGAGTGGAACAGACTAAATCAGTTTGCCAGGGGGGAACCTCCCCTCTGGGGCAGGCAAGACTGTCACAAGCCATCCCCCTCCCTTGCTCTCAGGATGGGCATAACCATCACAGATGGTGTCCAGTCTGTGATGAGATTAAATCAGAGGACTTTACACGTGGAGGGATGCAGTAGGTAGTGGGAGGGAACCAGATTGTAGTTTGTACTGCAGCAGGACCCAATGTGTACTGGGCTGGAACAAGATGATCCAGTGTGTGCTGGGATGAGGCTATGTCTGTTCTGGGAAGGGACCAGGGGTTTCAGTTTATCCTAGGTCTTACTCAGTCTTTACTGGGAGGGGGAGACATTAAAGAGATTCGGTTTGTACAGGGAGGGCAAGCACAGAATCACAGAATGTTAGGGGCTGGAAGGGACCTCCAAAGATCATCCAGTCCAACCCCCCTGCCAGAGCAGGGTCACCTAGAGCAGATCACAGAGGAACACATCCAGGTGGGCCTTGAGTATCTCCAGAGAAGGAGACTCCACAGCTGCCCTGGGCAGCCTGTTCCAGATGGGGCTCAGTCTGCACTGGGATGGAGTCAGGGATGTGATTTGTACTGGGATGGGCCTGAGACTGTACTGGGAGATATTCAAATGATCCTGTTACTGATGGGACAAGACCACATCTCTGCAGGGGTGGGGGCAGTTCAGGAGATGCAGTTTGTACTGAGACTGGGCTAGGTCTGTACTGGCAGGGGCTTAAAAGGATCAAGTTTGTAATGGGATAAGGGCCAGACTGTACTGGAATGGAGCCAGGGGATCCCAACTGTACTGGACCGGGGTCTGGTCTGTACTTAGAGAGGGAACCAAGGCAGTGAATTTAAAATAAACAGACCTATACTGGGAGGGGATAATGGAATCCAGCCTATTTTGGGAGAAGGCCTAATGTGCACTTGGAAGTGTTAAAGGGTCTCTGTTTGGACAGGCACAAGGCTCAGACAGTACTGGGAGGGCAAGAAGGTGTCCAATTTGTACTGGAATGGATGCAGTCAGTCCCAGCAGGGGCCCTGGAGATGCATTTTGTACTGGGATGGGACAGAGGTAGTAGTGGGAGAGGGCAAGGTCATGCAGTTTGTTCTGGGAGGAGGCCACAGCTGTACTGGGAGCAGTTCAGATTATGTAGTTTTGACTGGGAAGGGACACAGCCTGTCCTGGGAGTGGGTTCAAAATATCCACTCTGCACTGGGTGAGATTCAGTTGATACTGGGACAGGAACAGGGTGACCAGTTTGTTCTGGGCTGTCTCTCAAGCTGTGCAGGGATGACATCAGGAGGTTCAGTTTATTTAGGGTAAAGCACAGGTTTGTACATGGAGGGCTTAAAGGGACCATGCCTGCACTGAGATGGGGCCCAGTCTCTGGTGGGTTGGGATCAGGGTCTCCAGTTTACACTGTGAGGTGGCCACAGTGTAGTGGGAGTTGGTGTGGGAGAGAGACAGAGGAGCAGTTTGTATTGGGATGAGGAGCAGTTTGTACTAGGACCAGGGGTCCAGCAAGGACTCCTGCTCCCTGGCAGTGCTGCTGTGCTGGGACTCATTGCCCCTCCGCCTCTGCACAGAGGAGATGTCCCTGAAGCTCTACAAAAATCTTGGAGGAAGGACCTCAGGGAAAAAAGTTGTTACTGAAAGCTTCTCTATTTTGTTTTACCAAACAAGGAGCATAGCTCATCCAACATAGATCCTCAGTCAGAAAAGGAAAGCAGAGAGTGATTAGAAAGGTGATGACAACATTGCCAAAAGTGAAATCCACCACAAACAGCAAAACTCCAGCAGCCAGACTGGGCCTGCACTGAGTGACATCAGAACTGCTCTGCAGGAGAAGACAGAGAGTTTATTGCTTCTGAAAGCATCCAGGGATCAGTTGGCTCAGGGCAGCCTTCAGCTCCTGGTTCCTCAGGCTGTAGATGAGAGGGTTCAATGCTGGAGGCACCACCGAGTACAGAACTGAAACAACCAAGTTCTGGGAAGGGGATGAAATGGAGGAGGGCTTCAGGTAGGCAAAGAAGCCAGTGCTGAAAAACAGGGAGACCACAGCCAGGTGAGGGAGGCAGGTGGCAAAGGCTTTGTGGCGTCCCTGCTGAGAGGGGATCCTCAGCACTGCCCTGAAGATCTGCACATAGGACACCACAATCAACACAAAACAGACAAATGCCATACAGACACTGGCCACAAGAAGCCAAAGTTCCCTGAGGTAGGATGTGGAGCAGGAGAGCTTGAGGATCTGGGGGATTTCACAGAAGAATTGGTCCACAGCATTGCCCTGGCAGAGGGGCAGGGAAAATGTATTGGCTGTGTGCAGCAGAGCATAGAGAAAGCCACAGCCCCAGGCAGCTGCTGCCAGGTGGAGACAAACTCTGCTGCCCAGGAGGGTCTCATAGTGCAGGGGTCTACAGATGGCAACGTAGCGATCGTAGGACATGGTGGTGAGGAGAAAATACTCTGCATCAATTAGGAATACAAAAAAGAAGACCTGGAGAACACATCCTGCATAGGAGATGTCCCTGGTGTCCCTCAGGGAATTGACCATGGATTTTGGCACAGTGGTGGAGATGGCTCCCAGGTCAAGGAGAGCGAGGTTGAGGAGGAAGAAGTACATGGGGGTGTGGAGGTGGTGGTGCCAGGCTATGGTGGTGATGATGAGGCCATTGCCCAGCAGGGCAGCCAGGTAGATGGCCAGGAAGAGGCAGAAGTGCAGGAGCTGCAGCTGCCTTGTGCCTGGGAAGGGCAGGAGGAGGAAGTGGCTGATGGAGCTGCTGTTGGCCATCTGCTGCCTGTGGCCATGGAGATCTGTGCAAGGAGGGAAAGGCAGTGACAAGTTAGGGCACACTTCTCTCAGCCTCATTGTAAACCCTGTCCCTGAGCTGCATGAGGAATGGATCAGCTCAGTCCCCATCACTACCAACCAGTGATGGTTCATCACAGCTTCAAATGCATCAGGGACCCAGAATTGCCATGAAGATTCCTCTGGGGACAGAAAGTGACCAACAGCCTAATCCCAGAGAACAAGAGTCCCGTTGTGGTGGGTTGAAATTTCCCCCCAGCACTAGCTTTGCCAGAGCAGCTCAGTCAGAAGCAAATGAAGCTGTATGGACAAGCAAGAGCTACACTCTAAATGGAATGCAATGAACAGGTACAGAACATCCAGGAGTGACAATATTAGACAGGTATTTACAATTAACACATGACATGAAACTCCCTGCTTAGAGACCAGGGAAGTTGTTCCACTGCCCCTAGCCCCTACACCCCTGATCCTAGAAAGAAAAGAGGAGTGGAGAGAGAAAAAAAGCAGTGGGTTAGGTTTAGCCAAGGCCAGCCAAAGCAAAAACATCTGAGATCAGAAGAGAAGAGAGAGAATTGTTATGGTACAGCTCCTCTGATTCCAGAGATTTATCCAATTAATTTGTTTAGAAGAATCTTTTCTTTTCCTTTTCACACCCAAGAGTGATCTATTTATTGTGTTTCTACTTTTCTGCTCAAAATCTGTAACTAAATTTCAAAGGCATTGCCTAAAACCACCACACCCATGGAGAGGTGGAGAAGCAGGGAGTAGGCCCTGCAGTGGTGAAGAGAGTGAAGGGAAGAGAGAAAGGCAGAGGGGCTGGGGGTGAAGCCTTCTCCTTCCCCAGCTCTGCTCACTGCTGCTCACAGGATGGAACTGAAGGGCTTTGGTCCTCCTTCTGTGTGCACACTCCAGGAGCCTTCAGCTGAGTGTCAGCTGCCGAGATGGAAAAGCCTCCAGGAGCTACAGCTGCAGTGTCCTGCACCCACAGCCTCACTGTGTCAGGGACTGCAGTGACTTCTCCTCCAGTGAGCTCTCAGTCATCCTCCCATTCCTGGATAGCTTCAAGCTCTCTCTGCCTTCCTCATCTCCCTGAGATCCTCTGGCAGTGTCCTCAGCCCTGCTGTGCTGTGCAGAGGAGCTGCTCCTGGCCAGAGCTTTCTCCTGCAGTGCTGCCTGCTTGCCAGCAGCTCCCTACAGTCCAGGAGCCTGGCCCAATAGGGCAGCAGGGGACCAGCCCAAGGTGTTTTAATAACTCCTCTGCTGGCTTTTGGTGCCACTGAGAAGCTGATGTAACCTCTGCAGAAGGCAAAGTCAGATTCAAACTCTTAAGTTTCTTCTACTGTTAATGGGTCCCAGTGAACCATACTGGGAAAGGGTCCCCAGGGGCTGGTTAGAGCAGAAGGAGACAGTGGATGCAAGGGAAACATCACTGGAGGCACTGAAGCATCTGCAGGCTCTGTTGAGAGCAGAGACCTGAGGCAGTGCTGAGAGGTCAGGACAAGCAGCTCAAGGTGGCTCTGCTGCTGAGCAAACCTGGAGGGGTTTCATTGATCCAAAGGACCAAGCCCTGAGCCCCAGCCCCTGGCAAGGCAGATCCTGTCCCTCACCTGTGGCTCAGGGCTCTGCTGGTGGCAGTGGGGAGTGAGGATGAGCAGTGAGCAGGGTAGGACTTTGTCAGCTTTTGCTGTGGTTTGCTTGCAAAGAGACAACTCCTGCTGAAAAGGAATGAAATGTGCCTTTAAAAATGAGATGCTTTGTGCAATAAAAACCTCTCTAATTAGCTGCAGAAACCTTGGCAACAATTAGAGGTTCAGCAGTATTTAATGAGCCCCATGGAGTATTTGGGGCTGATTCCATCATCCTTAGGTACTGCCAGGAGACTCTGCCAAGGTTCTGCCAAGAAGCCTCTCAAGAAGTCCAAGGCAGAAGAAAACTCCAAAGTGCCTTGAAGCACTGATTGGCCTCACTGAGGCTTGTTCCTGACAAAGGCTCCCCAGGGGCTCCTTAGAGCAGCTTGTTAGAGGCCAGGATTGCAGGGAGACAAAGGCAAAGTGCAGGGGAGAAAAACTTGCCTTTGGTGTAGGAAGCAGAAAGGCCAAGCCCTGACCACTGCCCTTGCAAGAGAAGAACCTTAAAGCCTCAAAGCAAAGTTACTCCTCACAGGCCTTGGTGGCAGAGGCAACTGCCAGAGCCAAGGGCACAAAGACCTTGGTCCTGTTGGGCCTCTCATCCTTGCCAGAGCCCTTGGCCATCCCTACTGAAGCCTCTCCTACACTGTCCTATGCCTGCAGCTCTTTCCCTTCAGGCTGCTGACACCAGTCTTGCTTCCCCACCCAGCTCTCCCCCTACCATTTCCATCCTTTGCCTTAGCTGTCTCAGCTCTCCCTGTCGTTTCCTGACCCTTCTGGATGGCCTCATGCATAGCAGCTCTGCCCTTTGAGGGACATTTCAGTATCACAGTATCACAGTATCGCCAAGGTTGGAAGAGACCTCAAAGATCATCGAATCCAACCTGTCACCACAGACCCCATGACTAGACCATGGCACCAAGTGCCACGTCCAATCCCCCTCTTTGTTTTCATCTCCACTCTGAACCTTCCAAGCTGCTCTTTGTGGAGGTTTTGGTCTCTTGCCTCTACCATGGTGAGGATGTGGCACTTGCCCTGGTGAGTTCATGGCACTGGCCCAATAGAGTCAATCTGCCAGGCCTCACCACAGTCATGTGTGACCTGTGAGATGGCTTCCATGGTAGGTTCCACCCCTAGGTCAGGAGCCCACCTCTGCATAGCATCTCTGCCTAGATGTCCTGATGTTTCATGTGCCCATCAAGCTACAAACAGTTCACCCTTATGCTCCCAGTGCAGATCCACTTGGGCTACATCCATTCTGGCAGCCTTCTCTACCTGATCATTGCTTTGGTGTTCTTCAGGAGCACAGATCCTAGGCACGGGAGCATCCCCATGGCTTACCTTCAGAGCCATGTTTCCTTCCTGAACAGCAAGGTCCTGCCACAATGAAGCAGCCCAGATGGACTTCCCCCTGCCTTGCCAATTGACCTTCTTCCACTGCCACCATCCAAGAATCTGTGTAAAGATAAAGTCCTGGAGAGTTTTTCTCTCTCAGCAATCTCTAGAGCCAGTTGGATGCTTTCACTGCTGCATATTGACTCCATTCACCTTCTCCTTCAGTGGCCTCAGCAACTTGTTGTGTTGGACTCCATACAGCAGCTCCCACTCCCAATGGTTTCCTACCACCCAACAGGATCCATCAGTCACCAGAGCATGAGGCCTTTCCTCCTCAGATAACTCCTTGTATGGTGCTGCCTCCTGGGCACCAACCACTTCCTCAGGCCATGCTCCAAAATCTGCCCTCTGGCCAATCCAGAATCTCTCCCAGAATCCCTGGCTGCTTTGGTTTCCCCAGTCCAGCTCACTGCATAATCAGTGCTGCTCACTCACTGCCTGTAGTGCTGGGCTCATGATGTGGAGAGGGAAAGTTCCCTCTGAACACCCAGTGCAGCACAGGCAAGCTGGGTGCTGAGAGGAGAGCTGCTTCTGTCCCCATCACTTCTGAAGTAGCTCCAGCTCCTTCCTAGGCTGCTGTCTTGGGTTTAAGGAATGGGACAGCTGCTCTGCAAGCCTTCTCTAAAGTAGTTCAAGAAAGTCTTCCACACAGGATTGGAGAGAATGGAAGTGTAAATGAAAGTACTCTTCATAGCTCCATCCTACAGTACAGAGCATAGAAAAGACACAAAATCCATAGCCCACCTCAGCAGAGGCTCTCCAAACGCCTCCTCAGGCCAAAGCATTCCACAGCCTTCCTCCAAACAGAGCCAAACACCCAGGCTGCAAATGGCCCTCCTGCACCATGTCTCTTTGGCCCTGACCCATAGCTGAGTGATGCAGCTCCAAATTCTGCTTTCCAGCTCCAAGCTGAGCCAGACCAGGCCACTCCAGGCTCCACCTGGCAGCATTGCCATGGCCGAGCCTGGCCTCACTCCCCTGCACCAAACCCCATTGAAGCTCTGTGAACATCCCAGGAGCATAGAGGGAGGAAAAGAGAAGAGCAAACAGAGATGTCCATTTGCATAGAGATGCAGGGCTCATGGGAATGAAACAACAAAAGATTGCACTTTCCTGTCCACCTCCTGGACCTATCTAGACTCTGGACTTCTCATGGTCCAAATGGGATCCCATTGCCATCTCCCAGCACAGTCTGAGTCTCATCCCAGGACAAAGTGCATCTCCTGGAGCCCTGATTCCGTCCCAGCACAGACCAGGACCCATCCCTGCAAACTGATCCCCCAATGCCCTCCCAGGTCAGACTGGGGCCCCCTCCAGGTACAAAATGAACCTCTCTGAGCTCTCCCAGTACAGACTGGGTCTGCTGTGGTGAAGGCACATTATGCCCAGATACTGAAACTCTCTCAGCACATGGACAAGTTCCCCTCCTTTCATGAGGGGTCCAAAAAGGCCCAGGTGGCACAGACCCCTGCACACCCCCATGGCATGGGATGCTGGTGCTGATGCCAAGCATGGCATAATTCCAGCTTCACGCCTCCCATAGGCTGCAGCCGGTTGTTTACGAGAGTGCCCATTGGCCACATCCAGCCTCCAGGAACCTATCAGTATTAGCCCAGCTTGTAAATACGTTGCCCTCTTTCACTGTGTTCTCTCTCCTTGCTGGAGACTGAGCTCATGCCATAGCCTCTGCCATTGAGCTCATTGCTATTAAGTCTCTCTCATATATGCAAGCAAACTAGTGGCCTTCCCACGATGAGGAGAAGCCAGCAGCCAGGCAGGCCTGTTGAGCCTTAGCCCTGAGAGCATCTCCAGAGGAGAGACCAATGCTGAGAGCCTGAGAAGCTCCAGTGTTGCATTGCCAGCCTCACCGGTCGGAAGAGCCTAATGTGCCTTCAAGAGGACTGGACCCCCAGTTGCCCAGTTGCTGGGGAATGGACTTAGCCGAGTCCAGCAGTGACAACGTCTGCCTCAGCCTGAAGCAGCAGGCTGAGGAGCTGCACAACCCTGTGTGTGTCAGCTCAGAGAGCAGGACCAGCACTGCCCACATGACCCTGCCATTGCGGGATGAGACGAGGAGTCGCCGCTTCTGCTGCTCTGTGCCCTGTGAACCCCAGGGGAATCCAGAGCACTGTTCATGCCCTGTGCTCCAAAGCCAGGACTGCTCTGATAGGTTCCTGCCTGTTCCTTCAAGGCAACAAAGGGGAAGTTGCCACTCTGCACAGCTGTGCTTCTTACAATAATACAATACAATACACCAGGTTGAAAGAGACCTTCAAGATCATCGCGTCCAACCCATCAACCAATCCAACCCACCTAAACAACTAAACCATGGCACCAAGCACCCCATCAAGTCTCCTCCTGAACACCTCCAATGAAGGTGACTCCACCACTTCCACAGGCAGCTGATTCCAATGGCAAATGACTCTCTCAGTGAAGAACTGTCTCCTCACCTCCAGCCTAAACCTTCCCCTGGGGCCGCTTGAGACTGTGTCCTCTTGTTCTGGTGCTGGTTGCTAGAGAGAAGAGACCAACCCTTTTCTGGCTACAACCACCCTTCAGATAGTTGTAGAGAGCAATGAGGTCTCCCCTGAGCCTCCTCTTCTCCAGACTAAGCAACCCCAGCTCCCTCAGCCTCTCCTCATAGGGCTTGTCTTCCAAACCCCTCACCAACTTTGTTGCCCTTTCTCTGGACATGTTCCAGCAAGTCAACATCCTTCCTAAACTGAGGGGCCCAGAACTGGACACAGGACTCAAGGTGCGGCCTAACCAGTGCATTATACAGGGGCAGAATGACCTCCCTGCTCCTGCTGGCCACACTGTTCCTGATGCAGGCCAGGATGCCATTGGCCTTCTTGGCTGCCTGGGCACACTGCAGGCTCATGTTCAGCCTACAATCAACCAGCACCCCCAGGTCCCTCTCTGCCTGGCCGCTCTCCAGCCACTCTGACCCCAGCCTGTAGCACTGCATGGGGTTGTTGTGGCCAATGTGCAGAACCCGGCACTTGGATGTGTTCAATCTCATGCCCTTGGATTCTGCCCATCTGTCCAGCCCGTTCTTCCCTGGGGCTGCCCTCACTGACCCTGAAGGTCATTGCTATGAGGGCCAACCCCATCCCAGGACCAGCCCTACCAGCCCTGCCAGGCTGACCCTGCAGGACTGCTCCCTGCCATCCGGAGGGAGCTGCCTGAGTCCTGCAAAGGGAGCCTGCCTACCGGCTAGCCTATGTTCTGTCCCCTCTCTGCTGCCACCGGAGGGAGAGGGTTGCCTCCACTGTCACTGTCCAGACCAGCCCAGGAGCCAGCTCTGGCAACAGCAGCCTGCTGGAACCTAACCTTGCTACAAAGGACACAGTGAATCGTCCACCTGCTTCCCTCTCACTGATGTTCAGTTCAAAGCGCCTCTGCCTAGCAGCACATTTCTACTTCCAGCCTCTAATGTATTGTAATACCTCTGTATATAGCTAAGCAGCTGCCAGCGTCTCATCGAGTCGCCACCTGTTGGCCAAGCGGTGGAATTGCACCCTCAGTTAATAGAAATTAATTCTGCAAATATTCTAATTGAGTCCAAATTATAAATATTGAACCACTTCTGGGATGTATTTCACAGTCGTGCACTAGAAGATGGATATAAAATAGTGACTCATTGGTTAGTGATATATTTAATAATTAATACAAAATAATATTTTTATAACTCATATTTCATATTCATAAATTAATAACCTCTTCATCACACCAAGAAATTTAATCTCTTTTCCTGGACCTTGACACTTGGAAGGTGGAATGACCAACCCACTCTTGGTGGGCTTATAGGAAGGGAAGTGTCTCCCTCTCTCCCTGCCCAGCCCCCTGCAGTGGGGGAGTCTTGCTGGGGTCTGCATTGAAAATACCACACCTCACAATACAGACAGGGCCCCTCCCATCCTCTCTACTCAGTCCCCTGCTCTAACACAGTGGAGCTGAACCCCTCCTGCACCTCACCCCATACAGATCATCCCCTCCTAAACACACGCCTCACCCTGACTCTGCCCCCATTGTTGATCTTGGCCCCAGGCTTTACTCTTTGTTAAGCATTGGTCCTTTGACCTTAACCCTGGCCTCAACCTAGCCCCAACACAACCCCTGCCCCTCAGAGCTGGCCCTCACCTGAGCCCTGCCCAGCACTCTCAGCAGGACAGCTGAAGGAAGGAGACTCATTAACTCCTCACTAACTGTTAGAAACTTTCCCACTCATTAGAGTAGCCTTCAGCCATCAATAAAGGAACCATTGAGCTTGGTAGAGTGAAGGGACATATGGCAGCAGACCACAGCCCCAAACATCAAAGAGAGATGTAAGGCTGAGTCTGGAAAACAGGATGGGGTCTCACACACCTGGGCCTCAGTAACAAGATGAGAACAATCCTGTGGGATTGGCAGAAAACCAACAGGAAAAATACAAGAGGATGACACAGTGACTACAATGTTGACAGGAGGACAGCAGATGGCAGCAAAGAGCAAGGAATGGAAGGATTTTAGCCATTCAAAGAAGTTGTTATCATTCTAATGCATCTGTATTACTAATACTATATGAGGCATATGGTTAACCTTGTTCAGCACTGTTATCAATTATTAATATTTATTCAAATATATTCATACAAATATATTAATTCTTTAATAATATTAAAAAAATAATTTAAATCAATGTATTAATATCAAATCTCATCAATGTGTATAAATATCTGAGGGGTGGGTGTCAAGTGGAGGGGGCCAATCTAAGGTAAGAAGCAACAGGTTCAAGCTTGAACAGAGAAGATTTCACCTCAACATGAGGAGCAACTTCTCTGCAGTGCAGGTGACAGAGCACTAGAACAGGCTGCCCAGAGAGCTGGTGGAGTTTCCTTCTCTGGAGACTTTCAAAACCCACCTGGGTACACTCCTGTGTGGACTACCCTAAGTGATCCTGCTTTGGCAGGGGGGTCAGACCTGATGGTCTCTTGAGGTCCCTTCCAACCTCTAATGTGATACTGTGATACCACCCACACAGGTACAGCTATTTGGTTGTATTTAATGTATTTCACAACATGCACATTCAATACAACTTTAACAGTTGAATCAAGCTAGAATCTTTTAAACATTAATTCAGCTTAGGAAAGAGCTAATGCCTCAAGGGCAGTTCACCTGTAAGGGGAATCTATGGCTGCTAAAGAGGCAGCTGGCACAGAGCTGTACAAAGAGACTTGATAGGAATCAGTCTTTGTGCTCAGGACACTGTTGCCTGGGACCTTTTTGGACACTGCAATTATGCTCCAAAGCACAGAGTGCAGTCTCCACTAGTGAAACAAAACAGAAAAGATGGTGCTCAGCAGAGGAGCTGTGCAGAGTGTGAGTGTGGAGGGGAGAAGCAGTCTCCCCCTGGAGCGGAATTTTCTGTGAGTGGATAGGCAGCTGCTCTTAGCTCAGGCTGCAGCAGCTTGTTGGGGCTCTGAGTGAGTAGCTACTGGCTCACAGTGTGGGACGAGTGGTTCTCATTCGCCTTGCCACTGCTCTGTTCCGTGGGGCATAGTCACCGGCGTGGGGGTGACTATGGCAGGTGAGGGAGAAGCTGCGGATGAAGCCCTTGCTGCAGACTGCAGGTAAAGGGCTGGCACCGGTGTGGGTGCAGCGGTGCTGGCTGAGGGTGGCCATCTGAGTGCAGCTCTTGCCTCAGGCAGCTCAGAGGTGCAGCTGCTTCTGGCTGTGGACGCAGCAGTGCCGGATGAGGTTGGAGCTGAGGGAGAAGCTGTTGCCGTAGTCACCACTGACAGAGGGCTGGGCACTGGGCTGGGGGCAGTGGGGCTTTAACAGCTCCAAGCTGGGTGAGAAGGAAGCTCTGCCTGCCCTCAGGGCACTGCTGTGGCTGCTTGGGTGGCACAGAGGGGCTGATATGGGTTTGCCCTCTTCCTCCTGTCCATCTTCTTCTTCCTTCTCTTTATAATTCTCCTACTCCATATCATCATCCTCTTCTTCCACATCATTCCCTTTGTCCTCATACACTTCATCCTTGCTGTCTTCAGCCATGTCTCCATCAACCACTTCTCCTCTTCCTCAAGGCTGAGCTTTGGCTCCTTCAAATTATTCTCCAGGAAATTCTCCTCCTCTCAGATCTTGTCCAGATCCTTCTGGGAGGCCATGCTGCTGAGAGGAATGGTCACCCTTGTGCTCTTGGGCAAATCCTTGGGGACCAAGTGACTGAGAAGTAAGGACACTGTGTGTGACTTCTTGCAATGGAGGGATCAGAGCCCTGACTCCTGTGCTGAGTCCCCTGGTTGTAGTGCTGATGGGGCTGACACCCCAGGATGTAGCCAGCCCAACCATCCCCCTCTGGCCATGCAACTGATACCTGACCACCTGGGGCTCAGGCAGGTGAACTACATTCCCATCACAGCCAATCACCCTCAAAGCTTCACAAGTGGTGAAGTGTGGTTTGGGAGGAGGGTCTGGAGGGGGTTGGGAGGTGCTCAGGGGTCAGCAGTTATTCTGGGATCTTGCTGCTGTCCCAAAGTTGGGTTCATTATGTTCTGGCCTGTTCCAAGGAGCAGGTCTGCAAACTTTGCTCCTCCCCAGCACAGAGGAGCAGGGCTGATGGAGAGTAGAGGAGGATATGAGTCCAGGCAGAGAGAAGCAACGGGTTCAGAGGAGAGGACTGAGCTGCAAGGAATGGCTCAGCCCTGACCAGGGCTCTCCCAGCCTTGCACTGCTCTCCCTATGGCTTGGGGTTTTGCCACCTCCTGCCAGCTCAGTGCATCTGTGCTTGGATCACAACCAACAGGGAGGCGAGAGAAAACTTTGGAGGTCAAAAAATTCAGGGTCTGTGCAAGTGGCAAAAGATCCCAGGATGATTCAGCATCCAAGGTTCTCCAGATCAGAGAAACTCCCTATGGAAGTCAATGATCTCCACCTCTCAAAAGAGTGACCCTAAAGCCAGAGCCTTGGAGCTCCCCTGAATCACAGCAGCTGTGTCCAGCATCTCCCCCACTCAGACATCTCTCAGGCACAGCCTGCACCAAGGGCCAGCACCAAGTCAGACTTCTCCAGGCTCAGTTCTTGTGCCCTAAGTATGCCAAAGCTTTGTGAGTGTTTGCCCTGAGCTCCAGGAGAAGGACACTGAAGTCCAGGGCACCCTCTGACAGCCTTCTCTCCACCTCTCTGTGTCTTTGGACAGACACCTTTGTTGTCACAGGGTCAAGGTTTCTATCTTGCACTGGACCCAGCCAACTCTGTCCCTGTGTTTGTATTTTGTGCTTCCCTCCAGGCACAGCCATAGAGATTTGACTTCAGGATCCCTTGCACTTGGGGATCATCGCCTGAGCCTCACACACTGAGAGGAGACTGAAGGAATCTGCTCAAGAAGTCACAAGCAGAACAAAAATTCCTTCAAGTATCAATTGGCCTCACTGAGGGCCATTAGCAACAAAGCCTCCCAGGGGTGCTTAGAGAAGCTCCATGGAGGCCATGACTGAAGGCAGACAAAGGCAAAGTGCAGCTGAAAAAAACCCAGGCTTGGCTTCTGATAGAGAAAGGCCAAGCTCTGAGCCTCAGGCCTTGGAAAGGCAGATCCTGAGAGCCCCCAGTTCTTTCCCAGTTTGACTCCCATTTTGACCCCAATACCTCCAGTTCCCTCCTAGTGTTCCCAGGATGGATCCCAGGGCTCCCAGTTCCCTCCCAGTATGGCTGCCAGTGCTCCCAGCTCTTCAGAATTAGCTGCTAAGAGATTTAAAGAGATCTGAATGAGGATTTCAGAGGCTTCAAAGAGCTTTTTGATCCATCATCCAGAGAGGCTTAGCCTAGAAAAGGCAAATGGATTTGTTGGTGTAGGAAGGGAAGCACATTTGATCACCCACAGGTTCTTAGTGACACCGGCAAGGAAAAGTCAACCATGTCAGGAGCTGCAGAGATCAGTTCTGCAGCTCAGTTTTGCAACCATCTTGGCTGACATGGCAAGAATCAAGGCATGGGAGAAACAGCAGTGCCCCTGAAGCTGGAAATCATCAGTCCTGAGGCTGATCCCAGAGACTGTCTTGCTGAACTGAGGCATCGTTCTGAGGCTGATCACATGTGGACAACACCAGATTGGGGCACAGGTTCCCATGGGGCTGTGTGTTAGCTCACCAGGATGTCATAGTTAGATACCAATTTCAAATGGCTAAAGGGATGGTTACAATGGATTCTGGCACAAAAGACACTTTCATTGTTTAGGTTATAAAAGCAAAAAGGGGCAGTGCAGGTGTGTCACAAGAAAGAATTGTTCAAGCATGACATAGAATCATAGAATCGATAAGGTTGGAAAAGACCTCAAAGGTCACCAAGTCCAACCTGTCACCCAACACCTCATGACTGCTAAAACCTGGCTTCAAGTGCCATGTCCAATCCCTTTTTGAACACCTTCAGTGCCTGCACCACCTCCCCGGGCAATGGCTAACAACCTTCTGTGAAGAACTTTCTCCTCGCCTCAAGCCTAAACTTCCCCTGTCGCAGTTTGAGACTGGGTCCTCTTGTTCTGGTGCTGGTTGCCTGGGAGAAGAGACCAAGCCCCACCTGGCTACAGCCTCCCTTCAGGTAGTTGCACACAGCAATCTTTTGAGGGTTTTTTCATTTTAGATGTGTTTTTAGTGTGGTTCAACAACATTTATGGAGAATTTAAAGTTTTTTGGTGGCTTTAGTGGGGAGGAATTTGATAAAACAAACTCAACATGAGAATCTATGGCCAAGGGTTGGAACAATGGTGTATTAATAGAGGTTTTATATAGATGGTAAATTCACCTCGAGCAACTCTTCCAGGACAAGTTGTAAGCAGGCAAAGACATTTATTACATCACAGAGCAAGGTTCTCTAGTCTGTCAGCAGGCACAGGTGTCACATCTCAACTGCTCATTTTCTACTGGCAAGTGTCTGATTAAGGCATACAATAGGCCAAAATAACAAACAATATTTAAACACATCACACAAATTCTGCCTAATTTCTCTCCTTTGGTTACAGGTGTTTACATTCCCCTCAAAGACAGAACATAGCTCGCTCTAACTCAAGCAAAGGCAAATCTTCCCTACTGTCCTACAAAGCTATCTGAAAACAACCTCTTTTACACCTTCCTGTAGTCTTCTAAAGCTATACAAAAAACCTCTTCCAACATCTTCCCCTTCTTTGTTTACTAATAAAACAACACTTTTGATTGACCTTTCTAATACTCTTTGCTTACACAGCAGCAAGCAAGTTAAATCTAACTCTATAGCAAAAACAGAAGCTGTGTAGCGCAGCGTGTCTAACAGACTGGTGTAACCCATGCAAGACACAATGCTCAGGTTGTATGAATTAGCTCAGTCTAACAGAACTGTCATAATATATTGCTAAAGATAACAGAACTTCCAGCTGCATCTCAGTAACAGCTCACATTCCTTTCCACTTATCTTACAAGGTCAGAACACAAACAGAACAGTTGCTTCTTTCAGACAGAAAGTTTCATCCCACAGTTTTGAACTTATTTCTTTGTTGCCTGCCTGATCTCTCAAAGGAGAACTCAGATCTTACTAGCTCCAATTCTTACATTTCCCTTTTCTTATTAACAAAGGAGACTTGATCAAGCCTGAGCACATTGTACACAGGAATCAAGATACAAAGAGCTACAAACACAGCAAACCCAATCTCCAGCACTGCCTCTTACAATCTGCTTCAAAGGTGTGCTACATCTTGATTTCTTTTCTTCTAAGATGGTCAAAAATCATAGAAGGGATTGAAGCCTCCCTCCACCTCCTCCCCATCCTGGAACCTGTTGGTGTCAGTTGTGTACTCAGCGGTGCCTCCAGCAGTGAACCCTCTCATCTACAGCCTCAGGAACCAGGAGCTGAAGGCTGCCCTGAGCAAACTGATCCCTGGATGCTTTCAGAAGCAATAAACTCTTCTGCAGAGCAGTTCTGCTGTCACTCAGTGCAGGCCCAGCCTGGCTGCTGTACTTTGTGGTGGTGGTGGTTAATGTCAGCAAGATTCTCCTTGATCCATAAGGGTAGAGCTGGCCAGGCTCCATCTCCACAGATAAGGAAAACACTTGCAGGCAAACAGCAAGAGTGCAAAGGCTCCTTGGCTGGGTCAGGGATGACATCCTGAATATTCATGGTTCTGCCCAAAACTGAACATAACACACTCATCCCTTTTTAGTTATCCTAATAATACTGATCTGCTGATGCTTTGTATTTGCTAAGGAAAGGCAATGAGTCCTGTGATACTGACTCTGGCCTAATGTGTTTGTTCTTCTTCAAGTTTCTCCTAGCTTAAAACTTCCAGAACTCTCATATTCTCCATAAATTTGTTAAATCACATTTGAAACCACATATAAAAGGAAAATTGAGAACATAACATGCTTGAACCATTCTCTTTTGTGACATAATACCTGAATTCCCTTTTTTGGATTTTATAAACTAAAATGAAAA
>JAAWVA010000030.1:31614081-31633325 GCA_015227895.2 Colaptes auratus
GGTGGGGCGGGGTGGGTGTGTTTGGGGATTCCTTGTGCTGCTGACTCCCCCTGCTGGGGGCAGGCAGCCCCCTTTGGCTGTGCTGTGTTGCAGGCAGAGCATTGGTGGGCTGCAGGGGCTGGCCTGGCCCTGTGTCCCTGTGCTGGGGGTTGGGCTGGCAGCAGAGCTGAGCTGGGGCGGCGCTGTGGGGCTGCTGTGTGCAGGAGAGGTGGTGGTGAGCGTGGGGTGTGGCTTGCAGCAGAGGCTGCTGGGGGGGGGTGTGGGGGAGCCCGGGGTTGGAGGCTTTGTGCTGGCAGCTGCTGGGCGGCTGCTGTGCTGCAGGGCAGCGGCTGGGCTGAGGGCCAGGCGCGGGGGGGAGCTGTGGGCAGGCTGTGTGCTGGGTGCCGTGGGGGTGTCAGGCGTGGGTGCTGTGCTGAGCCTGAGCTTCGGAGCGCTGGGGCTGGTGTCAGCTGTGGGGGGTTTGGCTGTGCTGGGGCTGGTGGCATCCAAGGCCTCTGTGCTCTGCAATGTCTTGAGGCACAAATTCCCTGGGGCTGCAGACTGATATTCAGTTTCTCTCCAGGCTGCTGAGCACAGAGGGGCTCAGGGCAGGAGGAGCTTTTGCTGTGTGGCTGCAGGTGAGAGCTGTGCAGAGCTTTTGTCAGCTGTGCTGGCAGGAAGCATGGTCAGAAGCAGACTGCTCTGCTGTTTTCCAGCCCAAAGCTGATGGCATGTCATGCTTGTCCACTAGGGGCGACTCAACAAGACACTTGGCAGCTGAATACAGCTGGTGAGGCTGGCTGTCAGGCACAAGAAAGAACCTTTCAATGAGGCTTGAACCAATTTTCCCTCACCAGTTATGGCTCAGTGCATTACCTGGGGTGCTGCTTTACACCCACAGGTGACGTGCCTCGTGGGCTGAAGGGCAGGGACTTCAAACAGAACCCAAATAGATGTTAAATGTGTGAGCCCTGAAAGAGAGAGACAGAATCACAGAATCAGTCAGGGTTGGAAGGGACCACAAGGATCATCTAGTTCCAACCCCCTGCCATGGGCAGGGACACCACACACTAGATCAGGCTGGCCAGAGCCTCATCCAGCCTGGTCTTAAACACCTCCAGGGATGGGGGCCGACCACCTCCCTGGACAACCCATTCCAGGGCTTCACACACCTCATGGTGAAGAACTTCCTCCACATGTCCTGAATCTCCACCACCTCCAGCTTCATTCTATTCCCCTAGCCCTATCACTACCTGAGATCCTAAGAAGTCCTCCCCAGCCTTCTTGTAGCCCCCTTCAGATACTGGAAGGCCACAATAAGGTCACCTGGAGCCTCTTTTCTCCAGACTGAACAGCCCCAAATCTTCATTCTGTCCTCATAGGAGAGGTGCTCCAGCCCTCTGCTCATCTCGTGGCCCTTCTCTGGACACCTTACAGCACCTCCAGATCCTCTGGTAATAGGGGCTCCAGAACTGGAGGCAGTACATCCAGGTGGGGTCTCACTAGAGCTGTGTAGAAACAGGAGAATCGCCTCCCTGACCTGCTGTGGCCACACTTCTCTTGATGCAGCCCAGGATCTGATTGGATTTCAGGCTGCAAGTGCACATTGACAGCTAATGTTGAGTTCTTGTGTGCTGGTGGCGGGCTGGTGGCTGGGCTGGTTGATGCTGGGGGGAGCTGGGTGGGTGCTGTGCTGGCTTCTGGGGGTGCTCCATTCTGGGGTGCAGTAGATGCAGCTCTCTCCCTTCTGTGGGGGTGTGCCATGGGCTCCTCAGGGGTGGTGCTGGAGGCTGGTTCACCTGGAGCAGGCTCTCAGGCAGTTCCCTTGGTGCTGCAGCGCTTGCAGGATGCTGTGGGGGAGCAGCTCCCCTGTTTCCACCGGACACAATGTCCGATTGCAGGGTGTGGTGAGCTTCCCATGGCATGCGAGCCTACGAGGCTGTCCAGGACACTCCCAGGGGTCCCGGCAGGGCAGGGATGGTGCTGTGGGTCACCCTGGTGCTTGGCTCTCAGGCATGGAGAGATGGGCAGCTCCTTCTCCTGTGACTCAGCAGCCAGCACAGGAGCAGCTGGGCATGGCTCTGGCTTTGTGAGCAGCAGGCGCAGGGACCAGCTTTGGCTCACAGGGCTGCAGCTTTGTGCCTGCAGCAGACATGCTTAGAGCTGCTGAAAGGGCTTGAGGCAAGTGCTTCCTGGCTTGGCTTCCCAGGTCTCTGTCCCTTCAAGAGCAGTTAGGCAGCTTCTTCCTGCTGGCGGGACTGTGGGTGCAATGCTGAGCTGGCTGCAGTTTCAGTGCAGCTGATGTGAAGGACTCTCTGCTGGTTCCCAGGGAAACTGAGGCACGGCAGCGCTTCCTGGGTAGCCAGGCTTCTGTCTGCACTGCAGAGAAGGGCAGAGCACCTGCACAAGGGCAGAGCATGTGCAAGGGGCAAGAGAGCACAAAAGAGCAAAACAGTGTAAAGAGCAAAGAATAGAATAGAATAACCAGGTTGGAAAAGACCTTTGAGCTCTTTGAGTCCAACCTATCACCCAACACCATCTAACCAACTAAACCATAGCACCAAGTGCCCCATCCAGTCTCTTCCTAAACACCTCCAGTGATGGTGACTCCACCACCTCCCTGGGCAGCACATTCCAATGGCAAATCTCTCTTTCTGTGAAGAATTTCTTCCTGACATTCAGCCTAAACCTCCCCTGGCATAGCTTGAGACTGTGTCCTCTTGTTCTGGTGCTGGTTGCCTGGGAGAAGAGACCAACCCCCACCTGGCTACAACCTCCCTCAGGTAGTTGTAGACAGCAATAAGGTCTCCCATGAGCCTCCTCTCTCCGGCTAAACAACCCCAGCTCCCTCAGCCTCTCCTCATAGGTTTGTGCTCGAGGCCTCCCCAGCCTCATTGCCCTTCTCTGGACACGTTCAAGAGTCTCAATGTCCTAATGCAGCCTTTGCCACATTCCACCCTCTTGACTTTGGGCAAAGAAAGACCTCAGGCATAAATTGCCCCTGTTAAGGTTTATCCCATGTGGGTTAGGCTGTCTCACACAAGCACAGTGAGTTCCATGTACCACATGCACCGTGTGAACAGCACACAAGCATATAAAGCATACAACCAGACTCTTACCAGTGTCCTGCAAAAAGTGGTGTGGGGCAGTGTTTGCTCTGAGCCCAGGATTGGTACTTTCACTTTCCAGCCCCTGACCAGTGATGGATCTGTCTGCAGTGTGACACTGAAGCAATTAAAGTGTCCCTGGAGCTTTGTCATTTCCTGTCCCCTTGCTGGAGACAGGATCTGTGGCTGTGACATGATTCCCTCAGTAGGGAGGTGAGGGAGGAGCCACTCCCTTGCTGAGTGGAGCTGGTTAAGCTGAGCTGAAGCTGGAGAAGCTGAAGCAGTGAGGGGAGCAGGAACTGAAGCAGCTGTGAGGGCTGGAGCTGGGCTGCTGTCTCAGCTCTGGCTTCTGTTGAGGCTGCTTTTGTGGAGTTGCTTTTTCCTGTTTCCAGCTGCCAACACATTCAATATATTCCTATCCCTGCTTAGATTATAAGCAGAGGAACCTGGAGGTGCATGTTCTTCCTTACTCTTATCCTGCAGCTGGGAGCTTCTAAACAAACACCAGTTATTCCCAGGCAGCCCAGGCAGCTGGGTACTTCTAAACAAACTTCAGTTAACCCTTTCCTGCTGCAGCCCCTCAGTTCAAGAAGGACCTCAGGGAACTGCTTGAAAGAGTTCAGTGCAGAGCCACAAAAATGGTTAAGGGAGTGGAAGATCTTCCTTACAAGGAGAGACTGAGGCAGCTGAGGCTCTTTAGCTTGGAGAGGAGGAGACAAAGGGGTGAGCTCATTGATGTTTCTAAGTATGTAAAGGGTGAGTGCCCAGAGGCTGGAGCCAGGCTCTGCTGGGTGATGCCCAAGGGCAGCACAAGGGGCAATGAGTGGCAGTTGAGGCAGAGGAAGTTCCATGGAAACAGGAGGAAACAAAATTCACTGTGAGGGTGACAGAACCCTGGAACAGGCTGCCCAGGAGGGGTGTGGAGTCTCCTCTCTGGAGATATTGGGGACCTGCCTGGATGAGTTCCTGTGTGATCTGCTCTAGGTGATCCTGCTCTGCAGGGGGGTTGAACTGGACAATCTTTTGAGGTCCCTTCCAGCCCCTAACATTCTGTGACTCTGCATAGGAAGCAGTAACAAAGTCAGGCAGTCATTTCTTCACTCCTGACTTTGCATATGAAGGTAGAAATTTGCCATTCCCTTATCTCCATGCTCCTGCTGCCTTTTGGCAACACCCAGTGCTTACCCAAGTGTGATACCACCTCCCACTCCCCACCCTGGCTGTGAAATCTGGAAGCTTTGTTAACCCTTTTCCTTTTGACAAAACCTTGGGTGTGTCCTTTTAAGCTTCCCATTCTTACCCTTGAAAGTTTCATCTTGTAAAGCATCTTTCAATCTTCCAGCAGGATGAAGCTGCAGCCAAGGCCTGGGAGAGGCTGCCTGGAGTCCCCTCTTTTATGGCCCTGCCCTGCAGATATCTACTGGAGGTTATCTGCTTGACAAGGAGCTGCATCTCCACTGAAGGCATCCATCCCAACTTCAGGAGCACTGCCTGTCTGCTGTGCCTGTGCTGCTGGTCTTTGGAGCTGCCTGCAGCAAGGCCTGGCTCTCCTGTAGGGAGTTCTAAGCCACCCCTTGTAGATCAGTCCTTTTGTCTGAGCCTTTGCTTCTGTCTGGGTAGGGCCCTGTCATTCCTTCTCCATCACCCCTACCCCTTTGGGATGGGCAAGGGAAGAGTTTGCAGATCTGCCCAGTTGAACAGAACTCCCCTGCTCTCATCAGTAGAGTTGGGTTGGTGGGAGGGGGTTGGGAGGGTTGGGCTTCTGGGTCAGCACCACCACCTCCTTTATCTGAGGTGGGAGAGATCAGAAGGCAGGTACTGGGCCAGGAACTGGCCTGCCACTGCTGCTGGGCTCAGGAACAAGGTAGATGACCCCCACTAAATAAGTACCGGGGTTTGAGCATAGGAATGAGGTGTCTGACCCCCACGCACACCAGGCAAGTGTTGGGTGTCAAAGGCTATTTGTCTGTCCACACACACAGAGAGTCCATCCGTCTGTTCATCTCTCATCACTTTGTCCCCGGGGCCTTGCTCGAGGGCACAGGGGTGCCCCTTCCCCTTCACCATGGCCACCCAGAAAGACCTGGATGAGAGCCTGAAGGAGAAGAATCACTTGGCAAAGTTCGAGGACCTAAAGTGTTGCCCGAAGAAGAAAAGTTGGAAGACAAAACTGATGAAGACAAAGAGGAGGAGGAAGAAGAGGAGGAGGAGGAAGAAGAGGAGGAAGAAGAGGAGGAGGAGGAGGGGGAAGATGAGAATGATGACAAGTACAAGAAGGAGCATGATGAGGAAGAGCAGGGGAAGGAGAAAGACAAAGCCACATCAGCCCCGTGTGTGGCATCAAAGCAGCCAAATCGGTGCCCTGAATGTGGACACAGTTCTCCACCAAGCTCAGAGCCGATGAAGCACTGCTGCCCCCACCATGGTGCCCAGCCCTTTGTCTGTGGTGACTGTGGGAAGAGCTTCAGGCTCAGCTCCAAGCTCACCCAGCACCACTGTGTCCAGCCCGGGAAGAAGCCCTACATCTGTGCCGGCTGCGGCAAGAGCTTCACTCGCAGCCTGGCACTCATCGCCCACTGGCATGGCCACGCCGGGAAGAAGCCCTTTGCCTGCCCTGACTGTGGCAAGAGCTTCCACCGTGGCTCCCACTCCCTCCAGCACCGCCGAGTCCACACCAGCGAGAGCCCACACATCTGTGGTGACTGCGGCAAGAGCTTCCAGGAGAACTCGATGCTCCTGGCTCACTGGGACGTCAAAACCAGGCAGAAAGCCTTCATCTGCACTGACTGCGGCAAGAGCTTCAACATGAGCTGCCAGCTCAACCGACACCGCCGCATCCACACCGGTGAGAAGGCCTACTGCTGTGCTGGCTGTGGCAAGAGCTTCTGCTGGAGCATGACCCTCATTGCCCACTGGCATGCCCATAGTGGCAAGAAGCCCTTCGCCTGTACTGACTGTGCTAAGACCTTCAGCCATGTCTCCCAAGTCTCACAGCACCGCTGTGGCCACACCAGCAAGAGGCCGTCCGATCCAGGCACCTCCAGTGAGAGTTGGAGCCGCAGGTCAGACTACAACCTCAGCAACCACCTCTCCAAGGGTCACAAACTGCACAGCAGAGAGAAGCCAGCAGCCCCTGAAGTCATCACCAACCCCTGCAGCAAGTGTCAGCAGAGCTTCGCCAGGCGCTCAGACCTGGTGAGGCACATGCGGATCCACACGGGGGAGAAGCCGTATGTCTGTGCCGTCTGTGACAAGAGCTTCAGCCAGGCCTCCAACCTCACCCGACACCGCCGCATGCACACAGGGGAGAGACCGTACCGCTGTGCTGACTGCGGCCAGAGCTTCAGCTCCAGCCATGCCCTCACGCAGCACCACCACACCCACAGCGGCAGGAAGCCATACCACTGTGCTGACTGTGGCAAGAGCTTCTCTACGCGCTCCACCCTCCTCCAGCACCACCTCATCCACACTGGGGAGAAGCCCTACCGCTGCACTGCCTGTGGCAAGAGCTTCAGACATAGTGCCACCCTCAGAGGGCACCTCCATGTCCACACTGGCAAGAAGGCTTTCACTTGTGCCGACTGCGGCAAGAGCTTCAGCCAGCGCTCCAGCTGCTCTCTCATCGCCGCATCCACGCCGGCCAGAAGCCCTACGTCTGCAGTGACTGCAGCAAGTGTTTCACTCACAGGTCCGCCCTCAGGCGGCACCGCCTTGTCCACACAGGTGAGAAGTCCTTCCCCTGCACCGCCTGCAGCAAGAGCTTCCGCTGCAGATATAACCTCAGCCGGCACATGCGCATCCATGCCAGTGATCAGCCTGTGCCGGGGATGCAGAAGAGCACTGACCCCAGCACTGCCAGGGTAAACATCACCCCCATGGGGGACCTGTCCCAGCAGATTGAACCAAGATCACCTCATTTGCACCCTGTTTTCTCAGACTCTGGGGGCTCCAGCAGGAACAAATGCCCCACTCTCCCCTAAACACCAATTAGGGATGAGGAGACTAATTAACAGTGATGAGTCAGCACAGCCATCACCACCACTGAAGCTGGACTGAGCTTTGCTGGGCTTTGTATGCTTTCTACCCTGTACTTTGGGTTTCCCCAGGCTAAATGCTCCTTTCCTTTGTCCCTTGCCCAGCTGTAATGCTAACCCCCTCAAATTAACAGAATCTCCTCTTAGTTTGGTTTTCTTTTAGACATTCCTGTCCAAAATGCCTAATTCTTGGGGACATTTTTCTCCTAGGCCTGAGGCTGGAGCTGTGTGCCCAGTTCAGGGAGGGCTTTGGTGAGATTTTGATCAGTCTTGATGGTCTGTTGAGAGGGTCTCAGGGGCATAGCTGTCTTCATGTTTGAGCCCCATCCTGGGCATTTGGTGCTTCTGGGGCACATGTCAGCAGAGGCTCCTCAGCTTCCTGAAGATGGGGGTGTCTGTAGCAGGTAGGACATGGAGATGTCCTGCCCTGCCACCACTGCCAGCTCAGCCACGTGTCTCCCAGGGAGTGAAGCATTGTGATGGGGCTGTCACTTCAGAAGGGAACAAATGCCTCGCTGAAATTCTGCAACCACCCCAAAAAGGGAGTGGAGTGGCCCCCAGCCCCAGCATGTGCCCTGCAGTTCCCCTGAGATGAGCCCTGGCCTAAGAGTTATTAAAAGGTAAATAGATTTAGAAGCAGATATTTATAGCTTTACATATTTATCTTGTCCAACCCTCGCACTCTTACCCATTTCTGCTTTTCCATGTGGGTGGAGATGAAGCCACAATCCATAGCCCAAGGGGGATCCAGAGACATCAGGGCCTGGAGACAGCTGGGGAGGGAGTCTGGAGCACAGGTTCTTTGCTCCTCTCCCTTTCCATCTGCAGGCAGTAACACTGGCAGAAAGAGACAGACCCATGCTGTGAATCCATGGCTCTGTGGCCGGTGTCACTGCCACAGCTCTGGGGTCTAACAATGGGATGGGCAGCACAGCACCAGGCTTGCTGGGGTCAGATGGGATTCATCTTTCTCCAAGGGAGCAGAGGGTCTTAACTCAGGAGCTTTCAGGGCTCACTGGCAGGCCTTTAAACTGGACTTGAAAGCAGAGGGGGACAAAATCAGGCTTGCTGGTGACAAGCTGTGGAGTGACAAGCCATGGCTAGAGGGAGAGAGGGCTAGAGAGTGCCCTTAGGCTCTTGTTCTGAGCTGTGCTGGGGACACTGCAGCACATTGAAGTCCTGTGGAGATGAGTCAGGGGGTCCTGGGGATTTGAGTAGGGAAACATTGGTTGAATCACTGCAGGCCATTGGACTGGAAGACCTGTGAAGGTCCCTCCCTGCCCAAAACAGCATTTGATTCTGTGATTGTACGCCATGGAGGTGTCCCAGATATATTTGGACCAGTGCTGTTCAATATTCTCATCAGTGACACAGACAGTGAGGTTGAGGCACACTCAGCAAGTCTGCAGATGACACCAAGCTGAGTGGTGTGGTTGATAAGAAGGAAGGACAGGATGGGTGCCATTCAGAGGATCTGGACAGGCTGGAGAAGTGGCCTCAAGAGGTATTATGTCATAAAAGAGGAATAGTTGAAGCTTGTTATGTTCTCAAATTTTCATTTCATCTGTGGTTTCAGGTCTGATTTAACAAAATTCATGGAGGAGATTAACATTTGGAGGTTTTAGTCGGGAGAAATTTGAAAGAAAAAACAACATTAGGCCAAAGTTAGGATCAATAGGACTCAGTACCTTTCCTTAGCAAAAACAGAGCATCAGCAGATCAGGATGTTAGGGTGAGTAAAAATGGATTAGTGTGTTATGTTCAGTTTTACATTGGGCAGAACCATGAATATTCAGGATGTCATCCCTGACCCAGCCAAGGAGCCTTTGCACTCTTGCTGTTTGCCTGCAAGTATTTTCCTTCTCTGTGGAGATGGAGCCTGGCCAGCTCTACCCTTATGGATTGTTGGAGAATGGCTTAAATCTAAGGGACATGATTCTGTGGAACAGCTACTTGAGCAGAATATGTAGGCCGTACCCATCTGTTCAGGTGACAACATTAATAGATGAGGGGCGAGCAACTGATGTCGTTTACCTGGACCTGAGCAAAGCCTTTGACACTGTCCCACACCACATCCTGGTCTCCAAGCTGGTGACACACGGGTTTGATGGATGGACCACTAGATGGATAAGGAACTGGCTTGATGGCCGCACCCAAAGAGTGGCTGTCAATGGGTCCATGTCCCAGTGGAGGCCAGGGACAAGCGGAGTCCCTCAGGGATCAGTCCTGGGACCAGGCTTGTTCAACATCTTTGTGGGTGCCATGGACAGTGGCATTGAGTGCACCCTCAGCAAGGTTGCTGATGACACCAAGCTGTGTGGTGCAGCAGACACGCTGGAGGGAAGGGATGCCATCCAGAGGGACTTTGACAGGCTGGAGAGGTGGGCACAAGCCAACCTCATGAGCTTCAACAAGACCAAGTGGAGGGTCCTGCATCTGGGTCGAGGCAATCCCAGGCACAAATCCAGGCTGGGGAGTGACTGGCTGGGGAGCAGCCCAGAGGAGAGAGACTTAGGGGTGCTGGGGGAGGAGAAGCTCAACAGGAGCTCTCAATGTGCACTTGCAGCCCGGAAAGCCAATCAGATCCTGGGCTGCATCAGGAGAAGTGTGGCCAGCAGGTCAAGGGAGGGGATTCTCCCCCTCTACTCAGCTCTGGTGAGACCCCACCTGGAGTACTGCCTCCAGTTCTGGAGCCCCTATTCCAAGAGGGATCTGGAGGTGCTGGAGCGTGTCCAGAGAAGGGCCACGAGGATGATCAGAGGGCTGGAGCACCTCTCCTATGAGGACAGACTGAAGGAGTTGGGGCTGTTCAGTCTGGAGAAGAGAAGGCTCCGATGTGACCTCATTGTGGCCTTCCAGTATCTGAAGGAGGCCTACAAGAAGGCTGGGGAGGGACTTTTCAGGCTGTCAGGGAGTGATAGGACTAGGGGGAATGGAATGAAGCTGGAGGTGGGGAGATCCAGGCTAGATGTGAGGAGGAAGTTCTTCACCGTGAGGGTGGTGAGGCCCTGGAATGGGTTGTCGAGGGAGGTGTTTGAGGCCCCATCCCTGGAGGTGTTTAAGCCCAGGCTGGATGAGGCTCTGGCCAGCCTGATCTAGTGTAGAGTGCCCCTGCCCATGGCAGGGGGGTTGGAACTAGCTGATCCTTGTGGTTCCTTCCAACCCTAACTGAAACTATGAAACTATCTTGTCATTTACTGCCCATAGTTAGCTGACATGCTGAGGCTGCAAGGTCACTGTGGCCGTGTAGCTGTTCTTGCAGCTGTGTTTGTAAGATAACAGGATGGGAAAGGAAGAGCTAGTGAGAAGGGAGTTTTCTGAGATTGTACACAGAGCTTTCTGAGATTGTACGCAGACCTAATTGCAAGTAGGCTGGATATTATAATGTGGCCTTTAGCCAGCGACCAATAGAATAATGACATTTATGCATATTTAGCTGAGATGCTTTATAAGCTGTGTATCCGGGCAATAAAGTTGAAGCGTGCTTATCAGTCACATTGATTGCTGCTGTCTTCCCTCGCCGCTCCTGACATCTGGTGCCCTCGAACAGGGACGATCCAGTGGGAAAAAGGGAGAGAACCCCCAACGTGGGATAGGAGACCTTCGGAGACCCTCTCACTGTTGGGGTGATGTGGCAAGCCTGGAAAAGCATTGATTAGCAGCAATCGAGGGGCAAAAGTGTGACTCAACACTGGCGTAGGGAGTTCGTACAGTGCCTGAGCTGGAATTAAGCTCGCAGTCCGGGTAAGAGCTGCTGTCAGCTTCCAGGGTTTAAAGGCTGCACTAAGGGATAGAATATGGAAAGCGAAGTAGCTCTTAATTTACTTAAAGTTTCCTTGAGAAACACAGAGTAGAGGATGTGGATTTAAAGAAGCATCCTGAACGTTTATTGCAGTTTGGTAAAGAGAATGGTCTTTTCAAGTCGCCAGAGGATGTGTTTAGTGTTGATGTATTGGAGAAAATATGGAAACAAACTATGGGACTTGATCGTAGACGGTGACAAAACTGCTACAAAGCTGCAAGAGCAGCCGGGGAGAGGCACGGCAAAGCACTCCGCGAAACAGAAGAGGCTGTGCTAAACGCCCTGCAAACTGTCCTCTCCGTGAGAGGTATTACTGACGATTCTGGGATTTTGAAAGGGCTATTAGCCTGGGCCCAGAGTCATGATCTTATGCCCACAGCAACCGAAGCTTTCACTTCCGAAGCATGGGACAAAACTGGAGCCCAGCTGTGGGATGAGGTTCTAAATACTTAAAAAGAAGCTTTTCCCTATAGCACTGTGTGGCAAACCGTCACACACACCGCGTTCACCAGCCACCACCCCAGCAGGGAGAAAGTGATCAAAAGGCAGCAAAACTCATGTTTCAGCGTGTTTGATCCCCTTCATCAACATTGCCCTCTAATATTGCCAATGACAGCTCGGATTAGGAAGACAACACCACCAATGCTGAGAAATTCAAACAGCGCTGACTTTGTTTACAGCCCCTCTTAGGAAAAATGGAGCTTGGAGGCTCGTGGTTACGACATTCTTACGACCGCACCCCTCCCGCGAGCCCCGACGGCCCCCACGGGCACTGACAGCTCTGACCAACGCACCACCAACACCGGCAGCAGCACCGACTGTGGCAGTGGCCCCAGTGGCCCCCACGGCAGCCCCAATGGCTGTCCCCATGGTGGTGGCTCGGCAGTGGCCCCAGCAGCGACACCCCCCAAGCCTGCACTAGCGGTCACCCCCCCCAGCGGCTTCAGCTGCGCTACACCCCCCCCACCTCCTATATCCCAGACATTGTCAGCAGAAAACATCACTGCGACGGAGGCTACAATCGAATTCTGATGGGATGATAGTGTAAGGGATCGGGAGGTGGGAGGGACAGGGAACTGTCCTGCTGTGCCAGTGGACCCCCCCCCCCCCATCTTCTGGTACAACTCTAGTCTACCAAATCTCTGTTCTGATTTAAAGCAACAGTGCTAATTTCATCATTTCTGATTGTAATGTCTTTCAGAGTTTGGTTATTTAGAGTTTTGCTAAGCCTTCCTAGTAATAATGAATAGTAAGCATTTGGTATTTACAGGTACTCAGTACACAGTAATTGCAGTAAGGCATAAGCACTTAGTAATGAGTTCACATTGTAAGATTTTCTTTTGGTTTGGCCTCGGCATTGCAAAGGAGCTCTGTGTAATATAGTTAAGGTTTGTAGTAAATAGGTATTCGCTTTTAAAAGTATTCCTTACCTAATGTGCAGAACAATCAACAATGGCAGAAGAATCAAGACTATGAGGAAACAGCATTTCCCATGAAGTTGAACGTTGATCCCAATAACTGTTATGATAATGTGGGATCAAAAGCATCAATCAGAAGAATGTACCACAGCACCATGTGAATTAGGACTGAATATTATGGTGGTTTGATTGTTGTGTGATTAGAGAAAATGTTCATATGGACTTTAATGTTATCTCACCAGTTTGATATAATTTTACACACTTAGAGGGAAAATCACAATTCATTATAACACAATATGCATTTTCATTGTAGGCTGGAAACAAAAACAAACACATGAATGCCAAAAAAATAAAAGGGGGGGGGGAAGAGAATAGCCCATAGCAAAAAAAGTTTTTTAATGGTACCAACAAGAGATAGTTAGCTCATGTCAACACCTAGAAACATCAACTTTGCAAAGTGCTGCAACCCTCTCACCACAAGACAGCATGAACACGGCACAACTGTCATGAAAATGACAGTCAGCAAACCTGCCTAGCACTGACCTCAACAACTGTCACAGTAATCCAAGAGGTCAACAGAAAGCTTCTAACTTATAACTGAGTGTCATGACTGCTATTCTATTCTATTCTATTGCTTAACTGTTGTGTGAACATTAAGGGATCAGTATCACTAGGATGAGCAAAACCACATTTTTATGGGTAATTTTCTATTGGGCAAAGCAATGAAGCTCCTTTGCTCTTCCTGTTTGCCTGCAAGTTTTCTGTCTGTGAAGCTAGAGCCTGGCCAGATCTACCTTTACAGATGAAAGAAATCTTCTGCCATTAAACAATTCATGATTTTTACCATCCTAGAGAAAAATAAAGATGCAACATACCCCTAAAGCAGATTGTAAAAGACAGTGCTGATATCATAATGGGATCACCATCAGCCACTTAATCATCATGAAGATTAATCCCAGAGAGAACTTATGGTAACATGGGCAACCTGACAGGCAATAATGAATTTGATTGAGCTTACAGACTGTGGGTGAACCTTTTCAGACGTGTTTAATAGGGATACCCAGATTTGATGTAAGTATGTTTGTTAATTATAGTAGTAATACTTGTAGTAATGAGAGTGAAGTGGCAAATGTAGTGCATTATTATTAAGGACTGACTCAGCGGTTACCGCATGATCCATGTTATCTGGGTAGGCTTCCTATTTGCCCCTCGACATGGGGATTGGCTAAACATCTCTGCTGCACTGCAACATCGACAAAAACGATCCTTGCTCCATCTGGATGGAAGTTGTAAAGATGATCTAGCTTTGTGGTCAGGTACAGCAAATCTCTTTGCTTCTCTTTTTTTCCTGGTCTTGCGAATCAGGCTTTAAAGCAAATTGAGAAGTTGGCTTGTTGGTCAGCTAAACAGGCTAATGTTACTACTGAAATTTTAGCTCAATTGCTTTTAGATCCAAATAGTTTAAGGCATGCATATTTACAGAATAGAGATGCTGTTGATTTCTTGCTTTCAGCTCATGGTCATGACTGTGAGGATTTTAAAGGCATGTGCTGTTTTAATTTGTCTGATCACAGTCAATCAATTTATCAAAGGATTGCTTGGTTGGAAAACCCATAATCAATTGTTAAAAATGTTAATCCTTTTGATCAATGGTTTCAATCTTGGTTTGGAAATATGTCTCCTTGGTTGTTGGGTCTGCTCAAGGAAGGTTTACGCTGGATTGGTATTGTTTCATTGATTTTGCTTGTTTTGCGTATTGCATATGGATGTATTATGTGAAGTGTAAATGAGGTAACATCTTGAGCTTTCCTTTAAATTTAACTTAATACAATACAATACACCAGGTTGAAAGAGACCTTCAAGATCATTGCATTCAACCCATCAACCAATCCAACCCACCTGAACAACTAAACCATGGCACCAAGCACCCCATCAAGTCTCCTCTTGAACACCTCCAATGATGGTGACTCCACCACCTCCACGGGTAGCCGATTCCAATGGACAATCACTCTCTCTGGGTAGAACTTCTTCCTAACATCCAGCCTAAATCTGCCCTGGCACAGCCTGAGACTGTGTCCTCTTGTTCTGGTACTGGCTGCTGGGAGAAGAGACCAACCTCTGCCTGGCTACAACCTTCCTTCAGGCAATCACACTCTTCCTGATGCAGGCCAGGATGCCATTAGCCTTCTTGGCTGCCTGGGCACACTGCAGGCTCATGTTCAGCCTACAATCAACCAGCACCCCCAGGTCCCTCTCTGCCTGGCTGCTCTCCAGCCACTCTAACCCCAGCCTGTAGCACTGCATGGGGTTGCTGTGGCCAATGTGCAGAACCTGGCACTTGGATGTGTTCAATCTATGCCCTTGGACTCTGCCCATCTCTCCAGCTGTCAAGGTCCCTCTGCAAAGCCTCTCTGCCCTCCAGCAGATCAACTCTGCCCCCAGCTTGGTGTTGTCCGCAAATTTACTGATGATGGACTCGATGCCCTCATCCAGGTCATCAATAAAGATGTTGAAGATCATGGGGCCCAGCACTGATCCCTGGGGCACACCACTAGTGACTGGCCACCAGTCGGATGTGGCACCATTCACCACTACTCTCTGGGTTCGGCCCTCCAGCCAGTTCCTAACCCAAGCAGTGTGCTCCCATCCAAGCCATGGGCTGCCAGCTTGGCCAGGAGTTTGCTGTGGGGGACAGTGTCAAAGGGCTTGCTGAGGTCCAGGTAGACCACATCCACAGGCCTCCCCACATCCACCAGGCGGGTCACCTGATCGTAGAAGGAGATCAGGTTGGTCAGGCAGGACCTGCCCTTCCTAAAATCCGTGCTGGCTAGGCCTGATCCCTTGGCCATCCTGTAAGTGCTGTGTGATTGCACTCAAGATGACCTGTTCCATAATCTTGCCTGGCAGTGAGGTCAGGCTGACAGGCCTAGAATTCCCTGGCTCGTCCAACTGGCCCTTCTTGTGGATGGGCACCACGTTGGCAGCTTCCAGTCTTCTGGGACCTCTCCAGTGAGCCAGGACTGTTGAAAAATGATGGAGAGTGGCTTGGCCAGCTGATCTGCCAGCTCTCTCAGCACCCTAGGATGGATTCCATCCGGTCCATGGCCTTGTGGGGGTCCAAGCGGCTCTGCAGATCTCTAACTTCCTCCTGGAGCAGCGGGAAACTATGCAGCTCCCTGGCTCCTTCTGCCAGCTCTGCAGGCCAGCTGTCTGGAAGATGTTCTGCCATGCTAGAATAGATTGAGGCAAAGAAGGTGTTAAGTACCTCTGCCTTTTCCTCATCCTTTGTTACAACGTTACCCTCCGTGTCAACCAAGGAGTGGAGGTTGTCCTTGCCCTTCCTCTTGCTATTGATGTATTTATAGAAGGACTTTTTGTTGTCCTTCACAGCAGAGGCCAGTCTAAGTTCCAAATGGGCTTTTGCCTCCCTAATTTTCTTCCTACATGTCCTAGCAACATCCCTAATATTCCATGGGTTGCCTCCCCTTTCTTCCAAAGATGATACACCCTCTTTTTTTCCCTTAGTTCTTTTAGAAGGTCATTGCCCATCCAGGCTGGCTGTCTGCCCCGGCAGCTCATCTTCCAGCACGTTGGCACAGCCTGTTCCTGCGCCTTCAAGAGTTCTTCCTTGAAGCAGGTCCAGCTCTCCTGGACCCCTTTATTTTTAAGGGCTGTATCCCAAGGACCCTTCTGACTTAGTTCCTTGAGTAACCTGAAGTCTGCCCTCTGGAACTATAGAGTGGAGGTCTTCTTGCTACCCCTCTTAGCTTGGCTGAATACAGAAAACTCAATTATCTCGTGGTCACTGGTGCCTAAACACCCTCCGACCACCACATCCCCCACCAGCCCTTCCCTGTTGGTGAAGAGGAGGTCAAGCAGAGCCTTACCCCTGGTAGGTTCACGCAGCACCTGGGATAAGAAGCTGTCCTCCATGCACTCTAAGAACCTCCTAGACTGCCTCCTCTCTGCTGTGTTGAGATCCCAGCAGATATCAGGCAGGTTGAAGTTGCCCATGAGAACGAGGTCAGGTGATCTTGAGACAGCCTTAAGCTGCCTATAGAATGCTTCATCAACATCTTCCTCCTGGTTGGGTGGTCTATAACAGACTCCAACCAGGATGTCTGCCCTCCCGATCTTCCCTCTAATTCTCACCCACAAGCACTCAACCGATCATCCCGATCTCCATCTCAACGGCATCTAGTGCCTCCCTGATGTACAGGGCCACCCCTCCACCCCTTCTTCCTTGCCTGTCTCTCCTGAACAGCCTGTAGCCATCAATTGCAGTGCTCCAGTCATGCAAGTTGTCCCACCACGTCTCTGTGATGGCAACTACATCATTACTTTCCTGCTGCAACAAGGCTTCTAGCTCCTCTTGTTTATTGCCCATGCTTCATGCATTAGTGTACATGCACTGCAGCTGGGCTGCTGGTTTCGCCCCTGACTCCAGCTTACCACCCTCAGACTCCTGTCTGGGGTCACTGGTTCCAGACCCTTCCCCCTTCAAATCTAGTTTAAAGCCCTGTCAATGAGACCTGCCAATTCCCTTCCCAGAATCTTTTTCCCTTTGGGGGACAGGCCATTCTCGTACACTGTGACCTTCCCCCTCCTCTGGGACAGATGTACTCCATCTGTTACCAGCTGACCTGCTGCAGTAGAAAGTTTTCCAAGATCAAAAAACCCAAAATTCTTTCGACTGCACCAGCCTCTAAGCCACTTGTTGACTGCAGCTGCCAACCTGTTCCTTATCGTATTCCCTCCTGCAGCTAAGGGTATCGATGTAAAAATTATTTGTGGACCTGACCCCTCAACCAGATCTCCCAGGGCCCTGAGGTCATTTTTGATAGCCCTGGGAGTTCTGGTAGCAACATCATCATTCCCTAACTGCATAACTAGTAAGGGATAGTAGTCAGAGGCTGCACCAGACTAGGCAGCCTTCAGGTAACATCTCTAACTTGGGCTCCTGGAAGGCAACAAACTTCCCTATGAGAAGGGTCTGGCTGACATATGGGACCCTCTGTTCCCCTCAGGAGGGAATCACCAACAACAATTACCCTCCTCTTTTTTTTGAGGGAGCAAGTTCTGATGCCAGGGGAAGGCTGTTTAACCTTAGGCTGCTTTGCCTAGGGAAAACCCCAGATGGTGTGTCCTCTGGCATCAGTATCACCTCACCCTCGATCTCCAGTGCCCCATACCTGCCTTCCAAGGGCTGTGGGGAAGGTGAGGGGAGGCAAGGAGGTTTTACTTTGTGTCTTTAGAGAGGAACCTGCCTCCGTTCCCCTCTGTTTTTTGGATAACCAGCCTCTGCTGGGGGAGCCTGAGGAGCCTGCTTTCTCTGGTTCATCTCTTTCCTATTCTGGTTCGTCTCTTTTCTACATTGCCTTACAGTCCTAAGTCTAGCAACCTCGTCCTTCAGTCTGGCCACCAGGTTGAGCAGATAGCCGATCTGCTCACACCTAATGCAAGAGTTGCCCCCACTACCCTGCATCTCAAGAGCCAGGCTCCAGCACTCACTACAGCCAGATACCTGGACAGCTACCTGCTTGTGTTAAACCTCAGTCTGGGTCGACACTGATTTTTTTAAGGAGTTTTTGCTTTGAGTCACAGCCATGCTGCCCCTGGCCACAGCACCCACTGGACAGAAAAACTAGACAAAGTGCGGCGGCGCGTGCGGCTGGCTGCCGCCGGGTGAGGGCCCAAGAGCAGACGGGCTGCTCGGTGAGACGGAAGCCCCGCCAGCCGCTGCTGTCCCCTCTAAAATCTGCTGCCCGAGATGCAGGGATCATGAGCCGTGGGCACGACATTGGCTTCCTACTGAATGATGAGCTCCTGAGACAGAACTGACCACCTGATCCCACACCCAGCCGTCACCATCCCTGTGGCCAGAGCCTGAGCAGATCAAAATTTCATCCAGTCCATGTGGCAGATTTCCTACCAAGGCTCAGAGTGGAGAAACCTTCCTCAGAGGAGCTGCTGGCTCTGTCCTGGTGATCTGTGGAAGAGGTCCCTGCACATCATCTTGGCCAATGACCCTGCTCAGGGCAAGGGTTAAGCAGATGAGGTCCCTCAAGGCCTGTGCCCAGTTTGGCCTTATCCCCAAGGGAGCTGCAGAGGCCCTGGGTCAGAAGGTGCAGGGAGCAGATGAAGAGATTGCACAGTGCTGGCCCAAGGGCTTGCCCTGAGGGAAGCCACAGGGAAGTGGCTGTCAGGAGGACTCGACCGGGTGACTTCTGGGCTTGATCCACCATTCACCTTCCCACCCAACACCTCACCCATTCCTTCAGTCCTGCTGTCCCCAGTCTGGCTCTACAGAGACCATGGGAGACCATGGCAAGGGCTGGTTAAGGTCCAGGCACAAAACATCCCTTCTTGCCATGCCCAGAAAGTTTGATGATCTCTCTCTTGTCCTGCAAGGGCTGCAGATGGCTGCAGGAGTGTCTGACCTATCACTTTTGACCAGCACCACAACTGTGATGAGGGTGACCAGCCTGGAGTTTGCCCCAGCCTCCTTCTTGGCCTTCCTGAAGATGCCTTTTCCAAGGAGCCAGAACATTCGCAATGAGCCTGTGCAGGACACCTGAGAGGAATCTCCCTGGGGCACTGAAGTTTGTGCTGCAGTCACACACAAAATGACTCAGGATCACATGATGTGGGGGGGGGGAGCCTCCCAGAAGTCCAACCTCCTGCCAGACCAGGACCATAGAATTAGTGCAAGATGGATCTGGAAAGTCTCCAGAGAAGGAGAATCCACAACTCCTTTGGGCAGCATGTTCCAGTGCTCTGTGACCCTCACAGTGAAGAAATTCCTCTCCTGTTGAGGTGGAACCTCCTGTGCTGGAGTTTATAGCCGTTGCCCTTTATCCTATCCCAGGGTGCCACTGAGCAGAGCCTGTCCCTGTCCCTTCCT
>JAAWVA010000030.1:31633335-31775714 GCA_015227895.2 Colaptes auratus
ATCACCTGCTTTGGCTGGCCTTGGCTAAGTCTAACCCACTGCTTTTTTCTCTCTCCACTCCTCCTTTCTTTCTTGGAACACTCCTTTCTCTCTTGGGTTGGAGGGTAGGGCAGAGGAACAGCTTTCTCTGGTCTCTGACCAGGGGGTTTCATGTCATTTGCTAATTGTAAATACCTGTCTCACATTGTCACTCCTGTATGTTCTGTACCTGTTCATTGCATTCTATTTTAGAGTGTAGCTCTTGCTTGTCAATACAGCTTCATTTGCTTCTAACTGAGCTGCTCTGGCAAAGGTAATCCTGGGGTGGAATTTCAACGCAACAATGGGACTCTTGTTCCCTGGTATTGGGCTGTTGGTCACTTTCTGTTCTGACTCCAGAGGAATCTTCATGTCAATTCTGGATCCCTGCTGCATTTGTAGCTGTAATGAACTCTGCCATGGGTTGGTGTGATGGGGACTGAGCTGATGCATTCCTCATGCAGCTCAGGAAGGGAGGTTATAATGATGCTGAGAGAAGTGTGCCCTAACTTGTCACTGTCTCTCCCTCCTTGCACAGGGCTCCATGGCCAGAGGCAGCAGATGGCCAACAGCAGCTCCATCAGCCACTTCCTCCTCCTGCCATTCCCAGGCACAAGGCAGCTGCAGCTCCTGCACTTCTGCCTCTTCCTGGCCATCTACCTGGCTGCCCTGCTGGGCAATGGCCTCATCATCACCACCATAGCCTGGGACCACCACCTCCACACCCCCATGTACTTCTTCCTCTTCAACCTCGCCCTCCTGGACCTGGGGTGCCATCTCCACCACTGTGCCCAAATCCATGGACAATTCCCTGAGGGACACCAGGGACATCTCCTATGCAGGATGTGTTCTCCAGCTCTTCTTTTTCATCTTACTAATTTCAGCAGAGTATTTTCTCCTCACCACCATGTCCTACGATCGCTACGTTGCCATCTGCAGACCCCTGCACTATGAGACCCTCCTGGGCAGCAGAGTTTGTCTCCACATGGCAGCAGCTGTCTGGGCCTGTGGCTTTCTCTATGCTCTGCTGCACACAGTCAATACTTTTTCCCTGCCCCTCTGCCAGGGCAATGCTGTGCACCAGTTCTTCTGTGAAATCCCCCCAGATTCTCAAGCTCTCCTGCTCCACATCCTACCTCAGGGAAATTTGGCTTATTTTGGCCAGTGCCTGTTTATACTTTGTCTGTTTTGTGTTGATTGTGGTGTCCTATGTGCAGATCTTCAGGGCAGTGCTGAGGATCCCCTCTCAGCAGGGACGCCACAAAGCCTTTGCCAGCTGCCTCCCTCACCTGGCTGTGATCTCCCTGTTTATCAGCACTGCCTCATTTGCCCACCTGAAGCCCTCTTCCCACACTCTCCCATTCCTGGACCTGGTGGTGTCAGTTCTGTATTCAGTGGTGCCTCCAGCAGTCAACCCTCTCATCTACAGCCTGAGGAACCAGGAGCTCAAGGCTGCCCTGAGCCAACTCATCCCTGGATGCTTTCAGAAGCAATAAACTCTCTGTCTTCTCCTGCAGAGCAGTTCTGATATCACTCAGTGCAGGCCCAGCCTGGCTGCTGGAGTTTTGCTGTTTGTGGTGCATTTTTACTTTTGGCAATGCTGTAATCACCTTTCTAATCACTCTCTGCTTTACTTTTCTGACTGAGGATTGATGTTGGAGGAGCTGTGCTCCTTGTTTGGTTAAACAAAATAAAGAAGCTTTCAGTAACATTTATTTTTTCCTGAGGTCCTACCTCCAAGAATTTTCTAGAGCTTCAGGGACATCTCCTCTGTGCAGAGGCAGAGGGACAATGAGTCCCAGCACAGCAGCACTGCCAGGGAGCAGCAGTACTTGCTGGACCCCTGGTCCTAGTACAAACTGCTCCTCATCCCACTACAAACTGATCCTCTGTCTCTCTCCCATACCAACTCCATCCATCACAGGACAAATTTCATACCCTGCCTCCTCCCACTACACTGTGGCCACCTCACAGTGCAAACTGGAGACCCTGATCCCAACCCACCAGAGACTGGCCCCATCTCATCCAGGCATGGTCCCTTAAGCCCTCCATGTACAAACCTGGCCTTGTTTCCAAAATAAAGTGATCCTCCTGATGTCATCCCAGCACAGCTTGAGAGACGCCAGAACAAACTGGTCACCCTGTTCCTGTCCCAGTATCAACTGAATCTCACCCAGTGCAGAGAGGATATTTTGAACCCACTCCCAGGACAGGCTGTGTCTCTTCCCAGTAAAAACTACGTAATCTGAACTGCTCCCAGTACAGCTGTGGTCTCCTCCCACAACAAACTGCATCACCTTGCCCTCTCCACTACTGCCTCTCTCCCATCCCAGTCAAAATGCATCTCCAGGCCCCCTGCTGGACTGACTGCATCCATTCCAGTACAAACTGGACACCTTCTTGCCCTCCCAGTACTGTCTGAGCCTTGTGCTTGTCCAAACAGAGACCTTTTAACACTTCCAAGTGCACATTAGGCTTTGACCCAAAATAGGCTGGATTCCTTTATCCCCTCCCAGCAAAGGTCTGGCAATGTTTATAGTAAATTCACTCCCTTGGTTCCCTCTCTAAGTACAGACCAGACCCCAGTCCAGTACAGTTGGGATCCCCTGGCTCCATTCCAGTACAGTCTGGCCCTTATCCCATTACAAACTTGATCCTTTTAAGCCCCTGCCAGTACAGCCCTAGCACAGTCTCAGTACAAACTGCATCTCCTGAACTGCCCCCACCCTTGCAGAGATGTGGTCTTGTCCCATCAGTAACAGGATCATTTGAATATCTCCCAGTACAGTCTGAGGCCCATCCCAGTACAAATCACATCCCTGACTCCATCCCAGTGCAGACTGGGCCCCATCTGGAACAGGCTGCCCAGGGTGGCTGTGGAGTCTTCTTCTCTGGAGATACTCAGGGCCCACCTGGATGTGTTCCTCTGTGATCTGCTCTAGGTGACCCTGCTCTGGCAGGGGAGTTGGACTGGATGATCTTTGGAGGGAGTTGGACTGGATGCCTTCCTGTGCATCTTGCACTAGATTCTATGGTCCTGATCTGGCAGGAGGTTGGACTTCTTTGGAAGCTCCTTGCACCCCCTAACATCCTGTGATCCTGAGTCATTTCTGTGTGTGACTGCAGCACAAACCTCCCTGCCCCAGGGAGATTCCTCTCAGGTGTCCTGCACAGGCTCATTGCATACGTTGCTGTCTGCTCCTATCACCCTTCCTGGGCTGTGCCCTGAAATGTACACAGAGCCAGCAGAGAGGTTCTTGCCCCTTGGGAAAGGCATCTTCAGGAAGGCCAAGAAGGAGGCTGGGGCAAACTCTAGGCTGGTCACCCTCAGCACAGTCGTGGTGCTGGGTCAAAAGTGATAGGTCAGATGCTCCTGCAGCCATCTGCAGGCCCTTGAAGGACAAGAGAGAGATCATCAAACCTGTCTGGGTAGGGGCAAGAAGGAGATGTTTGGTCCCTGGACCTTCGCCAGGTCTTGCATGGTCTCCATGGTCTCTGTAGAGCCAGACAGCGGAAAGGGACTGAGCAGTCTGTTCTGTCTGTGATGAAAAGGTCATTAATTTATTAATATGAAATATGAATAATATTAATTTATTAATCATTAAAATTATTATAACCAAGGATATTCTTGTCCACGATTGTGAAATACATCCCATAAGTGGTTTATCATTTATAATTAGGACTCAATTAGAATATGTACAGAATCATTTTCTATTCATATAACACAGGCTGCAATTCCACCACTTGTCCACCAGATGGTGACTCGACAGGACTCTGGTGACTGCTAAGTATATACAGAGCTATTACATTGTATATCAGAGGATTGGACTGGAAAGATTATCCTGCTAGACTCGGGTGCTTTGAACTGTTAGTGAGTGGAAAGCAGGTGGAAGGTACTCTGTGTCCCCTGTTAGTAGCAGGGTTAGGTTCCAGCAGACTGCTGACTCCTGGCTGGTCCAGACAGTGACAGTGGGTGGAACTTTCTCCCTTCCGTGGCAGCAGAGAGGCAATGGACCTCAGGCTAGCTGTTAAGCAGTTTCCCTCTGCAGGACTCGGGCGGCTCCCTCTGGATGGCAGGGAGCTGTCCTGCAGGGTCAACCCATCAGGGGTCAGCCCTCAGAGAGTCAGCCTGCACAGCAGGGCAGGGCCACGGTTTCCCAGTAGGCAGGCTTGGAGGTTTCCAACCTGGTGCGATGGCAGATGGGGCTGGACCCAGCAGGGGTCAGCCCCGTAGCAAGGGGCTTTGGGGTTGGCATGGATGGCCCCTGGGAAGAGGCACAGGTACATGAAGCAGCAGCTTCCCCTTTGCTTGGCTCGAAGGAGCAGCAGGACCCTTATTGGAGCGGTCCTGGCTTTGGAGCACAGGGCATGAACTGTGCTTTGGATTCCCCTGGGGTTCACAGGGCATGGAGTGGCAGAAGTAGCAACTCCTCTCCTGTGATGGCAGGGTTACACAGGCATGAGGCTGACACTGCTCCTGCTCTCCAAGCTGACAAACAAGGTTGTGCCTCTTGTCAGTCTGCTGCTTCAGGCTGAGGCAGATGTTTGCACTGCCGGACTCAGCTAAGTCCCTTCCCCGGCAGCTGGGCAGATCTCACCCTCGGGAGTCCAGTCCTCTTAAAGGCACATTGGGGCTCTACCAACTGGTAACAATGGCAATGCAATGCTGCAGCTTCTCAGGCTCAGCGAAGGTCCCTCCTCAGGAGATACTCTCAGGGCTAAGGCTCAACAGGCCTGCCTGGCTGCTGGCTTCTCCTCGTCATGCAGAGGCCACTAGTTTGCTTGCACATATGAGAAAGACAATGGCATGAGCTCGGTCTAGAGCAAGGAGAGAGAACCAGGTGAAAGAGGGCAACATATTTACAAGCTGGGGCAATACTGATAGGTTCCTGGAGGCTGGATGTGGCCAATGGGCACTCTCGTAAACAACCGGCTGCAGCCTATGGGAGGCGTGAAGCTGGAATTATGCCAAGCTTGGCATCAGCACAGGCATCCCATGCCATGGGGGTGTGCAGGGGTCTGTGCCACCTTGGCCTTTGTTCCCCTCATGAAAGGAGGGGGAACTTGTCCACATGCTGGGACAGGTTTCAATATCTGGGCATAATTCTGGGCATAATGTGCCTCCACCACATAAGGTGGCACAGTCCCCCTGTCACTGGGAACCTCCTCAAGACCTGATGGGATTCCCCCTCCCCCCTTGCCTAGGCCATGAGCTAGCCCAGGGTAAGCCAGGAATGGATCAGGACAGACAGAAATAGGGCACTGAGAGGTGTCCTTGGTGTGCTGCACCCTCACTCTCCCAGCCTTGCAAAGCTCTCCCAATGGCTTGGGGGTTTGTCACCTCCTGCCAGCTCAGTGCATCTGTGCTTGGATCACAGCCAACAGGGAGCTGATAAGAAACTCTGAAAGTCAAAACCTTCAGGTTCTCTGCAAGTGGCAAAAGATCCCAGGATGATTCAGCACCCAAGGTTACCCAGATTAGAGAAACTCCTGATGAAAGTCAATGATCTCCACCTTTAAAAACAGTGACCCTCAAGCCAGAGCCTTGGAGCTCTCCTGGATCACAGCAGCTGTGTCCAGCATCTCCCCCACTCAGACATCTCTCAGGCACAACCTGCACCAAGGGCCAGCACCAAGTCAGACTTCTCCAGGCTCAGTTCTTGTGCCCTAAGAATGCCAAAGCTTTGTGAGAGGTTGCTTTGAACTCCAGCAGGAGGAAACCAAACTCCAGTCAGCCTCTCTGCCAGCCTCTTTTCCACCTCTCTGTGTTAGGACAGACACCTTTGCTGTCACCAGGGTCAAGGTTTCTATCTTGCACTGAACCCAGCCAGCTCTGTCCCTGTGTCTGTGTGCTTGGTGCTTCTCTCCAGGCACAGCCATAGAAAGAGATTTGACTTCAGGATCCCTTGCAGGCAGTCAGGGTCAGCCTTGTCCTTATCCACTCTGTCCTTCAGAGGCTCTTGGATTAGAACACATTCTGCTGAACCACCTTGTAAGCCCCAGGTGGGCAGTGACAGCAATGGGGTGGTTGGGGAGGGTGAGGAGCAAAGCTGTGCACTGAATGTCAGCCCTGAAGGACAGATGTTCCTGCAAGTGCAGATGTCCTGCTGAGACAGCCTGGGTCAGTGTCACTTGGGGAATTATCATCTCTGCTCTGAACTGAAAAGGAGCAAAATATTTTATCTTAGAGATACAAAATTGAGTTTTGTGAGGTGCACTTTGAAATCCTGAAGAAGATTGCAGAGACACAAACATCTCCTCAGGGCACTTGGGACTCATTGCAGGAACCTCAGGTACTGAGAGAAGACTGAAGAAACTTCTTCAGAAGTCAGAAGGAAAACACAAAGTACCTTGAAGCACTGATTGGCCCCACTGAGGGGCATTACCAACAAAGCCTCCCAAGGGCTCCTTAGAGCAGCTCAGTGGAGGCCATGATTGCAGCAGACAAAGTGCAGGAGAGCAAACTCTGGGTTTGGTTTATGGAGCAGAAAGGCCAAACCCTGAGCACAGTGCCTGGGCAGGCAGATCCTGTCCCTCCTGTATGGGTCAGGCAGGGCAGGTTTTCTAATGGTACCAACAAGAGATAGTTAGCTCATGTCAACACCTAGAAACATCAACTTTGCTAAGTGCTGCAACCCTCTCACCACAAGACAGCACGAACACAGCACAACTGTCATGAAAATGACAGTCAGCAAACCTGCCTAGCACTGACCTCAGCGACTGTCACAGTAATCCAAGATACAATACAATACAATACAATACAATACACCAGGTTGGAAGAGACCTTCAAGATCATCACGTCCAACCTATCAACCAATCCAACCCACCTAAATACAATACAATACAACACAATACAACCCACCTAAACAACTGAAAAACTAAACCGTGGCACCAAGCACCCCATCAAGCCTCTTCTTGAACACCTCCAATGAAGGTGACTCCACCACTTCCACAGGCAGCTGATTCCAGTGGGCAATCACTCTCTTGGTATAGAACTTCTTCCTAACTTCCAGTCTAAACCTGCCCTGGTGCAGCCTGAGACTGTGTCCTCTTGTTCTGGTACTGGCTGCCTGGGAGAAGAGACCAACCTCTGCCTGGCTACAACCTCCCTTCAGGTAGTTGTAGAGAGCAAGAAGGTCACCCCTGAGTCTCCTCTTCTCCAGGCTAAGCAACCCCAGCTCCCTCAGCCTCTCCTCATAGGGCTTGCCTTCCAAACCCCTCACCAACTTTGTTGCCCTTCTCTGGACATGCTCCAGTAAGACAACATCTTTCCTAAACTGAGGGGCCCAGAAGTGGACACAGTACTCAAGGTGTAGCCTAACCAGTGCAGTGTACAGGGGCAGAATGACCTCCCTGCTCCTGCTGGCCACACTGTTTCTGATGCAGGCTAAGATGCCATTGGCCTTCTTGGCTGCCTGGGCACACTGCAGGCTCATGTTCAGCCTACAATCAACCAGCACCCCCCAGGTCCCTCTCTGCCTGGCCGCTCTCCAGCCACTCTGACCCCAGCCTGTAGCACTGCATGGGGTTGTTGTGGCCAATGTGCAGAACCCGGCACTTGGATGTGTTCAATCTCATGCCGTTGGATTCTGCCCATCTGTCCAGCCTGTCCAGGTCCCTCTGCAGAGCCTCTCTACCCTCCAGCAGATCAACTCCTGCCCCCAGCTTGGTGTCATCCGCAAATTTACTGATGATGGACTCAATGCCCTCATCCAGATCATCAATAAAGATGTTGAAGAGCATGGGGCCCAGCACCGATCCCTGGGGCACACCACTAGTGCCTGGCCGCCAGCTGGCTGTGGCACCATTCACCACCACTCTGTGGGCTCGGCCCTCCAGCCAGTTCCTAACCCAACGCAGTGTGCTCCCATCCAAGCCATGGACTGCCAGCTTGGCCAGTCCCCTTCCGGTACTGTAGAATAGAATAGATAGAATAGAATAGAATAGAATAGAATAGAATAGTGCAAAGCAGATCCCCATCAGACCCTGATGCCATCCCAGTTCAGACTGGGCTTCCTCCCTGTACAAACTCAATCTCTTTGAGCCCTCCCACTTGTGCTGAAGGCACATTCTGCCCAGATATTGAAACTTGTCTCAGCATGTGGACAAGTTCCCCCTCCTTTCATGAGGGGGAATGGCACGGGATGCTGGTGCTGATGCCAAGCATAGCATAATTCCAGCTTCACGCCTCCCATAGGCTGCAGCCAGTTGTTTACAAGAGTGCCCATTGGCCACATCCAGCCTCCAGGAACCTATCAGTATTGCCCCAGCTTGTAAATACCTTGCCCTCTTTCACTGGGTTCTCTCTCCTTGCTTGAGACTGAGCTCATGCCATAGCCTTTGCTATTAAGCCTGCAGCTGGCCAGGCCTGTTGAGCCTCAGCCCTGAGAGTATCTCCAGAGGAGGAACCAACACTCAGAGCCTGAGAAGCTGCAGCATTGCACTGCCAGCCTCACCGGTCGGAAGAGCCCGATGTGCCTTCAAGATGAATGGACCCCCGAGGGTAAGATCTGCCCAGTTGCCAGGGAAGGGACTTAGCCAAGTCTGGCAGTGCAAAAGTCTGCCTCAGCCTGAAACAGCAGGCTGAGGAGCTGCACAACCCTGTGTGTGTCAGCTCAGAAAGCAGGACCAGCACTGCCCACAGGACCCTGCCATTGCGGGAGAGGAGTCACCAATTCTACCTCTCTGTGCCCTGTGAGCCCCAGGGGAATCCAGAGCACCATTCATGCCCTGTGCTCTAGAGCCAGGACTGCTCTACCATTGAGCTTGGTAGAGCTGGAAAAGGCCACCCAGGGGGGTCACGTTTGGCCTGACAGTGCTGGAGTTGGTGTCCCCTGGTGCCCACTGGTCGCCGGTGTGGGGGTGAATATGCCAGGTGAGGGAGGAGCTGTGGCTGAAGCCCTTGCTGCAGCCGGTGCAGGTGAAGGGCTGGCACTGGTGTGGGTGCAGCGGTGCTGGCTGAGGGTGGACATCCGGTGAAGCTCTGGCCTCAGGCAGCTCAGAGGTGCAGCTGCTTCTCAGTGACAGAGAAGTAAGGAGACTGTGTGTGACTTCTTGCAATGGGGGGATCAGCCCCCTAACTCCTGTGCTGAGTCCACTGGTTGCAATGCTGATGGGGATGACACACCCTGGTACTTAACCACACCCCTCTGGCCATGCAACTGACCCTTGACCACCTAGAGCTCAGGGGGTTGACCCCCTAAATTCCTGGCACAATGACCCTCAAAACCCCACAAGAGGTGAGATGTGGTGGGGAGGAGAGTCTGGGGGGCATTGAGAGGTGCTCCGGGATCAGCAGGAGACTGGGGTCTTGCTGCTGTCCCAAAGTTGGGTTCCTTACTCTCTGGGCTGTTCCAGGGGACAGATCTGCAAACTCTGCTCTTGCCTAGCCCAGAGATTCAGGGCTGATAAGGAGAAGGTATGGCCCCAGTCAGAGAGAAGCAAAGGGCTCAGAGGAGAGGACTGAACTGCAAGGGATAGCTCAGTGTTGACCAGGGTTCTACAGCAGAGCAGGCAGAGCTCCTGAAGATAGGTGGTGTTCTGTGTTCAGCTCCTTGCCCAGCAGACAACCAAGAGCACAAATCTGCAAGGCAGGAGCGGAAGTGAGAGGCCTTCAGGCAGCCTCTCCCAGGCCTTGGCTGCTGATTCCTCCCACTGCCTGCAGGTTCCTCCCATTTGCTGCTCAGGGCTCTGCTGCCTGCAACTTTATTGGCAATTCTATTAGCAACTCTATTGGCAACTCTATTGCTCTGGCCCCTGGTGTCCTCGCTCACCCTGCTCACAGAGCCCACCCCACCCACTGAGTGCTCAGCTCTGCCCTGCAAGCATCTTCTGCCCACAGGGCTCTGCCCAAGGGGGACTGCACTGTCCACTCCTCAAGAGAAGATGAGAGAAGCCCTGAGGAGACAAAGAAGGGGATGTGCACATCCCATTGACACACATGAAGGCCAAAGAGCCTCATTTGAAGGGCTGTTGTTTCCTTCTCTCCCTGATCAAGTCTCTGAGATTATATTTTGGAGGAATTCTGACCCAGCCCCAGAACCAGTGCCTGGGTGACCACTGACTCCAGCTGAAGATACAGATGAGGAGCATGCTGTTAAGGGTGCTGTGCTTTGCATTGTTGTTACCCAGCCAGTGCTGAGACAGACTCTGTCCTCACTGCATGGATCAGCTGGGGAGACACCAGTGGCAACTCCACGTACGATGTACACCACTTGCCCACTCCTCTCTTCCTCCTCCTTGCAGTAAGGACACTCATCAGGGCCCAAGAACAAGCTCCTTGGGACCAGGTGCTGCTGGGATCCACTGGAAGTGCTGAAACCCCACAGAACAAGGCAGGCTAAGCTCTCTCTTGGTTTCCATGGAAATGAAAGGTACAGCAAAGCTGCCTGGGGCTGGGGCAGCTCTCCTCAGGTGGCTCAACTGCAATCCATGGCAGAAGAGCAAATGCAGACTGGATGCAGGGAGTCAATGGATCTACTCACCAGGAACCAAATGAAAGGAGAATCTTCTACACCCATTTACCAACCCAGAGCACAAAGATTGTAACACAACAGCCCAACCAAATTCAGGTGGTTGGTGTAACTTCCCCATGACCAAACCCATAACTGGGTTTTGTATTTGTGGTTCCGCGGACAGTCCTGAAACCAATCCCCATGCACCCCACAGGACACTGTGCACAGAGACCATGTACATGGATCCTGATATAGGCTGGGCAGGGACTGGCTTGAGAGCAGCCATGAAGAAAAGGCCTTGGGGGTGCTGGTGGATGAGAAGCTCAAGAGGAGCCAGCAGTGAGCACTTGCAGCCCAGAGAGACAACCAGAGCCTGGGCTGCAGCCTGTAGATCCATGTTTCTGTCTGTGTGATGTCTCTGTAATCATTGGCTGTAATTGGAAATTCTCTGTGCCAAAAACTGCTCACCAGGATGTGTCTTTGCTCACATGTTGTATGGTTAGCTACAACCTACACCCACTGGAAAGAATTTCACTGCAATCCAACAGCTCCTCCAGCACCCTGATTCCATCAGCCTGCTACAACCACCAGGAGGAGCAGGACAAAAGACTCTGCCCAGAGTCCACCATGAGACTGAAGAAATCCATTGAGTGCTAAATGTAACCAAGAGGAGTGGAGAACACTGCTGGTGGGAAGTGCTGTTTGGATGGGGTCCAGTAGCAGCTGGGACACTGCCCCTGGTGGCACAGCCACTGTGATTTTCCTGCCTGCTCTGCTCTCTGCTTGCTGCTCAATGTTGGTTTGCAGTTAGAGTTAGGAAGATGGCCAAGCAAGTCACACTGCTGCAGACATTTCCCATCATCAATGTTTCCTGTATGCTTTGTGTCACTGAATGAGATTGAAGAGGACTTTGGAGGCTAAGGAACCACCAAATGTCCTTCCCATTCTGATTGGATGATGACATTCTCTATTGAGAGGCACAGAGACAGGAGGCAACCACACAGCCACTCTCTGGCTGAGAGAAATGGACTCAGGTCATGGACCAGGCTGTGCTGGCTCAGTCCCCCTGTCACTGGAAACCTTCTCAAGACCTGATGGGATTCCCTCTCCCCCCTTGCCTAGGCCATGAACTAGCCCAGGGTAAGTCAGGTATGGATCAGGACAGAGAGAAAGAGAGCCCTGAGAGGTGTCCTTGGTGTGCTGCACCCTCACTCTCCCAGCCTTGCACTTCCCTCCTTATGGCATGGGGGTTTGTCAGCTCCTGCCAGCTCAGTGCATCTGTGCTTGGATCACAGCCAACAGGGAGGTGAGAGAAAACTTTGGAGGTCAAAACTTTCAGGGTCTGTGCAAGTGGCAAAAAGATCCCAGGATGATTCAGCATCCAAGGTTACCCAGATCAGAGAAACTCCTGATGAAAAGTCAATGATCTCCACCTTTAAAAACAGTGACCCTAAAGCCAGAGCCTTGGAGCTCTCCTGGATCACAGCAGCTGTGTCCAGCATCTCCCCCACTCAGACATCTCTCAGGCACAACCTGCACCAAGGGCCAGCACCAAGTCAGACTTCTCCAGGCTCAGTTCTTGTGCCCTAAGAATGCCAAAGCTTTGTGAGGGTTTGCCCTGAGATCCAGGAGAAGGAAACTGAATTCCAGGGCACCTCTGCCAGCCTTCTCTTCACCTCTCTGTGTCTTTGGACAGACACCTTTGCTGTCACCAGGGTCAAGGTTTCTATCTTGCACTGAACCCAGCCAGCTCTGTCCCTGTGTCTGTGTGCTTGGTGCTTCTCTCCAGGCACAGCCATAGAAAGAGATTTGACTTCAGGATCCCTTGCAGCCAGTCAGGGTCAGCCTTGTCCTTATCCACTCTGTCCTTCAGAGGCTCTTGGATTAGAACACATTCTGCTGAATCACCTTGTAAGCCCCAGGTGGGCAGTGACAGCAATGGGGAGGTTGGGGAGGGTGAGGAGCAAAGTTGTCCATTCAATGTCAGCCCTGAAGGACAGATGTTCCTGCAAGTGCAGATGTCCTGCTGAGACAGCCTGGGTCAGTGTCACTTGGGGGAATTATCATCTCTGAGCTAAACGGAAATGGAGTAAAATATTTTATCTTTGAGATACAAACTTGAGCTTTGTGAGGTGCACTTTGAAATCCTGAAGAAGATTGCAGGGACACAAACATCTCCTCAGGGCACTTGGGACTCATTGCAGGAACCTCAGTTACTGAGGGGAAGACTGAAGAAACTTCTTCAGAAGTCAGAAGGAAAACACAAAGTGCCTTTAAGCACTGATTGGCCCCACTGAGGGCATTACCAACAAAGCCTCCCAAGGGCTCCTCAGAGCAGCTCAGTGGAGGCCATGATTGCAGCAGACAAAGGCAAAGTGCAGGAGAGCAAACTCTGGGTTGGGTTTATGGAGCAGAAAGACCAAACCCTGAGCACAGTGTCTGGGCAGGCAGATCCTGTCCCTCATGTGTGGGTCAGGGCTCCTCAGGTACCGTGGGGTGTGGGGTTTGTGCTGCTGGGAGAAGGACAAGGGGATGAGAGTCCCCAGCCTTCCTGGGGGTGTTTAAGGAAGCACTGAGGACCCCCTGGTGCCTTAGGAAGTCTCCTCACAGCCCTTGGTGGTGGATGATTGCCACAGCCAAGAAGGCAAAGCCTTGGGTTCTCCTGATGACTTCCAGCCTTGCCAGTGCCCATTGCCATCCCCACCACAGGTTGTCCTACACTGTCCCCCACACTGGCTTTGGTTTCTGCAGCAGAAAGGCCAAGCCCTGACCACAGAGCCTGGGCAGTCAGATGCAGAGAGGCTCAAGCTAAAGTTTCATCTCCCTGGCCTTGGTGGCAGAGGCAACTGCCATAGACAGGAGGAGAAAGACCTCAGTGCTGTTGAGCTTTTAGCCTTGCAGGTGGTGCTACACTGCCCCCTGCCTGCAGCTCTTTCCCTTCCTGCTCTTGACACCCATCTTGCTTTCCCAGCAGCTCTCACTATGACATTTCTGTACCCTCCCTGCTCTGTCTCTACTCTCCATGGCCATTCTTGAAACACAGAGCCAGGGCCTCTTGGACCACAAGATCCCTTTGAGTGACTTTTCTTCTCCTCACCTCCTGTACGCTCTCAGGGGCAAGCGAGGATCTGCCTGGCCTCAAACCAGGACACCACCACTCTGAACCCTAAAATTTGCACTCTATGGAGGTTGTCTTCCTGTCCCACAACCACCAGAAGCTACAACATCACCAAATTTCAAGGAGCTGCACACTGCATCTGTAGTGCCCTGAGCTTGGACTTCAGCAGGTTACAGAAGCCCCAGTCCCTGAGGCTCTCCACCCCAGTCCTTGCAGATATCCTCTGAAGCTTCTCAGGTTCTTAAAAACTCCTTCAGAGCAAGAGGTCCCAAACCAGAGCCTAAGAATCCAGATGTGGCCACAGCAGTGCTGAGTGCAAGGGAGGACAACACTGGGTGGCCACACTTCTCCTACCACAGCCCAGCTGCACCTGGCCTTCTGCACTCTGCTCAGGCTCTGCTCCATCCCAGGCCATTGGGAATGGTCCCTGCCAGAGGCCTTTCTGCCTGGGGGCAGAGCACAACCTCTACCTCCAAAGCAGCACCCAAGAAACCTCCCTGCTGCTGGCTCTAAGCTTGGCAGGCACAATGGATGGCAGAGTCCCCAGCCAGGCCTTGTGGCTGCTGCTGTGCAGGAGATCCTGAGGCACAGCTGAGCTGCCCATGGCATTGCCACCCATCTCCTCCCTGTGTCCATGAGCTGCTCAGCCACAGCTCACCTGCTGCTCCTCTTCCAAGGCCATGGGGCTGCTCTAGGAGATCTAGGTCCCTGCCCTGTGCCAGGGGCCAAGCAGAGTCACTCAAGGGTAGGAGGAGATATAAAAGAGGGGTCAGAGCACAGGAAGGAGGTTTGGGGCTGAAGTGTCCAGGGGAGGGCTGAGGGCTTGGAGATGCCTTTGAGGGCTGGGGGCAAGGCCAGGGCTGAGGAGAGGCTTTAGTGTCCTGATGAGCCCAGTCTGAACTGGGAGGGCTTAAATCACAGAATCACAGAATATGAGGGGTTGGAAGGGACCTCCAGACATCCTCCACTCCAACCCCACTGCCAGAGCAGGATCACCCAGAGGAGGTCACACAGGAATTCATCCAGGCAGGTCTGAATGTCTCCAGAGAAGGAGACTGCACAACCTCTCTGGCAGCCTGCTCAGGGCTCCAGCACCCTCACAGCACAGGAGAGTCTCTTCATGCTGAGGTGGAACTTGCTGTGTTCCATCTTGCACCCATTGCTCCTTGTCCTGGCACTGGGGACCACTGCCAAGAGCCTGGCACCTTCCTCTGACACCCCCCTCCGATATTGCTAGCCATTGATCAGATCCCCTCTCAGGCTTCTCCTCTCCAGACTAAACAGCCCCAGGGCTCTCAGTCTGTCACAGAATCACAGAAACATTCAGGTTGGAGAAGACCCTCAGGAGCACCAAGTCCAACCATTAACCTTACTCTACAAGGGGTCACCCCTAAACCATATCCCCAAGCACCACATCCAAACCACCTTCAAACACTTCCAGGCTTGGTGACTCCACCACCTCCCTGGGCAGCACATTCCACTCCCTGAACACTCTGGATGGGAAAATCTTTTTCCTACGGTCCAGTCTGATCCCACCCAGTCCTAGCTTGAGGCCATTCCCTCTTGTTCTGTCACTAATGACCTGTGAGAAGAGACCAGCAGCAGCCTCTCCACAACCTCCTTTCAGGTAGCTGTAGAGAGCCATGAAGTCTCCCCTCAGCCTCCTCTTCTCCAAACTAACCAGCCCCAGCTCCTTCAGTTGCTCTTCATCAGAATTCTTCTCCAGGCCCTTTCCCAGCTCCTTGCCCTCCTCTGCCCTGGCTCCAGAACCTCCACATCTCTCTTGCATGGAGGTGCCCAAAACTGGACACAGCACTCAAGGTGTGGCCTCCCCAGAGCTGAGTCCTAGGGGTCAGTCACCTCCCTGCTCCTGCTGGACACAGCATTGCTGATCCCAGCCAGGATGCCTTTGGCTTTCTTGGCCACCTGGGCACACTGCTGCCTCCTATTCAGATGCTTGTCCATCAGCACCCCCAGCTCCCTTTCTGCCAGACAGCTCTCCAGCCACACTGCCTCTGGAGCATTGCTTGGGGATGTTGTGCCCCAAGTGCAGGACCTGGCACTTGGCCTTCTTGAAGCTCCTCCTGGTAATGTTGGCCATGGATCCAATCTGTCCAAGTCCCTCTGCAGAGCCTCCCTACCCTCACGCAGGGGGAAGGGGGTAATAGTCTCCTGCTGGCCTGTGAGAAGCAGAGGGGCAGCTCACCAGAGGCAGTGGGATGGAGAGCTGCTAAGGGCTCTCAACTTGCTGCCCTGAGGCCAGACACAGATGACACACCAGGACACCCTGTGAAAACCAAGGGGAATTGGCACAAGAGGACCACAGGGCCAGCCCAGCTGAAGTGCTTCTATGCAAATGCACGCAGCTTGGGCAACAAACAGGATGAATTAATGGCCACCGTGCTGCTGGGAGGCCATGACATAGTGGGCATTACTGAAACTTGGTGGGATGATTCCCATGATTGGAATGTAGGGATAGATGGGTACAAGCTTTTTAGGAAGGATAGGCAGGGAAGGAGAGGAGGAGGTGTTGCCCTCTATGTCAAGAACCAGCTGGAGTCAGCAGAACTCCACCTGGGGAGGGATGATGAGATGGTTGAGAGTATATGGGTTAGAATTAAAGGCAAGACAGGGGAAGGAGATATTACTGTGGGGGTCTCCTACAGGCCACCTGACCAGCAGAACCAAGCAGATGAGGCCCTCTACAGGCAAATAGAAGCGGCTTCCAGGTCACAAGCCCTGGTCCTCATGGGAGATTTCAACCACCCTGACATCTGCTGGAGGGACAGCACAGCAAGGCACCAGCAATCCAGGATGTTCCTGGACTGCATAGAAGACAACTTCCTCCTCCAAATGGTAGAGGAACCACAAGAAAAGGTGCTCTGCTGGACCTTGTTCTCACCAACAGGAAGGGCTGGTAACCAATGTGAGGCTCAGAGACTGCCTTGGCTGCAGTGACCATGAAGCAGTTGAATTTAATATCCTCAGGGCTATCAGGAGGACCTATTCTAAGCTTATGTCCCTAGACTTTAGGCGTGCAGACTTCGATCGCTTCAGGAGTCTGCTAGCCACAGTGTCATGGGACAAAGCCCTGGAGGGAAGAGGGACCCAGGACAGCTGGTCAGTATTCAAGGACCACCTCCTCTGTGTCCAGGAGCTATGTATACCAACAAAGAGAAAAGCAGGGAAGAACGCTAGGAGGCCTGCCTGGATGAACAAGGAGCTCCTGGACACACTATTACTTAAAAAGAAACTCTACAGGCAGTGGAGGGAAGGACAGATAGAACAGGGGTATATAAGGAAGCTGCCCGAGCAGCAAGAGGCCTGGTTAGGAAAGCCAAAGCAGAGTTTGAATTGAATCTAGCCAGGGAGGTCAAAGGGAGCACTAAGAATTTCTACAGGTATATAATGGCAAGAAGATGAGTAGGGAAGGTGTGGGCCCCCTCAGAAAGGAAACTGGTGAATTGGTCACAAGGGATGTGGAAAAAGCTGAGGTACTCAATAACTTCTTTACCTCAGTCTTCACTGCAAGGCCTCCAGCCACACTCCTGGAGTCATGGCAGATGATGCCAGGGACGGGGAGGAAGAACTGCCCTTCATAAGTGAAGCTCAGGTTCGTGATCACCTGAAGAACCTGAAAGTGTTCAAGTCCATGGGACCCGACGGGATACACCCACGGGTGCTGAGAGAACTGGCAGATGAGGTTGCTAAGCCCCTCTCTATTATATTCCAAAAGTCATGGCAGACTGGGGAAGTCCCCACAGATTGGAAAAGGGCAAATATTGCTCCCATTTTCAAAAGGGTAAGAAGGAGGAACCAGGGAACTACAGGCCGGTCAGTCTCACCTCTGTGCCCGGAAAGATCATGGAGCAGATCCTCCTGGAGGCACTACTGACTCAGAAGAGTAGTGAAGAGGTGATTGGGAGCAGTCAGCATGGCTTTGCCAAGGGCAAATCCTGCCTGACAAACCTGGTGGCCTTCTATGAACAGGTGACAGCATTAATAGATGAGGGGCGAGCAACTGATGTCGTTTACCTGGACCTGAGCAAAGCCTTTGACACTGTCCCACACCACATCCTGGTCTCCAAGTGTTGGAGAATGGCTTAAATCTAAGGGACATGTCTCTGTGGAACAGCTGCTTGAGCAGAATATGTAGGCCTTGCTCCATCTTGTTGTTTACCGCTCATAGCTAGCTGCCTTGCTGAAGCAGCAAGGTCACTATGGCCTCGTGGCTGTTCCTGCAGCTGTGTGTTTGCAAGATAACTGGATGGGAAAGGAACAGCTAGGTAAGATAATTGGATGGGGAAAGGAAGAGCTAGTAAGAAGGGAGTTTTCTTGGAATGTACACAGAGCCTTTGATATTGTACACAGGCATAATTGCAGGTGGGCTGGATATTATAATGTTGCCTTCAGTCAGAGACCAATAGAATAGTGACGCTTGTGCATATTTAGCTGAGATGCTATATAAGCTGTGTATCCGGGCAATAAAGTTGAAGCGTGCTTATCAATCACATTGATTGCTGCTGTCTTCCCTCGCCGCCCTCCGACATCTGGCACCCGAACAGCGGACGATCTACTGGGGTAAGGGAGAGAACCCCCGACGCGGGACCTTCTTGCGGTCGGGGTGGTGGCGAGCCCGGAAAAGCATCGATTAGCAGCGAATCGAGGGGCAAAAGTGCGACTCAACGCTGGCGTAGGGAGTTCGTACCGTGCCTGAGCTGGGTTTCCTGAATTGGAATTAAGCTCGCCGTCCGGGTAAGGGCTGCTCGGTTTCCACGGGTTTTTGAAGGCTGCACTAAGGGATGGAAAGCGAAGTAGCTCTTAACTTTATTTTTAAGTTTCCTTGAGAAATGCAGTGTAGAGGATGTGGATTTAAAGAAGCATCCTGAACGTTTATTGCAGTTTGGTAGGGAGAATGGTTTTTTCAAGTCGTCAGAAGATGTGTTTAGTGTTGATGTGTTGGAGAGAATATTGAAACAAACTGTGGGACTTGATCATAGATGGTGACAAAAGTGCCGTAAAGCTGCAAAAGCGGCCGGGGAGAGGCACGGTGAAGCACTCCGCGAAACAGAAGAGCTGTGCTAAACGCCCTCCAAACTGTCCTCTCCGAGAGAGGTATTCCTGACAATTCTGGCATTTTGAACGGGCTAACTATCCTCTCCGTGAGAGGTGTTACTGAGATTACTGGGATTTTGAAAGGGCTATTAGCATGGGCCCGGAATCATGATTTTATCCCCAGAGCAACCGAAGCTTTTACTACCGAAGCACGGGACAAACTGGAGCCCAGCTGTGGGATGAGGTGCTAAACACCAGCCACCATCCCAGCAAGGAGGAAGCGATAAAAAGGCAGCGAAACTTGTGGTTCAGCGTGTTTGATCCCATTCATCAACACCTCCTAATATCGCCAACGACAGCTCGGATTCGGAAGAGACAACACCGACGCTGAGAAATCAAACAGTGCCAACTTTGTTTCACAGTCCCTCTTAGGAAAATGGAGCGCTTGGAGGCTCGCGGTTACGGCATTCTTACGACCGCACCCCTTCCGCGAGCCCCGACGGCCCCCACGGGCACCGACGGCTCCGACCGAGGCGGCACCGACCGACGCACCACCGACACCGGCAGCACGGACTGTAGCGGCCCCCGCGGTGGCCCCCACGGCAGCAGCCACGGCAGCGGCCCCAGCGGCCGTCCCCGTGGAGGCGGCACGGCGGCGGCCCGGCAGCGGCCAGCACCAGCGATCACCTCGCCATCCCCCCGCCTCCTACGCCCCAGACATTGTCAGCAGAAAACATCACTACGGCGGAGGCTACAATCGAATTCCGAAGGGACGATAGTGTAAGGGATCGGGAGGTGGGAGGGACGGGGAACTGTCCTGCTGCGCCGCTGGAAAGGTATTGTGAGAAATGCAGTAATAGAAGGGAAAATTAGAACAGACTGTGACTATCAGGAGCTGATATCACTATTGTATCTCGTCATAAATGGAATGGTCTTGAGTTTAAAAGGTTTAAAGGGTTTTAAATGTATTCAAACAACCTGGGTCAGCAAAGAGCCAGTGCAGTTAGCTGTTATGACGGCAAATCAGTCACTGTAAGACCGTATGTGTTAACCCTTCCAGTTACTCTATTGGGTTGAGACACCTTAAGTTAGCTAGGAGCACAACTTGTTTCTGTTCCTTTTCTGTGGCGGCTACTGGTCAGCAACCAATCCTCAAATTAAAATGGAAAACAGCTAATGCAGTATGGGTGGAGCAGTGGTCGCTCAGGCATGATAGGCTTCAAGTTGTTAGGACCCTTACCGCAGAAACAATTGCAACTACTGCACACCTTGCCCCGCCTCGTCTCTTTTCTGGTACGACTCTAGTCTACCAAAGCTCTGTTCTGATTTAAAGCAACAGTGCTAATTTCATAATTTCTGATTGTAATGTCTTTTAGAGTTTGGTTATTTAGAGGTTTGTTAAGTTTTCCTAGTAAGCATAATGAATAGTAAGCATTTGGTATTTACAGGTACTTAGTACATAGTAATTGTAGCAAGGTATAAGGACTTAGTAATGGGTTTACATTGTAAGATTTGTTATGGTTTGAACCTTCTTAGTTGTGTGCCGGCATTTCAAAGGAGCTCCATGTAAGATAGTTAAGGTTTGCAGTAAATAACTATTAATTTTTAAACGTATTCCTTAGCTAATGTGTAGAACAATCAAGACTGTGAGGAACGAGTATTTCCCATGAAGTTGAACATCGATCACAATAACTGTTATGATAATCTGGGATCAAAAGCATCGATCAGAAGAATGTATCACAGCACCATGGGAATTTGGACGGAATATTATGGTTGGTTGATTGTTGTGTGATTAGAGAAAATGTTCATATGAACTTATATGTTATCTCACCAGTTTGTTATAATATTATGCACTTACAGGGAAAATCAAAATTCATTATAACGCAACATGCATTTTCATTTTAGGTTGGAGACTGCAACAAACACAGGCATGCCAAAAGAAAAAAAAAAAAAAAAAAAAAGGAAAGAAAAAAGGAAAAAGGGGGAAAGAGAGAACACCCCATAGCAAAGAAAGAAGTTTTTTAATGGTACAACAAGAAATAGTTAGTTCATGTCAACACCTAGAAACACTAGAAACATCAACTTTGCAAAGTGCTGCAACCCTCTCACCAAAAGACAGTGCAAACGTGGCACGGCTGTCATGAGGTGACGGTCAGCAGGGCTGCCTAGCGCTGACCTCAACACCTGTCACAATAATCCAAGATGTCAACAGAAAGTATCTAATTTATAACTGTCATGACTGTTTAACTGTTGTGTGAACATTAAGAGACCAGCATTACTAGGATGAGCAAAAACACATTATTATGTGTAATTTTCTATTGGGTAAAGCAATGAAGCCTTTTTGCTCTTGCTGTTTGCCTGCAAGTTTTCTGTCTGTGAAGCTAGAGCCTGGCCAGATCTACCTTTACAGATGAAAGAAATCTTGCTACCATTAAACAATTCATGATTTTTGACCATCCTAGAGAAAATAAAGATGCAACATACCACTAAAGCAGATTGTAAAAGACAGTGCTAAGAATTGCATTTGTGCTTTAATCTCTGTGTGTATTGTGTTCAGGCATAATCAGGTCTTCTCTGTCAATAAGAAGAGTGAAATGTGAAGATCAGAACTATTACGACCTGAGTTCTTCTTTACAATGTTTGCTGTTTTTGACCACATTTTATGCCAACTCTGTTAGAACATTCTAACTAGCTGAACTTAAGCATTGTGCCTTGTATGGGTTACATCAGTCTGTTAGACATGCTGCGCTACAGGACTTTTGCTTTTGCTGTACAGCTTAGCTTTAACTTGCTTGCTTCTGTGTATGCAAGAGTATCTTGTATGGGATGAGAACAACTCCCATGAGCAGAGTGCTCACAAAAACAAAAAGGGGAATTTGTGGCAATGCTGGTGACGAGCAGTGTGAGCAATCTGGCAGTGTAGGCCTAGAGCCTGACATGGTGGTAGGCCATGCTCAGCATAAGTGCAAAAGTTGCTATCAGTGTAGCAAAACAGCGCTGTGCCTGCACCGTGTAACTAAAGCAGGACACTGGTAGCTACAAACACAGCAAGTTATCTTGTTGGTCAGCTAAACAGGCTAATGTTACTACTGAAATTTTAGATCCGTTGCTTTTAGATCAAAATAGTTTAAGGCATGCATATTTACAGAATAGAGCTGCTATTGATTTTTTGCTTTTAGCTAATGGTCATGGCTGTGAGGATTTTGAAGGTATGTGTTGTTTTAATTTGTCTGATGGTAGTCAATCAATTCATAAAAGGATTGCTTGGTTGGAAAATCATGCTCAATCGTTAAAAATGTAAATCCTTTAGATCAATGGTTTCAATCTTGGTTTGGAAATATGTCTCCTTGGTTATTAGGTCTGCTTAAAGAAGGTTTACGCTGGTTGGGTATTGTTCTGTTGATATTGCTTGTTTTGCATATTGCATATGGATGTATTATGAGAAGTGTAAATGAGGTAACATCTTGAGCTTTTCTTGTACAAAAGAAAAAGGGGGGAATTGTTGGAGAATGGCTTAAATCTAAGGGACATGTCTCTGTGGAACAGCTGCTTGAGCAGAATATGTAGGCCTTGCTCCATCTTGTTGTTTACCGCTCATAGTTAGCTGCCTTGCTGAAGCAGCAAGGTCACTATGGTCTCGTAGCTGTTCTTGCAGCTGTGTGCTTGTAAGATAACTGGATGGGAAAGGAACAGCTAGGTAAGATAATTGGATGGGAAAGGAAGAGCTAGTGAGAAGGGAGTTTTCTTGGAATGTACACAGAGCCTTTGATATTGTACACAGACCTAATTGCAGGTGGGCTGGATATTATAATGTTGCCTTCAGTCAGAGACCAACAGAATAGTGACGCTTGTGCATATTTAGCTGAGATGCTATATAAGCTGTGTATCCGGGCAATAAAGTTGAAGCGTGCTTATCAATCACATTGATTGCTGCTGTCTTCCCTCGCCGCTCCCCGACATCCAAGCTGGTGACACACGGGTTTGATGGATGGACCACCAGATGGATAAGGAACTGGCTTGATGGCCGCACCCAAAGAGTGGCTGTCAATGGGTCCATGTCCCAGTGGAGGCCAGTGACAAGCGGAGTCCCTCAGGGATCAGTCCTGGGACCAGTCTTGTTCAACATCTTTGTGGGTGACATGGACAGTGGCATTGAGTGCACCCTCAGCAAGTTTGCTGATGACACCAAGCTGTGTGGTGCAGCAGACAGGCTGGAGGGAAGGGATGCCATCCAGAGGGACCTTGACAGGCTGGAGAGGTGGGCACAGGCCAACCTCATGAGCTTCAACAAGACCAAGTGCAGGGTCCTGCATCTGGGTCGAGGCAATCCCAGGCACAAATACAGGCTGGGCAGTGACTGGCTGGGGAGCAGCCCAGAGGAGAGAGACTTGGGGGTGCTGGTGGACGAGAAGCTCAGCATGAGCTCTCAATGTGCACTTGCAGCCCGGAAAGCCAATCAGATCCTGGGCTGCATCAGGAGAAGTGTGGCCAGCAGGTCAAGGGAGGTGATTCTCCCCCTCTACTCAGCTCTGGTGAGACCCCACCTGGAGTACTGCCTCCAGTTCTGGAGCCCCTATTACAAGAGGGATCTGGAGGTGCTGGAGCGTGTCCAGAGAAGGGCCACGAGGATGATCAGAGGGCTGGAGCACCTCTCCTATGAGGACAGACTGAAGGAGTTGGGGCTGTTCAGGCTGGAGAAGAGAAGGCTCCGAGGTGACCTCATTGTGGCCTTCCAGTATCTGAAGGGGGCCTACAAGAAGGCTGGGGAGGGACTTTTCAGACTATCAGGGAGTGATAGGACTAGGGGGAATGGGATGAAGCTGGAGGTGGGGAGATTCAGGCTAGATGTGAGGAGGAAGTTCTTCACCGTGAGAGTGGTGAAGGCCTGGAATGGGTTGTCCAGGGAGGTGGTTGAGGCCCCGTCCCTTGCGGTGTTTAAGACCAGGCTGGACGAGGCTCTGTCCAGCCTGATCTAGGGTAGAGTGTCCCTGCCCATGGCAGGGGGGTTGGAACTAGATGATCCTTGTGGTCCCTTCCAACCCTAACTGAAACTATGAAACTAAACTATGAAACTCTGCCACCTCACTTGGTGTCATCTGTTGCCTCACTGCTGACTCACTCTGCATCTTCATCAAGGTCATCAATAAAGATGTTCAACAGAAGTGGTGTGAGAAACGAGCTCACTGCTAAAATTTATAACCAGTTTATTATAAAATAAAGGCAACACAGCGCTGGGCGCATAGCGAATTTGCTAGAGGCGCGCCTTAACAAAACAAGTTGAACTTATATAGATGGTCAACATACATATTCATATATTTAACATATATTCCCCAACAAGCTCCCACCCCTGTCCATCAGGACTGAGACAAAACCTGCACTTTTGACCCGGCCAGTCTTTAGACCTGTTGGCGCCTCACCTTTCTCTCCCAATACCCCACACAATACAGACCAATCGGCCCAATGGTCGAACTCCACGGTCCCCAGTAATTCCCCTTGCGAGAGCCAAATATTAAAACCCATTTCTCACAATCCCTCCCCTTCTTTATACTACATTTGGCTTGAGCTAGAATAACAATTCTACAACAAACAACAAAATACTCCAATTTTAACAACTGATGGTCCTTGCCTGAGAATATGTCTTAGTGGTTAATCCTGGGAATTAGGAGTCCGGTTTGACTTGCAATTCCACTCACATAGCCTATGGGGTTGCTGCCCACAGCCATGGTTCTAGATCTTCTTCGTGGCAATTACAGAGGTCTACCCGGTCTTGCCTCCTTCAATCCCACTGATACTCTGCCTGGATTAGATCCCTTGTCCAGGGAGGTTTTATGTTTTCAGGCAAGGACCACTACCGCTCCTGCTCCGATACTGGAACTCGTCTGATGACCATCCTTAGGTCCTCCATTTGGGGTACCACAGTCCATTCGGTGGGTGGATCCACAGGTCCTTTAACTCTCGTTGCGTGTGTCCATCCTCTCTCGGCTGTCCGTACTGCAGTCTCTGTGGTAAGCAAGACCTGGAAGGGTCCTTCCCACTGAGGCGTAAGTGTTTGTTCTTTCCACATTTTATCATAACCCAATCTCCTGGTTTAAAGTTGTGGATTTGGAAATCTAAAGGAACTGACTGAGATAACATCCCTTGAGCCCGTAAATGTTGTAATGTTCTCCCAATTGCCATCACATAATTTCGAATGTTTTTGTCCCCCAGTTCATAATTAGCCATTTCCCTCCCACCTTGTAAATAAGGTAACCCAAACATCATTTCATAAGGTGATACACCAACATCAGATCTCGGCTGTGTCCTGATCCGGAGCAGGGCCAAGGGTAGGCACTTAACCCATGTCATCTGGGTCTCAATCATTAATTTGGTGAGGGTTTGTTTCAGTGTTTGGTTCATTCTTTCTACTCTCCCTGAACTCTGTGGGTGCCAGGGGGTATGAAGTTCCCAATGTATGCCCAAACTGTCCATTAATTGTTGGACCACCTTTGATGTAAAATGAGTACCTCGATCAGAATCTATCCGATTTACCAGCCCATATCTGGGAATTATATCTTCCAATATCACTTTTGTTACTACATTGGCAGTTGCTCTGGAGACCGGCACAGCTTCCACCCAATGTGTCAAATGATCAACTAGAACTAAAAGATATTTCCATCTGTTAATCTGAGGTAGTTCAGTAAAATCTACTTGAATAGCTTGGAATGGGCGTAAGGATATAGTGCGTCCCCCAGATGGAACTTGTCTCATGACTCTCTTGTTTACTTTTTGACATACCAGGCATTTACTAGTTACCTGCCGAGCTACCTCGTAAACTCCAATACAGCCATAATCCCGTAGAAAATGATCACACAGAGCTCTTGTTCCCCAATGGGTGTTAAGGTGTAATCGCTCGAGGATTTTTCGGGCTAAGGCTTTGGAAATTAGTTGTCTCCCATCCTCCAGTTTCCAAATCCCTTTATCATCTTTCCTTCCCCTATCTTTTCAAGTGCCTGTTCCTCTGTAGGAGTGAATACTGGTGATTCCTTCTGTTCATCTGATGCTGTTACCTCTACATGGAGGACCCTCTCCTCTCCTCCTTCTGCTACTTGTTTAGCTTCCCTGTCAGCTAAGTTGTTCCCTCTAATTATTAACGAAGTTCCCTTCTGATGTCCTTTTACATGAACCACCGCTATTTCTTCCGGTAATTTCAATGCCTCTAAGATTTCTCTAATTAGGGCTTCATGAATCAAATTTTTCCCTTTGAATTTAACATTCCCCTTTCTTCCCAAATTTTTCCAAACGTATGAACTATTCCAAAAGCATACTTAGAGTCTGTATAAATGGTTCCCACTTTATTCATTAAAAGGTGCAAAGCCCGATTCAGTGCATATAACTCACAGGTTTGAGCTGACCAATGAGAGGGTAATTTCCCTTTTTCAATAGTTTCCAGTCTTAGCCCATCAACCACTGCATATCCTGACAAGCGTTTCCCATTTACACACCGTGAGGACCCATCCACAAAATATTTCTCCCCTTCTTGCAATTCCTGTTCAAATAAATCTTCCCTTATTTTAGTCTGGTATTGAATAACCTCCAGACAGTCGTGTATTAAAGCTTCTGTAGGCTCTCCATATAAAAATTGAGCTGGATTTAGGCTCTGGCTAGTGGAGATTGTTAGATCTGGACCATCAATCAAAATTGCTTCATATTTTAAAATCCTAGAATCAGTTAGCCATTTTTCTGCTTTTTGGTTCAGTATATTTCTCACTGAATGGGGAGTATATACTTCCAGTTTTCCTCCTAGAGTTAATTTTCTACTTTCTTCCACCATGAGTGCTGTGGCTGCCACTGCTTGAATGCATGCCGGCCAACCTCGGCTTACAGGATCTAGCAACTTTGATAAGTATGCTACTGGTTTACGTGATCCTCCCCATTCTTGAGTCTGAACTCCGTAAGCCACCCCTCCCTCCACATTAACAAAGAGTTGGAATGGCATATTCAGGGAAGGGAGGCTCAAAACTGGAGCCGTGGTCAAAGCCTTTTTAATTGTTTCAAATTTTTCCTCATCTTCCCCTGTCCAAATGAAGTCATCATCTCCCACTAATTTTTCATATAAAAACTTGACTAACTGACTATATCCCTCAATCCATAATATACAATATCCTAGTAATCCTAATAACCTTCTGACTTGTCTCTTTGTTTTAGGGGCTTGGAGAGATACAATCCCTTCTACTCTTTCAGGATCTAACTTCCTGGCTCCATCACTTAACCATATCCCTAAATATTTAACTTCAGGTTCCACAAATTGTAATTTACTTTTTGATACCCTTAATCCCAAATTTCCCAGGAAATTTAAGAGGTTTATGGTGGTCCTTCTAACTTCAACTGCCCCTTCTCCTGAGATTAATAAATCATCTACATATTGTGTGATTAAAACATCCTTTTCCTGTGGAAATGACAATAACAATTTTTCCAGGTTTTGACCAAATAGATTGGGAGATTCTGTAAAACCTTGGGGCAATCTGGTCCACCTCAATTGTTGCTTTCTCCTGGTGACTGGATCTTCCCATTCAAAGGCAAAGATATCTCTACTGTTTTCAGCCAGTGGGCAGGCCCAGAAGGCATCTTTAAGATCTATTACACTATACCATTTATGATTTGGAGGTATGTGACTGAACAATGTGTAAGGATTAGAAACTACAGGAAACCGAGTCATGGTTCTCTTATTCACCTCCCGCAGGTCCTGTACCAACCTGTAAGTTCCATCCTCTTTCTTTACTGCTAGTATGGGTGTGTTATGGGGGGACATACAAGGTTCCAATGTTCCATCTTTAAGGAGGTGGTCTATGACTGGCTTCAACCCCTCTCTTCCTTCTTTAGGTATGGGATACTGTTTTACTCTGATAGGATGTTCTGGTTGCTCTATAGTTACTTGTATGGGTTCAATGTCTAAACTCCCTCTATTTTCTTCACTGGCCCAGACTTCTGGGTTAATCTCTGCCTCATCCTCAGTGTTTAATTGTAATATTCTGACCCTCATCTGCCCATCCTCTGGAATCACCCCTATGCCCAATTGAACTTGTAAATCTCTCCCTAGTAAATTACATCCTGCGCTTGGCACTACCAAAATATCTCCTACCCCAATTCTAGCCTCAGTTTCTAATTTAACATCCTTAACTACTGGGACTTTAAACCCTTCCCCCTTTGCCCCTAAAACCTTTACCGTATTTTTACTCTCCATACACCCTTCAGGAACCTTGGTAACACAAGTACGTTCAGCTCCTGTATCTACTAAAAATTCTAAAATTTCTTCCTGGGGTCCTACTTTTAATTTTATCAAGGGCTCCTGTTGGTATTTTTGCCCCAGGTAAAAGAGCCCCTGACACCCTATTGCTGATCTTCCTCAAAAACTTTAAGATCTCTCTTCCTCCTTTGACAATCTCGTTTGAAATGACCACTTTTCCCACATAATAACATTCAGTACCCTTACTTCCAGTTTGAGCATTCCCGGGTACCAGTGAGGCCTGGGGGTTTATCCTTCACAGGCTGAGAAGGTGTAGGGTGGGAGGATTGTATTTTCTTCTCAGATTTCCCCACCTGGCCTGCTTCCCTCATGCTGGCTACCATAATCTTAGCCTTTGCTTTTGCTTTTTCCTCATCTCTCCGCACATACACCTTCTGTACTTCCCTCAATAATTCTTGAAGTCCTCTATCTTGCCAATCTTCTATTTTTTCCAATTTCTTTCTAATATCCGGCCAGGAATGAATGACAAAATTAACCTTTAACAATATCTGGCCGTCCTGACTGGTGGGATCTATTCTTGAATATTGCTGTATATTTTTCCGTAACCTCTCAAGCCAATCAGTAGGGGTCTCCTCCCTCCCCTGTTGACTATCAAATGCTTTTTTTGTGTTTTGCCCCCTGAGTATTGCTTCCTTTATGCCTCTAATAATCAAGGTTCTATATTCATTCATGTTTTGTCTGCCCCTATCATCATTATGGTTCCAATTAGGAGAAGCTAGGGGCATCTTTTGATCATCTGGAGGTCCCTGCTGATTTTCCCTTTCCCAAATCCTCATTCCAGCTGTTCTAATCATCTGTCTTTCCTCTGAAGTAAAAAGGATTCCCATGATTGATTGCATTTCTTCCCACATGTAAATATTCGGCCCCAAGAATTGATCAAATTGTTCTGCTACTCCAATAGGGTCTTCCAGGAGGCCTTTTAATTCCTTCTTAAAGTTTCTCACCTCAGTAGAAGTGAGAGGAGCATTCACATATCCAATTCCCCCATTCGCCCCCCCTAGGGGCACCTCTCTCAAAGGATATAGTGGTACTCCTCCGTATGGATTGTCTGAGTCAGTAGACTCTTCCTCTAAAACCATGACATTTGTCTGTCTTCTAGTTTGTCTACCTCCTCTCCTTTGGCGGGTGGATCTAGCTGGGGGGGGGGGGCTGGGGGTTGAACTAGTGTGTTCCTCGGCAGGGGGGAACGGGAGCTGCTGCTGCCGAGGGGACGGGGGCTGTTGCTGAAGGGAGGACGGGGGCCGCAGGGAGGACGGGGGCCGTAGGGAGGACGGGGGCCGTAGGGTTATAAGGTGGGGGTAAATGATTCAGTGGTTCCCACTTCTCAGGTTCGGGCTCTTCCTCTTCCTTCACCTTAAAAACCGTTACTGCCGCTGCTGACCACACGTTGCCTTTCCAGCAAGCGGCATATTCACTCTCCTCCTGATTGAAAGGCTCCTTACTGTTAACATAAAGGTTGAGAGCCTGACAAATCCATCCTTCCGAGGACCCATATTGGGGCCAAAATAAATTGTCTGATCTGATCTTCTCTCTAGCCCATTTCTCCATGCAATAATATATCATAATTCCCTTATCTTTATCCCGCGTATTAGGATTCTCTTCCCAATACGCTAACTGTAACCCCAGAGGGCTGTCCGGGGGTATATCCCTGGGTACCCTTTCGCTCCCGTTCTTCCCGGGGCTGGTCTGTTTACCCGACCCTTGCCCCATTTCCCGAGGTCCACGCTTTCCGTCACCAACCGCTTCGTCCCTTCACTGGCCAAGTCCCTCGTGGGATATTGGAAACGCAGTTAGAAGGACTCCGCACTCGCTTCGTGGGTCCGGACTGTCCAGCCCACGTCTCACACACACACACACTCTCACCGACCTCAATCCCCGCCCAACCGGACAATACTTACAGCCCTTTTCTTGCCCGGGTCTTCGTGCACAAGAATTACAGGCAGCCGCGGCAACCAGGAGCTCCTTCCCTTGCCTTTATCTTATAATGTCGGCTGGATCGTTTACCCGTGCTCCGAGAGGCATTCAGGGTCCTCCTCCCGGGCCGCCGAAATCGGCGGGGGCGCCCCCCCCTTCTGAAGGGTCCTGAAAGCTTGCTGCAGACAGGGTAATCACGTACGGGTCACCAAATTGTGAGAAACGAGCTCACTGCTGAAATTTATAACCAGTTTATTATAAAATAAAGGCAACACAGCGCTGGGCGCAGAGCGAATTTGCTAGAGGCGCGCCTTAACAAAACAAGTTGAACTTATATAGATGGTCAACATACATATTCATATATTTAACATATATTCCCCAACAAGCTCCCACCCCTGTCCATCAGGACTGAGACAAAACCTGCACTTTTGACCCGGCCAGTCTTTAGACCTGTTGGCGCCTCACCTTTCTCTCCCAATACCCCACACAATACAGACCAATCGGCCCAATGGTCGAACTCCACGGTCCCCAGTAATTCCCCTTGCGAGAGCCAAATATTAAAACCCATTTCTCACAGTGGTCAAAACACTGAGCCCTGAGGAACACCATTTGTGACCTGCCACCAGCTGGATTGAACTCCACTGAGCACCACTCTTTGGGCCCTTCCACCCAGCCAGGGCTGTATCCAGCAGAGCATTGCTCATCCAAGCCAGGAGCAGCCACTTTGCCCAGGAGAATTCTGTGGGCAGCAGTGTCAAAGGCTTTTGGGAAGTCTAGGGAGACAATAGCCACAGCCTTGCCCTCATCCAACAGTCAGTCATGCTGTCAGAGAAGGAGATCAGGTGAGTCAGGCAGGACCTGCCCTTCCTAAACCCCTGCTGACTGGGCCTGATGCCCTGCTTGTCCTCTCCAGGTCATGTAATGGTGCTGGAGATGCTCTGCTCCAGGCCTTGCCCTGCTACCCAGCTCACCCTGCCAGCTCTATAGTTTCCTGGATCCTCCTCTCTTCCTTTCTTGCAGCTGGGTGTCACATTTGCTCCTCTCCAATACCCTGGGACCTCCCCAGTGAGCCAGGACTCCAGGTCAATAATGGAGAGTGGCTTGGCAACAGAGATGTTCAAGTCCCTTCCTCACCCTCATAGCCTCTGTTGGACTCTCTCCAGCAGATCTCTGTCTCTCTTGACCTGGGGAGCCCCAAACTGCAGGGATCCAGTTTGTACAGGAAGGGCCCATTCTGTACTGGGACAGGATTAGGCTTTCAGAGTGCACTGGGACAGGCCATGGGGTCAGCTTTTACTAGGAGGTGTCCAAGATTTTACTAGGAGGCACCAGGGGCTGCAGTTAGTACCGGGAGGAAGCCCAGTCTGTACTGGGAGTGAGACAGGGGAGCAAGTTGTTAGTGGGAGAGAGTCAAGTCTGAACTGGGAGCAAGAAATGCAAAGCAGTTTGTGTTGGCACATGGCCCAGTCTAGACTGGGAGGGGACCTGAACATGAGCCAGCAGTGTGCCCAGGTAGCCAAGAAGGCCAATGGCATCCTGGCCTGCATTAGGAATAGTGTGGCCAGCAGGAGCAGGGAGGTCATTGTGCCCCTGTACTCTGGATTGGTTAGGCCACACCTTAAGTCCTGTGTCCAGTTCTGGGCCCCTCAGTTTAGGCTGTGCCTTTAAGAAAAGGGACAATTGCTGGAACACTCTGGCTGAATGTTTTTGATATTTAAATGACTTTTCCGACTGAGTTAGCTGTGGTTTCTTTGTGTGTAGGGGAGAATTTTCTCACCCTAACACAGAAGGACATCGAGACACTCGAAGGTGTCCAGAGAAGGGCAACAAGGCTGGGGAGAGGCCTTGAGCACAGCCCTGTGAGGAGAGGCTGAGAGAGCTGGGGTTGCTTAGCCTGGAGAAGAGGAGGCTCAGGGGCGACCGCATTGCTCTCTACAACTACCTGAAGGGGGGTTGTAGCCAGGAAGGGGTTGGCCTCTTCTCTCTAGCAACCAGCACCAGAACAAGGGGACACAGTCTCAAGCTGCAGCAGGGGAAGTTTAGGCTGGAGGTGAGGAGAAAGTTCTTCACTGAGAGAGTCATTCGCCATTGGGATGTGCTGCCCAGGGAGGTGGTGGAGTCGCCGTCCCTGGAGGTGTTCAAGAGGGGATTGGATGTGGCACTTGGTGCCATGGTCTAGTCATGAGGTCTGTGGTGACAGGTTGGATTCGATGATCTTCGAGGTCTCTTCCACCCTTAGTGATACTGTGATACTGTGAAGGGGGGTGTCAGCTGATGGAGCTTTTCTTGGTTGTGGACAAAGAAGGAAGCCTTCAGAAAGTGCAACTGAAAGGTTCAGACTGGAGGCAAGGACTAAGAAATGTCACTCAAAGTGTAGAGCTGTGGTGCAAGAGGTGACCCAGAAGGAGTCTGGACAGCCCATGTATGCCTTTTTCTGGTCAAGGAACAGGCAGCAAGAGTGGAGAGGCCTGAGGGAAGGTGTGGAAATGTCAGGGGGGAGAGCTGGCTGGGGAAGCCAGATGAATGTCAGCAGCCTGAAGGGAAAGAGCTGCAGGCATGGGACAGTGTAGCACAGCCTGCAGGAGGGATGGCCAAGGGCTCTGGCAGGGCTGCAAGGCTCAAGAGGGACAAGGTCTTGATCCTGTTCTTTCTGGCAGCAGCTTCTGCCACCATGGCTGCTGAGATGAAGGTTGAGTTGGAGGCTCTCAGGATCTGCCTTTCCAAAAGCCTGAGGCTCAGAGCTTGGCCTTTCTCTTTCCTAGACCAAGGCCAGGGTTTGTTCAGCTGCACTTTGCCTTTGTCTGCCTTCAATCATGGCCTCCATGGAGCTTCTCTAAGCACCCCTGGGAGGCTTTGTTGCTAATGGCCCTCAGTGAGGCCAATTGATACTTGAAGGAATTTTTGTTCTGCTCCTGACTTCCTGAGCAGATTCCTTCAGTCTCCTCTCAGTGTGTGAGGCTCAGGCAACGATCCCCAAGTGCCCTAAGAGCTCTTTGTGTCTCTGTAGTTTTCTTCAAGGTTTCAAAGTGCTCCTCACAAAGCTCCTTTAGTATTTATTTCATATCAAAGGGAGAATATTCTGTTAGCTTTTAGCTCAGAGCAGAGATGATAATTCCCCAAGTGACACTGACCCAGGCTGTCTCACCAGGACATCTGCACTTGCAGGGAATTCTGTCCTTCAGGTCTGACATTGAAGGGACAACTTTGCTCCTCACCCTCCCCAACCTCCCCATTGCTGTCACTGCCCACCTGGGCTTTACATCCCTGATCCTTGCTTCAGACTGGAGCTCACAGACACAAGGATAGAGCTGACTGGGTCCAGTGCAAGATAGAAACCTTGACCCTGGTGACAGCAAAGGTGTCTGTCCTCACACACACAGAGGTGGAGAGGTGGCTGGCAGAGAGGCTGCCTGCAGTTTAGTTTCCTTCTGCTGAAGTTCAAAGCAAACACAAATCTTTGGCATTCTTAGGGCACAAGAACTGATCCTGGAGAAGTCTGACTTGGTGCTGGCCCTTGGTGCAGGTGGTGCCTGGGGAATGTGTGAGTGGGGGAGGTGCTGGACACAGCTGCTGTGATCCAGGGGAGCCCCAAGGCTCTGGCTTTGGGGTCACTGTTTTGAGAGGTGGAGATCATTGATTTCCATCAGGTGCTTCTCTGATCTGGAGAACTGTGGATGCTGAATCATCCTGGGATCCAGGAGAGCTCCACAGCTCTGGCTTTAGTGCCTGGACTGCCCCTGTGAATTGTCTCTGGGAGATGGGAGTGTTCCTCCATGGCCACACTCTGTCCTGTTCTCATCTGCTCTGCAGTTTGGCACACTGTGGGTTCAAGGTGCAGAGCTGGTGTTCATTTGCCCCAAATCAGCTGTGAGCTGCTACTGTCTGTTTGTCTTTGTCCCTGGACAGCCAGGGGAATGAGAGTGGCTTGGGTTTGGCTGAGCTGGAGTTCATTCTGCTCAGAGCATCTTTCTAGTGCTGTGCTTTGCAGGGCTGTAGCTGCGTGTTGATACCACAGCAGTGTTTTGACTTTGACAACATTTCCCTGCCCCAAGAGAGTGCTGAGGCCTGGGCAAGGTCTTGGGAGGGGACACAGCTGGGCCAGCTGACCCCAACTGGCCAAAGGGTAATTCCATGCCAGATGAGATCAGCTGAGCTACAGAAGCTAAGTGAGAGAAGGAAGTGTGGGGATATTGGTGCCTGGGATCTGTCCTGCAGAGCAACTGCTCTGTGTGTCAGAGCCCTGCAGGCCGGGAGTGAGCGACTGCCATGTGCTGATGAGCAACAGAGAAGAAATTCTGTGTTTGCTGTTGTGTCTGCACATAGCCTCTTTGATTTTTACTGGCAGTGGTAACTTCTCTAACACAGGAAATTTTCCTGAAGCAAGCTATGAAACCAACAGTGTAGATAAAAATGTCTGTGATGGAAAATTGCCTTACACTGCAATATGCTCCATGTGCTTAAATGTAATCCTTATAGGGGCATTTGCTGTGACCCTGTTGGGTGGGGGAAGAGCTAACCCATTAAGAGCTGTTTGCAGAGGGATAAGGCAGTCTTTTGTAAGCTCTTTTGTAAGGCAGTCTTTTGTAAGGGGGCATGTCTACTGGGAGCACTGCAAGCACTGTGTAAACATAGAGAGGTTGTAGTGAGCGTGCTGGACCTCAGCTTGAGCCCCAGGCACAAGGGTTTGCCCCACCACCAGCAGTCCCACACTTAACCCCTGATGCTCCTGCCCACACAGTTTCTCTAGCACCTGTCATCACATGCAGGAAAAGGAGGCAAAAATCATCTCCAAGCAAGGATGGTGAGGAAGGCACATCGCTGGGGCCCAGCACCTCACAGAACCCAGCAGTGGATGAGGAGGACTCAGAGCAGGAAACAATAACTGTGACATCGCTACCCAGAAAGGAACTAAGGCAAACTCGTCTGGATTATGCAAGAAAAGAGGGTCAGCCGATACTAAGCTGGACCCTGAGATGTTGGGACAAGGGGGTGGACACGGTGGACCTGGATAAGAGGGAGGCAAAGCTTTTAGGCTCCATGACTCGTGATGCTAGTCTGGACAAAGAGTCAGCCAAACTCGATGGAACACACACTCTCTGGGCCCGGATCCTCAATGCCATCAAGAGCCGGTACCACTCAAGAGATGACCTGCCCTGGGCCCCAGTTAGATGGACAACTATGGAACAGGGCATTCGCTACCTGAGACAGATGGCTGTGCTGGAAATAATTTATGGGGATGTCCAGCTCCCCTCGGACCCAGATGAGGTGCCCATGAGACAGCCCTTGGTAAAGAAACTCACCTAGGGTGCTCCTCAGAAATATGCTCCCACATTAGGAGGGATACTCCTGACTGGACAGGATGGAAGTGCTAAAACTGTCTGTGAGTCTGCCAATGATTTAAGGGAATATGAGGACAGCGTAAATCAGAAACCCCTGATCTCAGCCATAGAAACTATGGCTAAAGACATCATCAAAAAGATTAAGGCCTCCATGTCTGAACTGAAAAAGGCAGCAATGCCTCCTTTTCGCCTTCTCCATCAGAATGGGTCCAGGTTTTGGCAATCAGGAACAGGCGACCTTCCCCTAGGAGATCACCCCAAGCCAATCGGGGGATGTCAAGGGGGTCTCTGTGGAGGTTCCTCTGTGACCATGGAGAGGACATGGACACCTGGCATGGCCAACCCACCTCTGCCCTCTGGAACAGAGTGCGGGAACTGCAAGGTGGGCACCACAGGGATAACTCATCCAGGAGAAGGGCTGCCCCAGTTTCCCAGAGGGGTCTCTCTGGCTCAAGAGACCCTTCCCCTAGGAACACAGGACCCTGTGACAAGTGTGGGCATCGCCACCAGCATTAGAGCTGCCCTACCTCCAGCCAGGTGGAGGCCAGGGACAACAGAGTGTCCTGGAACATCTATGTGAAATGGCCTGGCACTTCAGAAGCCCTGAAGTACCCAGCTCTGGTGGACACAGGGGCCCAAAGCACAGTATTTTGGAGTGCCAACATACTGTGGTGGTTTGAGCCTTAACTGGGATTTAAGAGCTCAGATATTGGCAAGGCTGAGAATCCCTCCCCAGCTCCCCCTTCCTCTTTCCTGATAGAAAAAGGGAAGGGGAAAGTGTAGGGAGAGATAAGGGAAGGGGAAAAAAAAGGCTTCTCAGGCTGTCGGGTAGTGATAGGACTAGGGGGAATGGAATGAAGCTGGAGGTGGGGAGATTCAGGCTAGATGTGAGGAGGAAGTTCTTCACCATGATAGTGGTGAAGCCCTGGAATGGGTTATCCAGGGAGGTGGTTGGGGCCCTGTCCCTGGAGGTGTTTAAGACCAGGCTGGATGAGGCTCTGGCCAGCCTGATCTAGTGTGGGGTGTCCCTGCCCATGGCAGGGGGGTTGGAACTAGATGATCCTTGTGGTCCCTTCCAACCCTGACTGATACTAAGGAAAGAAAGGGGGATAAGGACAAAGGGAGGAGGTAAATCTGCCAAGAAATAATTTGGAGTCAGTCAGAGAGGTAAAAGTTTTCTGTAAACAATATATATATATATATATATACACACACACATATATATATATGTAAAACAATACTAGGAAGGGTTCACAAGGGTAAGGAACAAGGATAGGTAGGGAGATACACCAAACCAACAGTCCTTTGGAGAAAAGTGGATGCAGCAGGGAGAAAGACCAGGCCTGAGCACGTGGCAGAGTCACCAGCAGCGACTCTCTTCATCCTCTCTTCTTGGTGAGGCAGAAGCATAAGGGCCCCAAATGGTTGCTGTACCCTCCCCTTCATAGTTTTGCTGGACAGGGAGGGGGAGTGGAACAGGCTAACTCAGTTTCCAGGGAGGAAAACCCCGTCCAGTGGGGGAAGAGCTCTCACAACCCCTCCCCGCCTGCTGTCAGGATGGGCATAACCCATCAGAGTGTTCCATACCTTATCTTATCCTCAGGACCAATGGCCTGATTCAAAGCCAGGCTGGGGTCTCACAGCACAGCTAGGACACAGGGCAGTTGGGGTTTGACTTCAGTGCTGCTGTAAAATCCCACAGCCTTAGCTTATGATTCACCAGAACTGGTGAAGGAGTTTTAAACTGCTGCTGCTGCCTTCAAGTTCTACAGGAGCCACAGTGCCTTGGGAAAGCACTGCCCCTGAAATCCCTGCACCCAAACTCTGAGTCACAAATCAGGGACCAAGTCCAGCACTAGGATTGGGTCTAAACCACTTACACTTCTCTCTGCAGAGGAGGGTCCATGCTGAATGCTGTGACTCAACAGGAGGGCTTCCCTGACCCCCTTCACCCCCAATCTCTCTGCAAAATCATTCCAACCCAGCCCCAAGGAGATTTTCCTGTCACAATCATTCTAATCCCAACCCAAATCCAGAGAACTTTGTGTATTTCATCCATGTTGTAAGGAACAGAGTGAACCTTGACACCAAACTGAACCTGTTTGCATCTCTGTTACACCTTGCTGAAGTCCATCAGCTTCATTAACTGTGTCAAATTATCCTCCTGCTTCAGTCGAACTCACTGCGGCTTTCCTCTTCCGAGTGAGGTGCACTTGGGCTCTGACTTGTTTCTCCAAAGCCCTGGCCATTCATGTCCTAAAAATGGCAACTCTTTCTTTGTTGTTAGGCTGTTGGGGGTAGGTGAAGGGAAAACACCTCCATGGTGTCTGTAGGTATCTGCAGCCCTGTGGAGAAGGCCTTGGAGATATTAGAATTAAGGAATCCTGGAACGGTTTGGGTTGGAAGGGACCTAAAAGAGCATCTGATCCAAACCCATGACCATGAGGAAGGACATCTTCCACCAGTTCAGGTTGCTCAGAGTTCCTGATCCTGGACACTTCAAGGGAAGAGGAATCATAGAATTTTTAGGGTTGGAAGGGACCTCAAGAGTCATCTAGCTCCAACCCCCCTGCCATGGCCAGGGACACCTCACACTAGAACAGGTTGCTCACAGCCACATCCAGCCTGGCCTTAAAAACCTCCAGGGATGAGGCTTCCACCACCTCCCTGGGCAAGCTGTGCCAGTGTCTCAGCACCCTCATGGGGAAGAACTTCTTCCTAACATCCAACCTGAATCTACCCATTCCTTGTTTTGCTCAATCGCCCCAATCCTATCACTTCCTGACACCCAAAGAGGTCCCTCCCCAGCTTTCTTGTAGCCCTCTTCAGATACTGGAAGGTCACAATAAGGTCTCCTCAGAATCTTCTCTTCTTCCTTTCTCTGGGTAACCTTTTTCCAGTGTCCTGCCACCCTCACCATAAAATATTTCTTCCTTCTATCTGATCTAGCTCTCCCTTCTATCAGCTGAAAGCTACTGTCCTTTGACCAGTGATTTGATGGCATCTGATATATGGCCACTAGGTAGTGGCTGAAGCCCCTGAGCCCAGTGGTGTGGAGACAGAGAAGAGGGGAGGAGTAGTTTGAAAGTGCTTTGAGACATGAGAAGATTTCCTGACTGGTGAAGAGCAGCAGGAGAAAGAAATAAAGCCACTAAGTAGAGAGGTCCGGGCTGGACATGAGGAGAAAGAAATATCACTGCCAGGGCAGTGCTGTGGTGCAAGATGTCACCCAGCAGCACCATGGATCAGCTCAAGACTTGATATTTCAAGGAAGAGCCAGGGAGGATGGAGAGAGAGAAGCAAAGGAAGGTGGCAGCAAGGTGGGACAGCTGGCTGGGTGACTAACTACAGCCTGCAGGGAAAGAGGCTCAGCTGATGCAGCAGCAGAGGACAGCCTGAGGGGCAGATGACAGAGGGCTGTGGGAGAGCTGAAAGGCTCCTGGCAGAGCCAAGCTCTTCCTGCCTTGGGTTCTGGCTGTGGTCCGTGCCACTGATGCCTCTGAGGAGACAACTCCTCCTTCCAGCCCTGGGGCCTCATTGCCCCCTTGTGCATCCTGAGAGCCTGGGAGGGGTTGTGCCATAATCCTGCCCTTGACATTGGTCCTCTCCACATCTCACTGCTCCAGGAATAATCCTGAGGGGTGAGTGAGGGACAGGATCTGCCTGTCCAGGAGCCAGGGCTCAGGGCTTGACCCTTGGCATTAATGAAGCACCTCCAGGCTTGCTCAGGATCAGAGATACCTTCTTCCGCTTGCCCTGACCTCTCAGCACTGCCTCCAGTTCTTTACTCCAGCCACAGCTTGGAGACACTTTCCCAGCAGTGTCCTCACTGGGACCCATCAACAAGAGAGGAAACTTCAGAGTTTGAAAGTGACTTCAACTTCTGGAGAGGTTTCATCATCTCCCTCTCAGTCTCTGATGTTTACCTGGCACCAAAGCCACCAGAGGATCATTAAAATGCCCTTGGGTTGGTCCTCTGCTGCTCAGCTGGGCTGAGCTCCGTGGCTGGAGGGAGCTGCTGGCAAGTAGGCAGCAATGAAAAGTGTCAGCTGTGCCCAGGAGCAGCTCCTCTGCTCTGCACAGCAGGTGCTGAGGGCACTTGCCAGTGGATCCCAGCCAGATGAGGAAGGCAAAAGAGCCTGCAGGTGTCCAGGAGGGTGGCTGAGAGCTGACAGGAGAAGAAGTCACTGCAGTCCCTGACTGGGTGAGTCTGTGGGGGCAGGGCAGTGCAGCTGCAGCTCCTGGAGGCATCTCCTAAGCTGGCACAGGCACAGCTGGTGGGGGCTGGAAGGAAATCTTCCTGTGCAGAGGCTCTTTTCAGGCTTTTCTGAAGAGCTGTGGAGGCCTGGGGTGCAGGCAGGGGTGGTGAGGGCTGTCCTTCAGAGCAGGGTCCCTGCAGCCCAGGGGCTGTGTGCTGGGACAGGGACTCTGCTGCCTGCCAGGCTCAGCTCTCAGCCTGCCCAGGGAGCTCCACACAGTGCTGTGGGGAGAAGCTGTGAGTGGCAGGAGACAGCCCTGGCAGGGAAGGGCAGGGCAGGGTCCTTCTGCTGTGGGGAGGGAGGAGTGCTGGCCAGAGCTGCTCTCAGTTCCATCTCCCCCCTGGGCCTTTCTGAGGAGGCTTTCCAGAAGAGCATCAAGGCAGCATTTTGCTGTAAGGGCAGGAGTCTTGGCTTTGAATGTTGATCCCCTTGGTGTGCTGGGTGGGCTGTGTGAGAGTAGAGTTCATTTCTCTATTCTGCAGAAGACTCTGAGACCAAAGGTCTCCTTAGTCTTTGTCTGATATGCTCCTGAGTCCTGCACACCCAGAGCTGCCCCTGGGCAGTGTCCTGCTGCTGGGAGGGGTCTGCAGGGCATATCTGAGCACACAGCAGATGGAATGAGCTCTGTCAGCAGGGACAGGGAGGAGAGCTGGGCACAGAGAAGCAGCTCCTGGCAGGGACAGCTGCCAGCAGCAGGGTCTAGGGCAGGGAGCGGATAGGGATCTGCTGTCAGAGATGCCCTGGCAAGGGGGATCAGGCACCTCTGTGCCATTCTCTGCACTGCAGACACATTTCCCAATGCAACCTTTTGCTCTCCTCTTCTACCCAGCAGAGGCAGTGCCCTCAAAGCTCTGGGCTCCAGGTCAGGAGTCACAACCTTGGCAGCTGACATTCATCTGAAGGCTCCTGGAGTGTGCACACAGAAGGAGGACAAAAGCTCTTCAATTCCATCCTGCCAGCAGCAGTGAGCAGGGTTGGGTAAGGAGAAGGCTTCACCCCCATCTCCTCTGCTTTTCTCTCTTCCCTTCACTGTCTCTGGAGCACTGCAGAGTTGTTGCCTTTTCCTCCACCTCTCCATGGGACTCTCATTCCCTGGGACTGGGCTGTTGGTCACTTTCTGTTCTGACACCAGAGGAATCTTCATGGCAGTTCTGGGTCCCTGTTGCATTTGAAGCTGTGATGAACTCTGCCATGGGTTGGTAGTGATGGGGACTGAGCTGATCCATTCCTCATGCAGCTCAGGGACAGGGGATATAATGAGGCTGAGAGAAGTATTCGCTAACTTGTCACTGCTTTTTCCTCCTTAGACAGGCCTCCATGGCCAGAGGCAGCAGATGGCCAACAGCAGCTCCATCAGCCACTTCCTCCTCCTGCCATTCCCAGGCACAAGGCAGCTGCAGCTCCTGCACTTCTGCCTCTTCCTGGCCATCTACCTGGCTGCCCTGCTGGGCAATGGCCTCATCATCACCACCATAGCCTGGGACCACCACCTCCACACCCCCATGTACTTCTTCCTCCTCAACCTCGCCCTCACTGACCTGGGTGCCATCTCCACCACTGTCCCCAAGTCTCTGTCAAATTCCCTGAGGGACACCAGGGACATCTCCTATGCAGGATGTGTTCTCCAGGTCTTCTTTTTAGTATTTCTAATTGCTGCAGAGTTTTCTCTCCTCACCACCATGTCCTACGATCGCTACGTTGCCATCTGCAGACCCCTGCACTATGAGACCCTCCTGGGCAGCAGAGTTTGTCTCCACCTGGCAGCAGCTGCCTGGGCCTTTGGGGTTCTCTATGCTCTGCTGCACACAGCCAATACATTTTCCCTGCCCCTCTGCCAGGGCAATGCTGTGGACCAATTCTTCTGTGAAATCCCCCAGATCCTCAAGCTCTCCTGCTCCACATCCTACCTCAGGGAACTTTGGCTTCTTGTGGCCAGTGCCTGTTTCTTCTTTGCCTGTTTCATGTTCATTGTGGTGTCCTATGTGCAGATCTTCAGGGCAGTGCTGAGGATCCCCTCTCAGCAGGGACGTCACAAAGCCTTTGCCACCTGCCTCCCTCACCTGGTTGTGGTCTCCCTGTTTCTCAGCACTGGTATCTTTGCTTACCTGAAGCCCCCCTCCATCTCCTCTACATCCTGGAACCTGGTGGTGTCAGTTCTGTACTCAGTGGTGCCTCCAGCAGTCAACCCTCTCATCTACAGCCTGAGGAACCAGGAGCTCAAGGCTGCCCTGAGCCAACTGATCCCTGGATGCTTTCAGAAGCAATAAACTCTTTGTCTTCTCCTGCAGAGCAGTTCTGATGTCACTCAGTGCAGGCCCAGCCTGGCTTCTGTATTTTGTGAGGGGCTGGTAGATTTTTCCTCTTTGTCATCACCTTTCTAATTCACTGTCTGCTTTGCTTTTCTCTTTGAGAATTCATCTAACAGGACCTCTTCTCCTTCTTTGGTTACACAAAATAAAGGACCTTTTCCAGAGCTTCAGGCACAATTCCTGCATGCAGAGTTCACAGAGAAAAGAGTCCCAGCACAGCCTCACTGCCAGGGGGCACCAGCACTCCCTGGACCCCCTGGTCCCCTCCTAATAGAGGCTGGCAGTTTTCCTTTGCCAATTTGATCTCCTGAACACCTTCTTGTCAGCCTGCTCCTCACCCAGTACAAACTGATCCTGATTCTCTCCCTTACCAGCTCCACCTGTCCACACAAATCTCATACTCTAACCCTCCCAGTACAGAATGGCCACATCACAGTACAAACTGGATACCCTGATCCCATCCCACTAGAGACTGAGCCTCATCTCTGTCTAAACAGGGTCCCTTTAAGCCTTCCACATGCAAATTGTCCTGACTGGGCCTCATCTCAGTCTCAACAGGGTCCCTTAATCCTTCCACATGCAAACTTGTCCTGACATGGACTCATCTCATCTCAACAGGGTCCTTTAGCCTTCACATACAAACTTGTCCTTGTCCAGTATAAAACTGTTTTTCCTGATCCCATCCCAGTACAGTCTGAGACTCATCCCAGAACAAACTGGAAGCCCTGCATAGGTTCCAGTATCAAATGAATCCCTCCAACTGCAAAGTCAGTAACATGACCACCTTCCCAGTACAGACTGTGCCCCTTCCCAGTAAAAATACATACCCTGAACTCTTCCCAGTATAGCTGTGGCCTCCTCCCAGAACAAACTGGATTGCCTTGCCCTCTCCCACTACAGTGTGGGTCCCATCCCAGTACAAAATGCATTCCCTGGCTGCGCCCCAGGACTGACTGCATCCATTGCAGTACAATTTGGACACCTAATGCCCTCCCAGTATAGTCTGGGCCCTGTCCCAGTCTAAACCATCTCCCTTTTACCCCTCCAAGTACACCTTAGGCCTTGTCCCAATATAAACTGGATCCCCTTATCTCCTCCCAGTCTAAACTGGGCAAGGCTTATACTAAACTTAATCCTTTGCTCCCTTCCAGTACAGACCCTGATCTAGCACAGCTGGGATGCCCTGGCCCCGGTGCAGTACAGTCTGGCCCTTATCCCATTACAAATTTGCTCTTTTTAACCCCTTCCAGTACAGACCTGGCCACTCTCAGTACAAACTGGAGCCCTCACCCAGCACAGCTGGGGGCTCATCCCATTGCTAATAAGATAGTTCTGCCATCTCCAGCACAGCCTGGGTCCCATCCCAGTACAAAGCACATCCCCTGGAAATCCTGATTCCATCCCAGTCCAGACTGGGCCTCATCTCAGTGCCAAACCCAATGCCATCCCAGTTCACACTGGGCTCTCCTCCCTGTACAAACTGAATCTCTTTAACCCCCCAGTAAAGACTGGGCAAGTCCTAGGATAAACTGAATCCCCTGGTCCCCTCCCAGCACATACTGGGCCAAGTCTAGTACACACTTGATCCTCTGCTCCTATTCCAGTACAGTTTGAGCTTCAGACCACTACAAACTTGACATCCTGATTCCATCCCAGTGCAAACTGGATACCCTTATGCCATTCCAGTTCAGACTGGTCCTTGTCCCAGTACAAACTGAATTCCCTGGTCCCCTGCCAGAACAGAAATTGTTCCTTTCCAGGATGAACTAGATCATCTTGATCCATCCCAGCACACACTGGGTCCCATTTCAGTACAAAGTGGACTCCTTGATCCCCTCCCAGTACCTACTGCATCCTTCCACATGTAAACTGGATACTCTGATTCCATCTCAGCACAACCTGAACACCATCCCAGTCCAAATAGGGTCCATTTACATCTCTAACTACAAACTTGGCCCTCTCCCAGTATAAACTGGTTCCCCTGATCCCATCTTAGCATAGTTTGAGACCTGTCCCAGAACAAACTGGATCCAATGGCATCACCCAGTATAGAGTAGGGATCACCCCAGTGTAAACTGGATCTCTTGACCTCCTCCCACTACAGACAGGGTCTCGTCCCAGAGCAAAGTCAAAGCCCTGCCCACCTCACACTTTCAAACGCATCCCTCTCAGTGTGAACTGGGTAACAGGACTCCTTCCCAGTACAGACTGTGCCCTCTCCCAGTAAAAATTCTATCCCCTTTACCCAATCCCAGGCCTACTGGCCCTGTCCCAGTACAAACTGGCTCTCCTGGCCAGTACAGTCTGAGACCCATAGCAGTATGTAATGACTGCCTTAAACCCTCCCAGCACAGACTGGCCCTGTCAAAGACTGGATACCCTGACCCCATTCCAGTACATACTGGGCCCCCTCTGTGTCCAAGCTACATTCCTTTAATCCTTCCCAGTAAACACTGGGTCTTGTCTAAGAATAAACTAGACCCCCTGGTCCCCTCCCAGTACAGACTGGGCTCCATTCCAGTTCAAACTGGATCTACTGGTCCCATCCCACTAGAGACTTAGCCCCTCCTAATACAAACTGTATCTGATTACACTCTCCCAGTACATCTGGGACATAGTCCTGCTCCAGCCATTGCACATCCACACATCCCACTGCCCCAGGAAGAGACCTGAGCCATGTGTGAAGGATATGGGCTGGGGCGCAGGGCTTGGCCCTTTGTCATGATAAAACCCATCAAGGATTATTCACAGCAGAGCTCTGCCCCAGCACTAATGGATGCCCTGAGATACTCCCAGTAGAGGCTTGGCCCCCTCCACTACAAGGAAAAGCTTTTTCACTGAGGGTGACAAACCTGGAACAGGCTGCCCAGAGAGATTGTGGAGCCTCCTCTGGAGACATTCAAGACACACCTGGAGGTGTGCCTGTGTGACCCACTCTAGGTGATCCTGCTCTAGCAGGGGGGTTAGTGTAGATGATCTTTAGAGTTTCCTTCCAATCATAACATTCTGTGATTCTGTGAAGATCCCACCCCTACTCCCATCCCAGAACAGACTGTTCCACTACAAACTGGATCCCCTCCACCATCCCCAGTAGGCCACCAGAAGGCATATTGAGAGCAAGTGACCTGTGTGACTCCCTGTCCCTGAGCACCTGGTGGCTCCTGCAGGAAAAGCCCTGCAGCTGGGTTGTCAACTCCCTGCCTCCTGAGGGCCTGAGGGGACAGCAGCAGGGACAGGGCTTGGCTGTGGCTGCTGGAGAAGTTGAAAGACAGCAGTAGGCACCTGCCTTGGAGGGCCCTGGAGAGGTTTCTTGTGCCTGCTCAGCTGCAGGCCACAAGCAGGGTGAGGCCTTGGGCCAGCACTGGGACATGAGGGATGGCTGAGAAGCTCCTAGGGCAGGAGGGGCCACATGGCCAGGTGGGGAGTGTGAGGTCACTGCAGACTCCAATCCCTTTGTGTCTTTGACCAGCAGGAGGCCCAGGGCTCGGCTGGGGACTGTGCCATCCCTTGTGCCTGCCAAGCTGAGAGGCAGCAGCAAGGAGGTGCCTTAGCTGTTGCTTTGAAGCTGGAGGTTCTGCTCTGTGCCCAGGCAGAAAGGCCTCTGGCAGGGACCATTGCCAATGGCCTGGGATGGAGCAGAGGCTGAGCAGAATGAAGAAGGCCAAGTGCAGCTGGGCTGTGGCAGGAGGAGTGTGGCCAGCCAGACACAGGAGTTGTGCTCCCCTGCACTCAGCACTGCTGTGGCCACATCTGGATTCTTAGTCTCTGGATTGGGATCTCTTGCTCTGAAGGAGTTTTGAAGAACCTGAGAAGCTTCAGAGGATATCTGCAAGGACTGGGGTGGAGAGCCTGAGGGACTGGGGCTTCTGTAACCTGCTGAAGTCCTAGTTCAGGGCACTACAGATGGAGTGTGCTCCTGCTTGCAATCTGGTGATGCTGCAGCTTCTGGTGGTTGTGGGACAGGAAGACAACCTCCACAGAGTGCAAATTTTAGGGTTCAGAGTGGACAAAGAAAAGTCACTCAAAGGGGATCCTTTTGGTCCAAGAGGTCCTGGCTTTGTGTTTCAAGAAATGGTCATGGAGAGTAGAGACAGAGCAGGAAGGGTACAGAAATGTCATGGTGAGAGCTGCTAGGAAAGCAAGATGGGTGTCAAGAGCATGAAGGGAAAGAGCTGCAGGCAGGGGGCAGTGTAGCACCACCTGCAAGGCTGAAAGCTCAACAGGACTCAGGTCTTTCTGCTCCTGTCTATGGCAGTTGCCTCTGCCACCAAGGCCAGGGAGATGAAACTTTAGCTTGAGCCTCTCTGCATCTGACTGCCCAGGCTCTGTGGTCAGGGCTTGGCCTTTCTGCTGCAGAAACCAAAGCCAGTGTGGGGGACAGTGTAGGACAACCTGTGGTGGGGATGGCAATGGGCACTGGCAAGGCTGGAAGTCATCAGGAGAACCCAAGGCTTTGCCTTCTTGGCTGTGGCAATCATCCACCACCAAGGGCTGTGAGGAGACTTTCTAAGGCACCAGGGGGTCCTCAGTGCTTCCTTAAACACCCCCAGGAAGGCTGGGGACTCTCATCCCCTTGTCCTTCCCTCAGCATCACAAACCCCACAGCCCACAGCACCTGAGGAGCCCTGACCCATACAGGAGGGACAGGATCTGCCTGCCCAGGCACTGTGACCAGGGTTTGGTCTTTCTGCTCCATAAATCAAACCCAGAGTTTGCTCTCCTGCATTTTGCCTTTGTCTACTGCAGCTCCACTGAGCTGCTCTGAGGAGCCCTTGGGAGGCTTTGTTGGTAATGCCCCTCAGTGGGGCCAATCAGTGCTTCAAGGCACTTTGTGTTTTCCTTCTGACTTCTGAAGAAGTTTCTTCAGTCTTCTCTCAGTACCTGAGGTTCCTGCAACGAGTCCCAAGTGCCCTAAGGAGATGTTTGTGTCTCTGCAATCTTCTTCAGGATTTCAAAGTGCACCTCACAAAGCTCAATTTTGTATCTCAAAGATAAAATATTTTACTCCATTTCAGTTTAGCTCAGAGATGAGAATTCCCCAAGTGACACTGACCCAGGCTGTCTCAGCAGGACATCTGCACTTGCAGGAACATCTGTCCTTCAGGGCTGACATTGAGTGGACAACTTTGCTCCTCACCCTCCCCAACCTCCCCATTGCTGTCACTGCCCACCTGGGGCTTACAAGGTGATTCAGCAGAATGTGTTCTAATCCAAGAGCCTCTGAAGGACAGAGTGGATAAGGACAAGGCTGACCCTGACTGGCTGCAAGGGATCCTGAAGTCAAATCTCTTTCTATGGCTGTGCCTGGAGAGAAGCAGCAAGCACAGAGACACAGGGACAGAGCTGGCTGGGTTCAGTGCAAGATAGAAACCTTGCCCCCTGGTGACAGCAAAGGTGTCTGTCCAAAGACACAGAGAGGTGCAGAGGTCGTTGGCAGAGGGTGCCCTGGAGTTCAGTTTCCTTCTCCTGCAGCTCGGGGGGCAAACACAAAGCTTTGGCACTCTTAGGGCACAAGAACTGAGCCTGGAGGAGTCTGACTTGGTGCTGGCCCTTGGTGCAGGTTGTGCCTGAGAGATGTCTGAGTGGGGGAGATGCTGGACACAGCTGCTGTGATCCAGGAGAGCTCCAAGGCTCTGGCTTGAGGGTCACTGTTTTGAGAGGTGGAGATGATTGACTTCCATCAGGTGTTTCTCTGATCTGGAGAACCTTGGATGCTGAATCATCCTGGGATCTTTTGCCACTTGCACAGACCCTGAAGTTTTTTGACCTCCAAAGTTTTCTGTCACCTCCCTGTTGGCTGTGATCCAAGCACAGGTACACTGAGCTGGCAGGAGGTGACCAACCCCCAAGCCATAGGGAGAGCAGTGCAAGGCTGGGAGAGCGAGGGTGCAGCACACCAAGGACACCTCTCAGGGCTCTATTTCTCTCTGTCCTGATCCATACCTGACTTACCCTGGGCTAGTTCATGGTCTTGGCAAGGGGGGAGCGGGAATCACATCAGATCTTGAGGAGGTTTCCAGTGACAGGGGGACTGTGCCCCCACAATCTGCTCTGTGACCTGAGTGCATTTCTCTCAGCCAGAGTGGCTGTGTGGTTGCCTCTTGTCTCTGTGCCTCTCAACAGAGAATGTCATCATCCAATCAGAATGGGAAGGACATTTGGTGGTTCCTTAGCCTCCAAAGTCTTCTTCAATGCCACTCAGTGACACAAAGCACACAGGAAACACTGATGATGGGAAATGTCTGCAGCAGTGAGACTTTCTTGGCCATCCTCCTAACTCTAACTGCAAACCAATGTGGAACAGCAAGCAGAGAGCAGAGCAGGCAGGAAAATCACAGTGGCTGTGCCACCAGGGGCAGTGTCCCAGCTGCTGCTGGACACCACCCAAACAGCACTTCCCACCAGCAGTGTTCTTCATCCCTCTTGATCCCTTTTGAGGATTCAATGGATCTCTACCGTACCATAGTGGACTGTGAGAAGTCTTTTGTCCTGCTTCTCCTGGTTTTTGTAGCAGGCTGATGGAATCAGGATGCTGGAGGAGCTGTTGGATTGCAGTGAAATTCTTCCCAGTGGGTGTAGGTTGTAGCTAACCATACAACATGTGAGCAAAGACACATCCTGGTGAGCAGTGATTGGCACAGAGAATTTCCAATCACAGCCAATGATTACAGAGACATCACACAGACAGAACTGAACTGATTGCTGTGGTGGTACATCCTCACGGTCCTGAAGGTCACTGCCACGAGGGCCAACCCTGTCCTGGGACCATCCCTGCCAGGCCAACCCCACAGGACTGCTCCCTGCTGTCTGGAGGGAGCCACCTGAGTCCTGCTAAGGGAGCCTGCCTACCGGCTAGCCTACGTTCCATCCCCTCTCAGCTGTCATGGCAGGGAGAAGGTTGTCTCCACCATTCCCATCCAGACCAGACCAGGAGCCAGCCCCGATGAGAGCAGCCTGCTGGAACCTAACCTTGCTACAAACAAAGGACACAGTGAATCTTCCACCTGCTTCCCACTCACTGATGCTCAGTTCAAAGCACCTGTGCCTAGCAGAGTAACCTCTGATGCATTGTAAGATCTCTGTATATAGTTAAGCAGCTGCCAGCGTCTCATCGAGTCGCCACCCGGTGGACAAGCAATGGAATTGCAGCCTGAGTTATATGAATAGAAATTAATTCTGCAAATATTCGAATTGAGTCCAAATTATCAATACTGAACCACTTCTGGGATGTATTTCACAGTCATGCACTAGAATATGGATATAAATAGTGACTCATTGGTTATGATTATTTTAATAATTAATACAAATAATATTTATATAACTCATATTTCATATTCATAAATTAATAACCTCTTCATCACATCAAGAAATTTAATCTCTTGTCCTGGACCTTGACATTTGGAAGGTGGAATGTCTAACCACTCTTGGTGGGCTCATAGGAAGGGAAGTGTCTCCCTCTCTCCCTGCCCACCCCCTGCAGTGGGGGAGTCTTACTGGGGTCTGCATTGAAAATACCACACCTCACAATACAGACTGGGCCCCTCCCATCCTCTCTACTCAGTCCCCTGCTCTAACACAGTGGAGCTGAACCCCTCTTGCACCTCACCTCTTACAGCTCATCCCCTCCCAAACACACCCCTCACCCTGACTCTGAGCCCATTGCTCATCTTGGCCCCAGCCTTTACCCTTTGTTAAGCATTGGTCCTTTGACCTTAACCCTGGCCTCAACCTAGCCCCAACACAACCCCTGCCCCTCAGAGCTGGCCCTCACCTGAGCCCTGCCCAGCACTCTCAGCAGGACAGCTGAAGGAAGGAGACTCATTAACTCCTCACTAACCCTTAGAAACTTTCCCACTCATTAGAGTAGCCTTCAGCCATCAATAAAGGAACCACTGAGCTTGGTAGAGTGAAGGGACATAAGGCAGCAGACCACAGCCCCAGACATCAAAGAGAGAGGTAAGGCTGAGTCTGGAAAACAGGATGGGGTCTCACACACCTGGGCCTCAGTAACAAGATGAGAACAGTCCTGTGGGATTGGCAGAAGACCAACAGGAAAAATACAAGAGGATGACACAGTGACTACAATGTTGACACAAGGACAGCAGATGGCAGCAAAGAGCAAGGAATGGAAGGATTTTAGCTCTTCAAAGAAGTTGTTATCATTCTAATGCATCTGTATTACTAATACTATATGAGGCATATGGTTAACCTTGTTCAGCACTGTTATCAAGTATTAATATTTATTCAAATATATTCATACAAATATATTAATTCTTTAATGATATAAAAATAATTTAAATCAATGTATTAATATCAAATCTCATCAATGTGTATAAATACCTGAGGGGTGGGTGTCAAGTGGAGGGGGCCAATCCACGGTAAGAAGCAACTGGTTCAAGCTTGAACCTAGAAGATTTCACCTCAACATGAGGAGCAACTTCTCTGCAGTGCAGGTGACAGAGCACTAGAACAGGCTGCCCAGAGAGCTTGTGGAGTTTCCTTCTCTGGAGACTTTCAAAACCCACCTGGGTACACTCTGTGTGGACTACCCTAAGTGATCCTGCTTTGGCAGGGGGTCAGACCTGATGGTCTCTTGAGGTCCCTTCCAACCTCTAATGTGATACTGTGATACCACCCACACAGGTACAGCTGTTTGGTTGTGGTTAATGTATTTCACAACATGCACATTCAATACAACTTTAACAGTTGAATCAAGCTAGAATCTTTTAAACATTGATTCAGCTTAGGAAAGAGCTAATGCCTCAAGGGCAGTTACCTGCAAGGGGAATCTATGGCTGCTACAGAGGCAGCTGGCACAGAGCTGTACAAAGAGACTTGATAGGAATCAGCCTTTGTGCTCAGGACACTGTTGCCTGGGACCTTTTGGACACTGCAATTATGCTCCAAGCACAGAGTGCAGTCTGCACTAGTGAAACAAAGCAGAGAAGATGGTGCTCAGCAGAGGAGCTGTGCAGAGTGTGAGTGTGGAGGGGAGAAGCAGTCTCCCCCTGGAGAGGAATTTCTCTGTGAGCAGAGAGGCAGCTGCTCTCAGCTCGGGCTGCAGCAGCTTGTTGGGGCTCTGAGTGAGTAGCTACTGGCTCACAGTGTGGGACGAGTGGTTCTCATTCGCCTTGCCATGGCTCCAGCAGCTTGCACCAACACCTCAGGTGTCACAGGTGGAGCAGAGCATCTTTCTGGCTGCAGACTCAGGCAGCAGGCATGCAGAGGCTGCTTTCCAGTCCAGCAGCATTCACCAGCTGCAGCTACAGTGTGTTCCAGTTTCATGTGGACAAAATAGGCTCTGGGGAACCCCAGGGCTTCTTGGTACAACAAGGAGAGTTGTTTACCATCCTGGCTTGGATTAATAAGGTGCTGAAGACAATAATGGCCAATGGCAGAAGAGAAAGAAAGAGAGGAACAAGAGAGTTCAACCTAGAGATTAAAGTTTGGCCAACCCATGGGAAGCTGCACAGGGAGTCCATAAGCGTGGCAGCTGGCCAGGCACAGCTGCAAACTGTGCACTTTGTTTCCCTTGACCACAGGACCTGTTTAGACAAGCCTGGGCCTGTCCAGCTTTGCACACTTGCCAGCACCCTGCCCTTGGTCTAGTTTTGTGCTGAACACCCCAGCACTACAGGGAGGGGGTGCAAGGGGGTTTGTGTTTGGGCATGTTCAGACTTGTGCCTCCAGGACAAGCACGTGTAAGCTTTGGAGTGATCCATTCCGTGTCCATGCAGGTTATTAAAGGATCCTGTTCAGTTGTTTTGATTTCCTCACTTGACCCTCAAGACTCTCCCCAGACCCCTCAGGGACACCTCCCTGAACTGAGCACATGGCTCCAGCCCTGGCCCTGGGAAGAAATGCCCCCAGAAGTGATCTTTTGGGAAAGAAATGTCCAAGGAAAACCAACCAAAGACAATACTTTATTAGGGTTGGGGTTTCCATTCTAATTAGGCATTATCCTTGGGATGAGGTTTTTCATTTACCTCTAGGAAACCCAAAGTGTTGAGGAACAAAGAGCCAAATCCCAACCCAGCTGCAGTCTTGCTGCCAGCTGTGCTGACTCAGCACTGTCATTCCTCTCCTCAGCACTGGCTGGTGCAGAGAAGGGCAGGGGCACATTTGCTTCTGAGGAAAGAAGGTGTAGAAGAGGAGATTGCAGTTCAAGCTGCTGGAGAAGGCCCCCCAGGGGGGTCACGTTTGGCCTGGCAGTGCCGGGGTCGGTGTATTGCTGGGTCCCCTGGGGCACACTGGGCACTGGCGTGGGGGTGACTATGCCAGGTGAGGGAGGAGCTGCGGATGAAGCCCTTGCTGCAGCCTGTGCAGGTAAAGCACTGGCACCGGTGTGGGTGGAGCGGTGCTGGCTGAGGGTGGCCATCTGAGCAGTGCCGGATGAGGTTGGAGCTGAGGGTGAAGCTGTTGCCGTAGTCACTACTGACAGAGGGCTGGGCACTGGGCTGGGGGCAGTGGGGCTTTACCAGCTCCAAGCTGGGTGGGAAGGAAGCTCTGCCCACCCTCAGGGCACTAATGTGGCTGCTTGGGTGGCACAGAGGGGCTGGTATGGGTTTCCTATCTTCCTCCTCTTCATATTCCTCCTCCTTCTCTTTATTCTTCTCCTATTCCATATCATCATCCTCTTCTTCCACATCATCCCCTTTGTGCTCCACATCGTTATTGTCATCCCCCTCCTCCTAATCCTCATACACTTCATCCTTGCTGTCCTCATCCACGTCTTCATCAACCACTTCTGCTATTCCTCAAGGCAGAGCTTTGACTCCTCCAAATTATTCTTCATGTGATTCTTCTCCTCCCAGATCTTGTCCAGGGCCTTCTGGGAGGCCATGCTGCTGAGAGGAATGGTCACCCCTGCGCTCTTGAGCAAATCCTTGGGGACCAAGTGGCTGGGAAGTAAGGAGACTGTGTGTGACTTCTTGCAATGGAGGGATCAGAGCCCTAACTCCTGTGCTGAGACCCTGGTTGTAGTGCTGATGGGGCTGACACCCCCAGGACGTAGCCATCCCAACCATCCCCCTCTGGCCATGCAACTGATACCTGACCACCTGGGGCTCAGGGAGATGAACTCCTAAATTTCCATCATAGCCAATGACCCTCAAAGCTCCACAAGTGGTAAAGTGTGGTTTGGGAGGAGGGTCTGGAGAGGGTTGAGAGGTGCTCAGGGGCCAGCAGGAGCCTGGGATCTTGCTGCTGTCCCAAAGTTGGGTTCTTTACCTTCTGGCCTGTTCCAAGCAGCAGATCTGCAAACTTTGCTCCTCCCCAGCGCAAAGGAGCAGGGCTGATGGAGAGAAGAGAAAGGATATGAGCCCAGGCAGAGAGAAGCAAAGGGTTCAGAGGAGAGGACTGACCTGCAAGGAATGGCTCAGCCCTGACCAGGGCTCTCCCAGCCTTGCATTTCTCTCCCTATGGCTTGGGGGGTTTGTCACCTCCTGCCAGCTCAGTGCATCTGTGCTTGGATCACAGCCAACAGGGAGCTGATAGAAAACTCTGACAGTCAAAACCTTCAGGGTCTGTGGAAGTGGCAAAAGATCCCAGGGTGATTCAGCATCCAAGGGTCTCCAGATCAGAGAAACTCCACAAGAAAGTCAATGATCTCCACCTCTCAAAACAGTGACCCTAAAGCCAGAGCCTTGGAGCTCTCCTGGATCCCAGCAGCTGTGTCCAGCATCTCCCCCACTCAGACATCTCTCAGGCACAACCTGCACCAAGGGCCAGCACCAAGTCAGACTTCTCCAGGTTCAGTTCTCATCCTCTGAGAATGTTGAAGCTTTGTGAGTGCTTGTCCTGAGCTCCAGCAGAAGGGAACTCTGGCTCTGGTTTCTGCAGCACAAAAGGCCAAGGCCTGAACACAGCCCCTGGGCAGGCAGATCCTGTCCCTCATGTGTGGGTCAAGGTTCTTCAGGTGCAGTGGGGGTGAGGGGTGGGTTTCATAGCAGCATAGCAGGGCCTAGGTTGGAAGGGACCTCAGAGCTCATCTGCTCCAACCTCCCTGCCATAGGCAAGGATGCCTCTCCTATAGACTCAGCTGCTCAAGGCCTCATCCAGCCTGGCCTTCAACACCCTCCGGAGAGGGCATCCTACCTGGGCAGCCTATTCCAAAGTTCCACAACCCTCATACTGAAGAACTTCTTCCTAAGGCCCAGTCTAAACCTCCTTTTCCTCACCTTCAAACCTTTCCCTCCTGCCCTGTCACCAGACACCCTCATGAAAAGTCCCTCTCCAGCCTTCCTTTAGGATCCCTGTAAGGTTTGTGATGCTGAGTGGAGGACAAGGGCCTGACAGTCCCCAGCCTTCCTGGGTGTGGTGGGGTGAGAAAGTTCCCTCCCCACACACAAAGAAAGAAACCACAGCTAGCTCAGTCAGAAAAGCAGATGAAAGCTATATTTACAGGCAGAAATGGAATGCAATGAATATGTACACAAATATACAATATTTACAATATATACAGAAATACACAGCAATGAACACAATGCAGAAAAGCCTTTTCCCTCCAGCCGGCCAGGGGGGTTCCCTGAACCCTCCTCTCTCCCTCCCTACCTCCCTTTTTCCTAAAAAAGGGTTAGAGAGAGAGAGAAAGGCAATTAAGGAAGAAAAATTCTGTTAGCTAAGAAGCACATGCAAAAATTAGTTTTCTTATCTGGTTAGCTGTTAACTCAAGGCCGTTCCTGCTTCAGAAAGAGAGAAGCCGTCCAGCCCACAGGACAGAGAAGCACAGACTGCACCCAGCCTGAACCCAGACCAGACTGGCAGAACCCAAAGCTGCATTCTACCAATCCACCAATTAAAATTAGTTTAGACTATCTTGTTTTTGTTTAAATATCAAAAACATTCAGCCAGAGTGTTCAGCAACTGTCTCTTTCTTAAAGGCATAGCCCAAACTGCCACTTTGTAGTGGCACAGGAAACTGTATGGGAGATGGCAAAGGGATGCAGTTTGTCCTGGAATAAGAGCACATCTGAGCTGGGAGGGGTTGAGGAGATGCAATTTGTCCTGAGATGTGACCAGGTCTGTACTGGGAGGGGTGAAAAGGATCCAAATTGTGCTGTGCAGGGCCCAGAATGTCCTAGAATGTAGTCTGGGAATGCAGCTTGTACTGGGACAGGGCCCAGGCTGTGCTGGGAGGGCATAAGGGGATCCAGAATGTATTGAGAGAATGCCTAATGTGTACCTGGAGGGATGAAAGGGATCCTGTTTGGACTGGGACAGGGCCCATGATGTACTGGGAAGGTGTGAGGTTGTGCAGTTTGTACTTGGATGGATGCAGATGGTATTGGGAAGGGAGCCAGGGGATACACTCTGTGCTGGGATGGGACACAGGCTGTAGTGCTGGAGGACAGTAAGATCAAGTGGCTACTGACCATGGGCCTGATGGACGCAGGGGTAAATACCTACCACAGATAAAGGTAGGGTAACCTGTGCTGGTGAAGCTACCATCCACTGGCATTGTGCCTGTGACACTGGCAAAACTCAGGGGCTTCCATGCTGTTACAGTTATGAATTTATGAATAAATAATATGGCAAAGATTATATTAATAAAAATATTATTAACTTTGTACTGATATGAAAAAGTGCCAAGGATTTGTCAATAGGTCTTGAGTACAGCTGGAGTGTCTATTTATAGTGGGAATGTACAGTGCTTAGGCAACATTTAACAATTTAAATGACTTTAAGCAAGCTGGAAAAATAGCTGAGACATAGCTTATAGAATAGAATAGAATAGAATAGAATAGAATAGAATAGAATAGAATAGCATTAACTAGGTAGGAAAAGACCTTTGAGATTATGGAGTCCAACCTATCACAACACCATCTAATCAACTAAACCATGGCATCAAGTGCCTCATCCAGTCCCTTCTTCCTAAACACCTCCACTGATGGTGACTCCACCACCTCCCTGGGCAGCACATTCCAATGACCAATCTCTCTTTCTGTGAAGAACTTCTTCCTAACATCCACCCCACATCTTCCCTGGCACAGCTTGAGACTATGTCTTCTTCTGTCAATGACTGCCTGGGAGAAAAGACCAGCCCCCACCTGGCTACAACCTCCCTTCAGGTAGTTGTAGAGAGCAATAAGGTCTCCCATGAGTCTCCTCTTCTCTAGGTTAAGCAACCCCAGCCCCCTCAGCCTCTCCTCACAGGGCTGTGCTCCAGACCCCTCCCCAGCTTTGTTGCCCTTCTCTGGACACGTTCCAGCAAGTCAACATCCTTCCTAAACTGAGGGGCCCAGAACTGGACACAGGACTCAAGGTGTGGCCTAACCAGTGCCAAGTACAGGGCAGAATGATCTCACTGCTCCTGCTGGCCACACAGTTCCTGATACAGGCCAGGATGCCATTGGCCTTCCTAGCCACCTGGGCACACTGCTGGCTCATGTTCAGCCTACTATAAACCAGTAGCCCCAGGTGCCATTCTGCCTGGCTGCTCTCCAGCCATTCTGACCCCAGCCTGTAGCGGCACAGGGATCAGGATTTCCACTTTGTGCAGTGCTGGGTGGAGCTGGGACTGGGAAGGGGTCCAAGGGATGCATCTTGTACTGGTACAGGAAACTGTACAGGAGATTGCAAAGTGATGCAGTTTGTACTGGGGTAAGAGCACATCTGAGCTGGGAGGGTTAAAGGAACCATGTTAGGATTGAGTCTATACTGGAAGTCTATATATCCAGTATGTACACTGAGTAGGTGCAGTCTATAATGGAAGGGGGTCCTGGGACGGCATCAGGGTGTGCAGTTTGTACCAGGATGGATGCAGTTGGCACTGGGAAGGGAGTGAAGGGATACATTCTCTGCTGAGATGGGACCCAGGCTGCAGTGCTAGAGGACAGTAAGATCAAGTTTGTACTGGGATGAGGCCACATCTGTACTGGGAGAGGTTAAAGGAGCCATGTTTGGACTGAGTCTATACTGGAAGGGGTTCAGGGTACCCAGTTTGGACTTTGAGTAGGTGCAGTCTGTAATGGGAGGGGGTTGGGGAATGAAGGGATGAGGAGACCTCCTGTTCTGATGGCAGTGCTGCTCTGGAGCACAGCTCTCTCCCACAAGCAGCCCTGGATTCTCCCTGCCTGCAGTCCCAGCACTGCCACACAGCAGCACAGTGCCCAAGCTGCCAGAGCACTCAGGCCTTGCCCCAACAGAGAGGCTCAGCAGGAGAGGGTGGAAGGGCAGAAAGAGCAGCTGAGGACAGCCCAAGCTGTGGGGCTGCCTGGCACTGCTGCTGTGCTGGGACTCTGCCCCTCCACCTCTGCACACAGGCACTGCCCTGCCACTCCACAAAAGCCTTGGAAGAAGGAACTCAGAGAAACAACTCCCTGCAGGGTCCTTTATTGTGTTGAACACCCAGGGAGCACAGCTCCTCATGTCTGCAGCCTCTGGTTCACCCCAGACAGGACAACACTGAACCAGCAAATGGTCTGAAGAAAGACATTTGTATGGGAAGAACATTCTCTGAAGGGAAACAGCCCCAGCAGCAGCCGGAGTGACATCAGAACTGCTCTGCAGGTGAAAACAGAGAGTTTATTGCTTCTGAAAGCATCCAAGGATCAGTTTGCTCAGGGCAGCCTTCAGCTCCTGGTTCCTCAGGCTGTAGATGAGAGGGTTCACTGCTGGAGGTACCACTGAGTACAGAACTGACACCACCAGGTCCAGGGATGGGGAGGAGATGGAGGAGGGCTTCAGGTACGCAAGCATTACAGTGGTGATAAACAGGGAGACCACAGCCAGGTGAGGGAGGCAGGTGGCAAAGGCTTTGTGGCGTCCCTGCTGAGAGGGGATCCTCAGCACTGCCCTGAAGATCTGCACATAGGACACCACAATCAACACAAAACAGACAAATAATAAACAGACACCAACCAAAATAAGCCAAAGTTCCCTGAGGTAGAATGTGGAGCAGGAGAGCTTGAGGATCTGGGGCACTTCACAGAAGAACTGCTCCACAGCATTGCCCTGGCAGAGGGGCAGGGAAAATGTATTGGCTGTGTGCAGCAGAGCATAGAGAAAGCCACAGCCCCAGGCAGCTACTGCCAGGTGGACACAAACTCTGCTGCCCAGGAGGGTCTCATAGTGCAGGGGTCTGCAGATGGCAACGTAGCGATCATAGGACATGGTGGTGAGGAGAAAATACTCTGCTGACATTAAGAATATGAAAAAGAAGACCTGGAGAACACATCCTGCATAGGAGATGTCCCTGGTGTCCCTCAGGGAATTGTCCATGGATTTTCACACAGTGGTGGAGATGGCACCCAGGTCAGTGAGGGCAAGGTTGAGGAGGAAGAAGTACATGGGGGTGTGGAGGTGGTGGTCCCAGGCTATGGTGGTGATGATGAGGCCATTGCCCAGCAGGGCAGCCAGGTAGATGGCCAGGAAGAGGCAGAAGTGCAGCAGCTGCAGCTGCCTTGTGCCTGAGAACGGCAGGAGGAGGAAGTGGGTGCTGGAGCTGCTGTTGGCCATCTGCTGCCTGTGGCCATGGAGACCTGTGCAAGGAGGGAAAGGCAGAGACAAGTTAGGGCACACTTCCCTCTGAAAACAAAGATTGCAATGCTCATAGAACATCTCCTGCCTGTGCTGCATGAGGAATGGATCAGCTCATTCCCCACCACACCCAGCCTGTGGGATGTTCAGCACACCTTCAAATGCAGCTTGGACACTTAGTTTCCATGAACCAAACACTGGGGCAGGACTTCCAGAATCAGTGTCAGAACACAAAGTGACCACATCCCAACAGCAAAGCCATAGAGCAAGAGTCCTGTGGATCCATGGAGAACCAGGGAACATCTCTGCAGTGCTGCAGAGACACTGAAGGAAGAGAAAAGCAGAGGGGCTGGGGGTGAAGCCTTCTCCTTACCCAGCTCTGCTCTCTGTAGCTCACAGGATGGAACTGAAGAGCTTTTATCCTCCTTCTGTGTGCACACTCCAGAAGCCTGCAGATGAATGTCAGCTGCCAAGGTTGTGACTCCTGACCTGGAGCCCAGAGCTTTGAGGGCACTGCCTCTGCTGGGTAGAAGAGGAGAGCAAAAGGTTGCATTGGGAAATGTGTCTGCAGTGCAGAGAATGGCACAGAGGAGCCTGATCCCCCTTGCCAGGGCATCTCTGACAGCTGATCCCTCTCTCCCTGCTGCCCAAGTCCCTGCTGCTGGCAGCTGTCCCTGCCAGGAGCTGCCTCTCTGTGCCCAGCTCTCCTCCCCATCCCTGCTGACAGAGCTCATCCCACCTCTGTGTGCTCAGCTCTGCCCTGTAGACCCCTCCCAGCAGCAGGACCCTGCCCAGGGGCAGCTCTGGGTGTGCAGGGGCTCAGGAGCAGCTCAAAGGCTAATGAGAGTCTTCTCCAGTGGAGAAACAAACTCCAGTCTCACACAGCCCACCCAGCACACCAAGGGGATCAACATTCAAAGCCAAGACTCCTTCCCTTCCAACAAAATGCTGCCTTGATGCTCTTCTGGAAAGCCTCCTCAGAAATGCCCAGGGGGGAGCTAGAACTGTGAGCAGCTCTGGCCAAGGCAGCTTCCTCCCCACAGCAGAAGGATCCTGCTCTGCCCTGCCCTGCCCTGCCCTGCCAGGGCTGCCTCCTGCCACTCATAGCATCCCCCCACAGCACTGAGCTGTGGGCTCCCCTGGCTGAGAGCTGAGCCTGGCAGGCAGCAGAGTCCCTGCCCCAGCACACAGCCCCGGGCCCCTGGGCCCAGCCTCTGAAGGACAGCCCTCACCACCCCTGCCTGCACCCCAGGCCTCCACAGCTCTGCAGAAAAGCCTGAAAAGAGCCTCTGCACAGGAAGATTTCCTTCCAGCCCCCAGCAGCTGTGGCTGTGCCAGCTTTAGGAGATGCCTCCAGGAGCTGCAGCTGCACTGCCCTGCCCCACAGACTCACCGTGTCAGGGACTGCAGTGACTTCTCCTGTCAGCTCTCAGTCACCCTCCTGGACACCTCCAAGCTCTCTTTGCCTTCTTCATCTCCCTGAGATCCACTGGCAGTGCCCTCAGCCCTGCTGTGCAGAGCAGAGGAGCTGCTCCTGGGCACAGCTGACACTTTTCAGTGCTGCCTACTTGCCAGCAGCTCCCTCCAGCCACGGAGCTCAGCCCAGCTGAGCAGCAGAGGACCAACCCAAGGGCATTTGAATGACGCTCTGGGGGCTTTGCTGCCAGGTAAACATCAGAGACTGAGAGGGAGATGATGAAACCTCTCCAGAAGTTGAAGTCACTTTCCACTCTGAAGTTTCTTCTCTTGTTGATGGGTCCCAGTGAGGACACTGCTGGGAAGTGTCTGCAGGCTGTGGTTGGAGCAGAGAACTGGAGGCAGTGCTGAGAGGTCAGGACAAGCAGAGGAAGATGTCTCTGATGCTGAGCCAAACCTGGAGGTGTTTCATTAATGCAAAGGGTCAAGCCCTGAGCCCTGGCTCCTGGACAGGCAGATCCTGTCCCTCACTCACCCGTCAGGGTGATTCCTGGAGCAGTGAGATGTGGAGGGGACCAATGCCAAGGGCAGGACTATGGCACAACCCCTCCCAGGCTCCTGAGGATGGACAAGGAGGCAATGAGGCCCCAGGGCTGGAAGGAGGAGTTGTCTCCTCAGAGGCAGCAGTGGCACAGACCACAGCCAGAACCCAAGGCATGAAGAGCTTGGCTCTGCCAGGAGCCTTTCAGCTCTCCCACAGCCCTCTCTCATCTGCCCCTCAGGCTGTCTTCTGCTGCTGCATCAGCTGAGCCTCTTTCTCTGCAGGCTGTAGTCACCCAGCCAGCTGCCCCACCTTGCTGCCACCTTCCTTTGCTGCTCTCTCTCCATCCTCCCTGGCTGTTCCTTGAAACTCCAAGCCTTGGAGTGCTCCAGGCTGCTGCTGGGGGATGTCTTGCAGTGACATTTCTTTCTCCTCATGTCCAGACTGGACCTCCCCAGCTGCACTTTGTGGCTTTATTTCTTTCCTATGCACTTTGTCATTGTGCAGAAAAGCTTCTCCAGGTCTCAAACCACTCCCCAAGCACTCTCAGGCTACTCTGCTCCTGTCCTCACTCTTCACACCACTGAGCCCATGGCCTTCAGCCTCTATATACTGGCCATGTGCCTGAGGCCTCCCAAGCACATTTTGGGAGATCTCTGGGCACTCTCCAAGGTCTTTGCAGGTGGAGATGTGGTGCTCATAGGACAAGAATGAGACTTTTGACCAAGTGATGTAGTGGGTGGACAAGGGGCAGTGGTTTTGACCTGGAAGACGAGACTTAGATTGCATAGAAGGAAGAAATGCTTGCAAGGAGGGTGGCAGGACACTGGAACAGGTTGCCCAGAGAAGGGGATGTCCATCCCTGGAAGTCTCCAAAGTCAGGCATTTCAGCAACCCAACCTAGTGGGAGATGTCCCTGGCCATGGTCAGGCTGTTGGGCTCGATGCTCTCTTCCATCTCTTCCAATCTAAACCATTCCAGGATTCTTTGATTCCAATACCCCCAACCCCTTCTCCACAGGGCTGCAGCTACCTCCCTACACCATGGGGGTGTTTGCATCTCCCCAAGGCCCTTACACCCCCATACAAAGGAAATTGTTGCCATTCCTGGCCATGAATGGCAATGGCTTGGGCAAATCCAATCCAAGCACCTCCCTCAGAAGAGGAAAGCAGCAATGAGTTCTGCTGAGGCAGGAGGAGAATCTGAGACACTGGAATGAATTGGGTGGAATTCAGCAAAGGGAACAGAGATGTCAACAGGTTCAGTTTGGTGCCAAGGGTCACTCTCTGATGTTCACCATAGGAGACTCCTGCAGAGGAAAATCAGTTTAGGGGAGGATTAGAAAGATTGTGAAAGGAAAATCTCCTTGGGGCTGGAAGGATTTTACATGGAGCCTGGGAAGAAAGGCCTCAAGGAAGCCCTTCTGTTGCCTCACGAGGCTCTGAATGGACTCCCTCACTCTCTCAACAACTTGAGAGAGAAGCCTGTCTGGGGTTAAATCCAGTCCTAGTGCCAGACTTGGTCCATGCTTTATGACTCAGAGTTTGGGTGCAGGGATTTCAGGGGCAGTGCTTTCCCCAGGCACTGTGGCTCCTGTAGAACTTGAAGGCAGCAGCAGCAGTTTGAAATTCCTTCAACAGTTCTGGTGAATCATGAGCTCAGGCTGTGGGATTTCACAGCAGCACTTAGCAAGTCAAACCCCAACAGCTGGTTACAATCAATGCAGGGATTTGGATCAGGATTGCACAGGCTGTGACCCACAGTCCCCATCTTGAGGTCCAACAGCTGAGGAGCTGTGAGGAGAGAAGCTGCCAGAGAAGACTGAAGCAAAATGTTTTTGTAGCTCAGCCTTCTCCTCAGCCATTGTTACCAGCTGTCCAGTCTTGCTCATCACAGAGGACATCCTTCCTTTGACTTCCCTTCTCTGGCTGGCAGGCCTGCAGAAGCTGCTTCTTGTTCTTTGCATGCCTAGAAAGGTTCAGCTCCAGCCATAGCTTGGCCTTTCTGACCCCATCCCTACACCGCAGGACAGTGTCCCTGTGCTCTTCCCAGCATCCCTGTCCCTGCTTCCACTGCCTGTGCAGTTCCTTCTTGCCCTTCACTTTCACCAGCAGGTCTTGACCAGGCCACCCAGGGGAGCAGTGGAATCCTCATCCCTAGAGGTGTTCCAAGCTGTGCAGCCCTGGCACTGCAGGACAGGGGTTCATGGCCGTGGTGGTGTCAGTTCTCAGAGGTCTGTTGCAGCAGAAAGGATTCTATCATTCTATGCTTCCATGATTCAGCCATGCCAGTCTCTTGCCTGCCTTGCCTGATCTCTTTCAGCCAGCTGTTAATTTTTGGGTGCAGCTGGCTCCCCCTGACTGTGCTGAGCCATCAACACAAGGCTACAAGCTGAGAAACTGCAGGGCACTACAGCTAATGAAAGGAGTCCCTGGTTCTGTGATGACCAGAGCAGGAGCAGCATGACAAGCCTCTTGTTTGCACTGTGCAGGTGAGATGTCAGCAGATGAGCTGTGGTGAACCTGAATGAGCACAAACACCATCAGCTATTGCTGGAGGTACCAGGGCACTGGAGGTGTGAGGAGCCTCCCAGCCTCTGGCAGGGGCAGCAGGAGGCCAGGGAGACTCTCTGACTGCTGCAGGGCAGGGCCTGTGTGAGTGATGGGGAAAGACTCTGTCTCTGAACATCCCACACACCATTAGGGGTCCATGAGGCCAGCTCAGATGTGGACACCTGGCAGAGCTGGGACATTGCTGTGTGTCACTCCAGAACAAACCCTACTGGCCCAGGCAGATTCATCTCAGATGGCTTGGGCAGGCTCCTGTCTCCTCACATCAGCCTTGCTGGACTGTGCCCTGAGATGTGCACAGAGCCATCCCAGAGGTTCTGGGGCTCCTTGGAAAAGACCTCTTCAAGAACACCAAACAGGAGGATGGGGAACATTGCAGGCTGGTCACCCTCAGCACAGTCCCTGGGAAAGGTGAAGGCTCAAACACCTCTGCAGCCATTTGCAGGTAGTGCTGAAGCCATATGGGCAGGGGCAAGAAGGGGATGTTTTGTGCCTGGACCTTAGCCAGGGCTTTGCCATGGTCCCCCATAGTCTCTTTAGAGCCAGACTGCTGAGAGCTGGAGTGCAGAAATGGGTGAGATGGTGGCTGGATGGTGGCTGAAGCCCAAATGTCAGCAGTGGAGAGTCCTCCTGGCAGACACTTGCCAGTGGCATCCCTCAGGGCAAGCCCTTGGGCCAGCACTGTGCAATGTCTTCATGAACTCCCTGCACCATCTGAGCCAGGGCCTTTGCAGCCCCTCTGGAGATGAAGCCAAACTGGGCAGAGCCCTTGAGGGACCTCATCTGCTTACCCCTGCCCTGAGCAGGATCATTGGACAAGAGGATGTGCAGGAGCCTCCTCCACAACTGCAGCAGGACAGAGCCAGCAGCTCCTCCACTCAAAGCCTTGGTAGGAAATCTGCCAGATGGATCTGGTGAAACTTTGATCTGCTCAGGCTCTGGCCACAAGGAGGCTGATGGCTGAGTGTGCAATCCTGTGCTCAGGTGTGTCTCAGGAACTCACCAGTCAGTAGGAAGCCAAGGACTGGGAAGGGGGAGGTGAGGCCAACTCTGTCTCATGAGAGGATTGGCCAACAGCAGGAAGACAGCTGGGAAAGGGACTGTGAGGTCAGGTGTGTCTGCAGGAGCTGCTAGGGCAGCCCTGGGCTCATGGCTGGCAGATGGGCAGAGTGATCTGTGAGATGGCCTCTGCCAAAGGGCCTGGGCTGACTGCAGGAAGGGGCTGATGGGTTGGCTGCTGTCTCTGCTGCCTGAGTAGCTGGTGGGACAGCAGCAGGCACAGGGCTTGGTGCTGTCCAGCCAAGAAACTGCAAGGCCAGCAGCCTTGGGAGCTCCTCCTGAGGTAAGAGACAGCAGGAGAGAGGAACAGTGCCAGATGGTGCAGCCTGGCAGGTGCAGCCTGGCCATGAGGAGCAAGAAACCTCTCTCAAAGGGCAGTGCTGTGGCCTGAGAAGTTCTGCAGAAGGAGTCTGGGATCAGCCCTTCTCTTTGTGTCCCCAGGAGCAGAGGGTGAGTGTGGGCAGGTGTCAGTGAAGGCATGGGAAGGCCAAGTTGGGGAAGTGAGATGAGTGTCTGCAGCCTGCAGGGCAGGAGAAGCAGCTGTGAGACAGTGCAGGACAAAGCTGTGGGAGAGCTGGCCAAGGGCAATGGCAGTGGTGGGAGTGATGAAGAGAAGCCAAGGCTGTGCCCTCTTGGCTATGGCAATTCACTGCCCCAAAGGCCTGTGAGATTTGTCCTAAGGCACTGGGAGGGCCTCACTGCCTCTGTCCACAGCCCCAGGAAGGCTGGGGACTGTCAGGTCCTTGTCCTCCACTCAGCATCACAAACCCTACAGGGATGCTAAAGGAAGGCTGGAGAGGGACTTTTCATGAGGGTGTCTGGTGATAGGGCAGGAGGGAAAGGTTGGACGGTGAGGAAAAGGAGGTTTAGCCTGGGCCTTAGGATGAAGTTCTTCAGTTGGTCAGGGTTGTGGGACTCTGGAATAGGCTGCCCAGGTAGGATGCCCTCTCCTGAGGGTGTTGAAGGCCAGGCTGGATGAGGCCTTGAGCAGCTGAGTCTATAGGAGAGGCATCCTTGCCTATGGCAGGGAGGTTGGAACAGATGAGCTCTGAGGTCCCTTCCAACCTAGGCCCTGCTATGCTGCTATGAAACCCACCCCCCACCCCCACTGCACCTGAAGAGCCTTGACCCACACATGAGGGACAGGAGCTGCCTGCCCAGGGGCTGTGCTCAGGCCTTGGCCTTTGTGCTGCAGAACCCAGAGCCAGAGTTTGCTCTCCTGCACTTTGCCTTTGCCTGCTGCAATCACAGCCTCTCCTGAGCTGCTCTAACCAGTCCCTGGGGAGGCTTTGGCAGTAACAAGCCTCAGTGGGGCCAATCAATGCTTCAAGGTACTTTGTCTTTTGCTTCTTACATCTTGCACAGTTTCTTCACTCTTCTCTCAGTACCTGAGGTTCATGGAATGATCCCCAGGTGCCCTGAGGAGGTCTTTGTGTCTTTGTTGTTTACTTCCAGATTTCAAAGTGCACCTCACAGAGATCAGGTTTTAATGGTGAACTATTTGATTCCTTCTCAGATGAGGGCAGAGGTGACAGCAGCATCCACCAAGCCAGAATGATGCAGGCTGTCTGCTCAGGAGGTCTGGACTGGGAGGAGAAGCTGTCCTTTGAGGGCTGACACGGAGTGGACAACTTTGCTCCTCACCCTCCCCAACCTCCCTATTGCTGTCCCTGCCCACCTGGGCCTTCCATCCCTGCTCCTTTCATCAGACTTCTCCACTGCTGTCTGCAGCTGGAGCTCACAGCTCCATGGCACCAGCTGCCTCCTGTTGCTCTTTTGAAGCAGAGCAAAGCCAAGGCTGAGAAAGTTGCCTCAGCAGTTGTTGTGACATGGTTATTAAATTTATGATTATGAAATATGAATTATGAAAATATTAATTTTATTAATTATCAAATTATTAATAACCGATGAATCAACAACTTATATACATGTTCTAGTGCACGTTCGTGAAATACATTCCATAAATGGCTTAGTGTTATGATCAGAACTTAATTAAACTATCTACAGACTATTTGTATGTTTATATGATGAAGAGTGCAGTTCCGGCCCTTGGCCACTAGTTGGCGACTCGGCGGAACGCGGGCGGTTTCTGGCTATGTACAACAATATTGCAATCTTTCTGTGCGTCAGCGATGACTGCTACACGCGGATACTTTGAGCTGAGTGCTAGTGGGTGGAAAGCACGTGGGAGATACTCTGTAGCTGTTGTTTGTAGCAAGCTGGGGGTCCGGCCGACTACTGCCACTGGACTGATTCCTAGTAGACTTGAAACGGTGCTGTTGGGTATCATCTCCTCTCTCCGCAGCAGTGGAGAAGGAATGCTGGAACCTGGGCTTGGCTTGGAAGCAGGTTCCCTTCAGGACTCGGTTGGTTCCCTCCAGACAATAGGGATAGGTCCTGGTCGGGTTAGGCCCGTAGGGTCGGCCCTGGGAGTTGGCTCGCATGGCAGGGCGGGGCGACGGTTGCCGGTAGGCGGGTTCAGAGGTTCCCGGTCGGACAACAATAGCTATGGGGCCGGCCTCGTGGCGACGGATCTCGGGCTGAGATAAACAGCCTCGGAGAGAGAATGCGGCTGCGCTGAGCTGCGGCTTCTCTGTTACTGGGCTTAAAGGCACAGCGGGACGATCGGGGTAGTCCCGGGTTTGGTGCAGTATAGGCACGACCAATGCTTTAGTCTTCCCTGCGGTTACAGGGCTTGGAGCGGCACACGTGGCGGCTCTTCTCCCGCTATGGCGGGGCTAGGTATATGCGGACTTAGTCTCTAGTAAGTCCCTTCTCCCCGACAGCTGGGCAGATCTTACCCTCAGGGGCTGGTCCGGTCCTCCGGTAGCACGGTGGGCTCTCCCGGTCGGTACGACTGGCTGTGGCGACGCTGGCTTCTCGGGCTCAGTGAAGGTCCTCCCTCTGGAATGATCCTCACGATCAGAGCGCTTCTCACGATGCAGAGGCTTCAGTATGTGTGCATGTATGATAGAAGCTAACAACAACAAGCTCAATGGCAGAGGCTGTGGCTTGAGAGTTATTCTCTCGAGCAAGCACAGAGACAAAGTGAAAGAAAGGGCAACTTGTTTACCAACAGGGGTAATAATTATAGATTCCTCGAGGCTGGGTTTGACCAATGGGCACTCTCATAGACAACTGGCTTCAGCCTATAGAAAGCGTGAAGCTAGGATTATGCCATACTTGGTAGTTGTACGAGCACTCCATGCGCTGAGTGCGTGCTGGCCTGGCTAATGCCTTGGCTTTTGTCTTCCTCCTGAAGGAGGGGAAACTGGTCCACATGCTGGGACCAGATCTAGTATCTGGGCAGAATGTGCCTTCATCACACCCTGCTCCAGTGCAGTGCAGGTGAGCCAAGCCCTCGCCTCACCCCTTACACCTCAGCCCCTCCCAAACCCACTCCTGACCCTGATTCTGCCCCCATTGCTCATCCTGGCTCCAGCCTTTACCCTTGGCATTGACCCTTGGGTGTAAACCCCATGCCTCAACTCAGCTACAACCCAACCTCTGCCTCTCAGAACTGGCCCTCAGCTGAGCCCTTCCCAGAACACTCAGCAGGACAGCTGAGGGAAGGAGACTTCTGCACTTTCTCACTAACTGTTAGAAACTCTCCCACTAGTTCAGAGCTTAGCTTTCTGACATCAATCAAGTAATCCTGGAGCTTGGGAGAGCAAACAGGGATAGAACAGCAGGTGGCAGCTCTAGACAGAAGAAAAAGGCTGAGTCTGGAAAGCAGGCTGGGTTCTCACAGCCCTGGGCCTCACTAACAAGAGAAGGACAGTTCTGTGGGATTGGCAGAGGACCAACAGGAAAAAGACATGACAGAAGACATGGGGACTGCAATGTTGCTAAAAGGACAGGAGGTGTCAGCAAAGATGAAGACTTGGAAGGACTTTATCAGATTTTATCCTTCTCCTGCCTGTGTGTGACTGAGTCCTAGCTGAGGACCATGGTTAACCTTTCCAGCACAGGTACATTTTGGAGCCATCATTCCATGTCCATGCAGGTTAGTGAAGGATACTGCTGAATGGCTATGGCAGGCACTGAGTTTGATTTCCTCACTTCACATTCCAGACCCTCCCTGGACCCCTCAAGGACACCTCCCTGCAGTGGGCACATGGCTTCATCCCTGGCCCTGGGGAAGAAATGTCCCCAAAAGTGGCCTTTTGTGGGACAGAAATGTCAAAGAAAAACCAACCAAAGACAATACTTTATTAGGGTTGGGGTTTCCATTCTAATTAGGCATTATCCTTGGGATGAGGTTTTTCTTTTACCTCTAGGAAACCCATAGTGTTGGGGGGGAAAGCAGCCAAATCCCAGCCCAGCTGCAGTGGTGGCACTGGCTGTGCTGACTCAGCACTGCCATTCCTCTCCTCAGCACTGGCTGGTGCAGAGAAGGGCAGGGGCACATTTGCTTCTGAGGAAAGAAGGTGTAAAAGAGGAGCTTGCAGTTCGAGCTGCTGGAGAAGGTCCCCCCCCAGGGGGGTCAGGTTTGGCCTGGCAGTGCCGGGGTCGGTGTATTGCTGTGTCCCCTGGGGCACGCTGGTCACCGGCATGGTCGGGGTGACTATGCCAGGTGAGGGCAAAGCTGCGGATGAAGCCCTTGCAGCAGACTGTGCAGGTAAAGGGCTGGCAACGGTGTGGGTACAGCGGTGCTGGCTGAGGGTGGCAATCTGAGTGCAGCTCTGGCCTCAGGCAGCTCAGAGGTGCAGCTGCTTCTGGCTGTGGATGCAGCAGTGCCGGCTGAGGTTGGAGCTGAGGGTCAACCTGTTGCCGTAGTCACCACTGACAGAGTGCTGGGCACTGGGAAGGGGGCAGTGGGGCTTTACCAGCTCCAAGCTGGGTGGGAAGGAAGCTCTGCCCACCCTCAGGGCACTAATGTGGCTGCTTGGGTGGCACAGAGGGGCTGATATGGGTTTCCCATCTTCCTCCTGTTCATCTTCTTCCTCCTTCTCTTTATTCTTCTCCTATTCCATGTCATCGTCCTCTTCTTCCACATCATCCCCTTTGTCCTCCACATAATTATTGTCATCCTCCTCCTCCTAATCCTCATACACTTCATCCTTGCTGTCCTCAGCCATGTCTCCATCAACCACTTCTACTATTCCTCAAGGCTGAGCTTTGGTTCCTCCAAACTATTCTTTATCTATTTTTCTCCTCCCAGATCTAGTCCAGGGCGTTCTGGGAGGCCATGCTGCTGAGAGGAATGGTCACACCTGTGCTCTTGGGCAAATCCTTGGGAACCAAGTGACTGAGAAGTAAGGACACTGTGTGACTCCTTGCAATGGAGAGATCAGAGCCCTAACTCCTGTGCTGAGTCCCCTGGTTGTAGTGCTGATGGGGCTGACACCCCAGGACATAGCCATCCCAACCATCCCCCTCTGGCCATGCAACTGATACCTGACCACCTGGGGCTCAGGCAGGTGAACTCCTACATTCCCATCACAGCCAATGACCCTCAAAGCTCCACAAGTGGTGAAGTGTGGTTTGGGAGGAGGGTCTGGAGGGGGCTGAGAGGTGCTCAAGGATCAGCTGGAGCCTGGGATCTTGCTGCTGTGCCAAAGTTGGGTTCTTTACCTTCTGGCCTGTTCCAAGGAGCAGATCTGCAAACTTTGCTTCTTCCCAGCACAGAGGAGCAGGGCTGATGGAGAGAAGGATATGAGCCCAGCCAGAGAGAAGCCAAGGGTTCAGAGGAGAGGACTGACCTGCAAGGAATGGCTCAGCCCTGACCAGGGCTCTCCCAGCCTTGCATTTCCCTCCCTATGGCTTGGGGGTTTGTCACCTCCTGCCAGCTCAGTGCATCTGTGCTTGGATCACAGCCAACAGGGAGCTGATAGAAAACTTAGGAGGTCAAAAGCTTCAGGGTCTGTGCAAGTGGCAAAAGATCCCAGGATGGTTCAGCATCCAAGGTTCTCCAGATCAGACAAGCACCTGATGGAAGTCAATGATCTCCACCTCTCAAAACAGTGACCCTAAAGCCAGAGCCTTGGAGCTCTTTTGGATCACAGCAGCTGTGTCCAGCATCTCCCCCACTCAGACATCTCTCAGGCACAGCCTGCAGCAAGGGCCAGCACCAAGTCAGACTTCTCCAGGCTCGGGTCTTGTGCCCTATAAATGCCAAAGCTTTGTGAGGGTTTGCCCTGAGCTCCAGGAGGACACTGAATTCCAGAGCACCCTCTGCCAGCCTCCCCTCCACCTCTCTGTGTTAGGACAGACACCTTTGTTGTCACGGGGTCAAGGTTTCTATCGTGCACTGGACCCAGACAGCTCTGTCCCTGTGTTTCTATTTTGTGCTTCCCTCCAGGCACAGCCATAGAAAGAGATTTGACTTCAGGATCCCTTGCAGTCAGTCAGGGTCAGCCCTGTCCTCATCCACTCTGTCACTAGGTTGCTGAAAAAAATAAATACTACAGGAGCTTTGTGAGGAGCACTTTGAAACCTTGAAGAAAACTACAGAGACACAAAGAGCTCTTAGGGCACTTGGGGATCATTGCCTGAGCCTCACACACTGAGAGGAGACTGAAGGAATCTGCTCAAGAAGTCAGAAGCAGAACAAAAATTCCTTCAAGTATTCATTGGCCTCACTGAGGGCCATTAGCAACAAAGCCTCCCAGGGGTGCTTACAGAAGCTCCATGGAGGCCATGATTGAAGGCAGACAAAGGCAAAGTGCAGCTGAACAAACCCCGGGCTTGGTTTAGGAAAGAGAAAGGCCAAGCTCTGAGCCTCAGGCCTTGGAAAGGCAGATCCTGAGAGCCCCCAGTTCTTTCCCAGTTTGGCTCCCATTTTGACCCCAATACCCCCAGTTCCTTCCTAGTGTTCCCAGGATGGATCCCAAGGCTCCCAGTTCCCTCCCAGTATGGCTGCCAGTGCTCCCAGCTCTTCAGAATTAGCTGCTAAGAGATTTAAAGAGATCTGAATGAGGATTTCAGAGGCTTCAAAGAGCTTTTTGATCCATCATCCAGAGAGGCTTAGCCTAGAAAAGGCAAATGGATTTGTTGGTGTAGGAAGGGAAGCACATTTGGTCACCCACAGGTTCATAGTGACACCAGCAAGGAAAAGTCAACCATGTCAGGAGCTGCAGAGATCAGTTCTGCAGCTCAGTTCTGCAACCATCTCAGCTGACAAGGCAAGAATCAAGTCATGGGAATCAAGGCATGGGAATCAAGGCAGTGCCCCTGAAGCTGGAAATCAGCAGGCCTGAGGCTGATCCCAGAGGCTGTCTTGCTGAACTGAGGCTGATGGCATTGCTCTGAGGCTGATCACATGTGCAGGACACCAAAAGACCTCTGAATTAGGACTGAATACCATAACTGTTTAATTGCTGTGTGATTGGGGCACAGGTTCCCATGGGGCTGTGTGTTAGCTCACCAGGATGTCATAGTTAGATACCAATTTCAAATGGCTAAAGGGATGGTTACAATGGATTCTGGCACAAAAGACACTTTCATTGTTTAGGTTATAAAAGCAAAAAGGGGCAGTGCAGGTGTGTCACAAGAAAGAATTGTTCAAGCATGACATAGAATCATAGAATCGATAAGGTTGGAAAAGACCTCAAAGGTCATCAAGTCCAACCTGTCACCCAACACCTCATGACTGCTAAAACCTGGCTTCAAGTGCCACGTCCAATCTCTTTTTGAACACCTCCAGGGACTGTGACTGCACCACCTCCCTGGGCAGCACATTCCAATGGCTAACAACTTTCTGTGAAGAACTTTCTCCTCACCCTAAACTTCCCCTGGTGCAGTTTGAGACTTTGTCCTTTTGTTCTGGTGCTGGTTGCTAGAGAGAAGAGACCAAGCCCCACCTGGCTACAGCCTCCCTTCAGGTAGTTGCACACAGCAATCTTTTGAGTTTTTTTCATGTTAGGTGTGTTTTTTAGTGTGGTTCAACAACATCTATGGAGAATTTAACTTTTTGGTGGCTTTAGTTGGGAGGAATTTAATAAAACAAACTCAACATGAGAATCTATGGCCAAGGGTTGGAACAATGGTGTATTAATATAGGTTTTATACAGATGGTAAATTCACCTCGAGCAACTCTTCCAGGACAAGATGTAAGCAGGCCAAGACGTTTATTACATCATAGATGAAGGTTCTCTAGTCTGCCAGCAGGCACAGGTGTCACATCTCAACTGCTCATTTTCTACTGGCAAGTGTCTGATTAAGGCATAAAATAGGTCAAAGTAGCAAAACAATATTTTAACACATTACACCAAATTCTGCCTAATTTCTCTCCTTCGGTTACAAGGTGTTTACATTCCCCTCAGAGTCAAAGACAGAACATAGCTTGCTCTAACTCGAGCAAAGGCAAATCTTCCCTACTGTCCTACAAAGCTATCTGAAAACAACCTCTTTTACACCTTCTTATAGTCTTCTAAAGCTGTACAAAACCCCCAGGGTTTTTCAGCATCACAGACTCCTGCATTTTACCATTTTTGTGGTCTAGAAATCACAGCCTCCAATTACCTGCTCTAAAGAGCCCCTGGGGAGGCTTTGTCAGTAACAAGCCCCAGTGGGGCCAATCAGTGCTTCAAGCTACTTTGGCATTTGCTGCTGACTTCTGGAGCACTTTCTTCAATCTTCTCTCAGTCCCTGACACCTGGAGTCAGCCCCAAATCCTCCATGGGGCTCATTAGAACACAGAAGTCTCTCAGGAGCTGTGGCTCTGCCTGGGATTTCCTTCAGGTACTTGTCCAGCTCCTTGGAGCTTTTTCACAGCTAATTGAAGGTGTTTCAGAGTGCAGTTAATGAGGAAGATTTCCCACTGGGCCTCATAACCCCCCTGGGTTGTTTCTAAAGGGTGTTTTTAATTAGCTGCATTTGAGAGAAGGGAGCTGACAGCAGCACTCTCCATGTCACCTTGATCCACAGAGTCTCCTCAAGAGGCCTGGACTCAAAGGAAACACTCTTCCTCAAGATCTGACACTGTATGAACAACTTTGCTCCTCACCCCCTCCACAACCTCCCCATTCCTGTCATTGCCCACCTGGGGCTTACATCACTGTCCCATCAGACTTTTTCCCTGCTCTCTGCAGCTGCAGGTCATAGTTCCATGGAACCAGCTCCCCCCTGCTGTCCATAGAGATCCGTCTGCATACAGCCACAGGAGAATTGTTCCTGTTTAGAAGTGAAGAAAAACAAAGTCTAAGAAAGTTGCATCAGTAATCCAACCCCTCTGCTCAGCACAAGATGTCTCTCAGTAGGCTGCATCTCTCCAAGGCATGATCTGAGAAGCAAAGTTTTAGGCAAGTAGATACAAGAGGTGGAGAGGAAAATCAATCACAGGGGTGGCCCAGGGCACAACTGCAGCTTTGCCTCCCGAAAGGTCAAAGCAGCATAGGAGAGAGGAACCGGAATGAAGAAAGAATAAGTGCAGAAGCAAATTGGAGAATGATGGAAAGGGCCTTGGGCTGTCCAGTCTGCCCCGGGAAAGGTGACTCCAGAGATGGTCACTGTGTCCTGGAGAGGACGGTACATGACATCTTAATTAAGCAGATGGTCTAAGAGGTAGTCACCCCCACCCCCACCCCCACCCCCTTTTCTGGTATGACTCTAGTCTACCAAAGCTCTGTTCTGATTTAAAGCAACAGTGCTAATTTCATCATTTCTGATTGCAATGTCTCTCAGAGATTTGTTATTTAGAGTTTTGCTAAGTCTTCCTAGTAAGCATAAGGAATAGTAAGCATTTGGTATTTACAAGTACTTAGTCCAGAGTAATTGCAGTAAGGCATAAGCACTTAGTAAGATTTTCTTTTGGTCTGAACCTTCTTCGTTGTGTGCCTCGGCATTGCAAAGGAGCTCCGTGTAATATAGTTAAGGTTTGTAGTAAATAGGTATTCATTCTTAAAAGTATTCCTTAGCTAATGTAACATCTTTCTATTTCCTACTTAAACATTGACTAGAAAACATACAAATAATACAAAAAATAGTAAAAAAGAAAACAAATTTAAAAAAAAATTAAAATACAAATATATATCACAAAACAAACCCAAAATACAACTTAGATACAAAAAGAACAATAAAACATAACAAAATAATAACAAAAATTAATGATAGAGAGCAAATTAAAAACAAACAACAACAAAGTTTAAAATAAAAATGAATTAACAATAAGAATAGAAAAGAAGAAGCAACAATAAAACAAAACAATGAAAACAAATATAACAACTAAAAAATAGCTATTAACAAAAAACATAAGGATTATCAGCAAAAAATACAAATAAGGACTATCAAGACTACTAGATTTAAAAAAACAAACAAAAGTATTAAAAAATTCAAAACAGTGAATATTAAAATTATAATAAAAAGAATTAATAGAAAGAAAGTTAAAAAAATAAAAAAGCAAAAATCAAAATTAAAATAGAAAATAGATAAAACAAACATGCAAAAGATAAAAATAATTAACATAAACAATATAAGATCAAGAAATTAAAAATTGAAACCTAGATTTAAAAAAATAATTATTTAAAATTGATAACAACAAAATTTAAAAATTACAATAACAAAATAAACCAATATTTTAAAAAAATTATTAAATAAAAAAATAGAAAAACCTAAATTGAAAATAATTTAAAATAATTAAAATAAAATTAAAAAATAACAAAAAATAGTTTAAAATATTAAACTTATATTAAAATGAACAAAAATAATTTAAAATTATAGACAAAAAATAAATACAAAGAAAATACATTAAACCAGTATAAAAATAATTGAAAACTAAAAATAAAAAATAAATAAAAAATAAACAAAATAAAATGAAACAAGATTTAAAAATAAAAATAGAAAATGTAAAAAGTATAAAAATGTAAAAATTAATTAAAATTAAATTAATTAAAAAATAAAATTTAAAATATGAAAAAATTATTACAAAAATAAATATAAATAACAAAAAATAATTTAAAAAATAAAGACATTAGAGACAAAAAATAATTTGAAAAATCAAAATAAAAAAGAAACTAAAAATAAAAATAAAAAAGACAAAAATTATTAAAATTTCATTTTAAAATAATAAAGTCAAAACAAAACAAATTTATTAAAAATACATTGACAAAAAATTTGAACAATTTGAATTAAAAAAATTAAAATAAAAAATATATTACATTTAAAAAAATATCAAAATTAATTAAAAATGATATGGAATCATAGACTCATAGAATCAGTCAGGGTTGGAAGGGACCACAAGGGTCAGCTAGTTCCAATCCCACTGCCATGGGCAGGGACACCCCACACTAGATCAGGCTGGCCAGAGCCTCATCCAGCCTGGACTTAAACACCTCCAGTCATGGGGCCTCAACCACCTCCCTGGACAACCCATCCCAGGGCTTCACCACTCTCATGGTGAAGAACTACTTCCTCACATCCAGCCTGAATCTCCCCACCTCCAGCACCATTCCATTCTCCTTAGTCCTTTCACTTCCTGACACCTTAGAAAGTCCCTCCCCAGCATTCTTGTAGGCTCTCTTCAGATACTGGATGGCCACAATTAGGTCACCTCGGAGCCTTCTTTCCTGTCAGTCTCAATCATTACAATAAACAACGGCAGAATCAAGACTATGAGGAAACAGCATTTCCCATGAAGTCAAACATCAATCACAGTAACTGTTATGATAATCTGCGATCAAAAGCATCAATCAGAAGAATGTACCACAGCACCATGTGAATTAGGACTGAATATTATGGTTGGTTGATTGTTGTGTGATTAGAGAAAATGTTCATATGCACTTAAATGTTTCTCACCAATTTTACACACTTAGAGGGAAAATCACAGTTCATTATAACACCACATGAATTTTCATTGTAGGCTGGAAACAACAACACACAAATAAATACTAGGAAAAAAAAAGGGAGGGGGAAAAGAGAGAATACCCCATAGCAAAAAAAAATGTTTTTAATGGTACCAACAAGAGATAGTTGGCTCATGTCAACACCTAGAAACATCAACTTTGCAAAGTGTTGCAACCCTCTCACCACAAGACAGCACGAACACAGCACAACTGTCATGAAAAAGACAGACAGCAAACCTGCCTAGCACTGACCTCAGCGACTGTCACAGTAATCCAAGAGGTCAACAGAAAGCATCTAACTTATAACTGAGTGTCATGACTGCTACTGTATTCTATTCTATTGCTTAACTGTTGTGTGAACATTAAGGGATCAGTATCACTAGGATGAGCAAAAACACATTATTATGGGTAATTTTCTATTGGGCAAAGCAATGAAGCTCCTTTGCTCTTGCTGTTTGCCTGCAAGTTTTCTGTCTGTGAAGTGAGAGCCTGGACAGATCTACCTTTACAGATGAAAGAAATCTTGCTGCCATTAAACAATTCATGATTTTTGACCATCCTAGAGAAAAATAAAGATGCAACATACCCCTAAAGCAGATTGTGAAAGACAGTGCTGAGGATTGGATTTGTGTCTGAATCTCTGTGTGCAATGTGTTCAGGCATAATCAAGTCTTCTCTGCCAATAAGAGGAGTGAAATGTAAAGATCGGAACTGTTAAGATCTAAGTTCTTCTTTACAATGTTTGCTATCTCTGACCATGTATTATGCCAGCTCTGTTAGAACATTCTAACTAGCTCAACTTCAGCATTGTGCCTTGTATGGGTTACATCAGTCTGTCAGACATGCTGTGCTACAGGACTTTTGCTTTTGCTATCCAGCTTAGCTTTAACTCTCTTCCTTCTGTGTGTGCAAAGAGTATCTTGTATGGGATGGGAACAACTCCCATGAGCAGATTGCTCACAGAAACAAAAAGGGGGATTTGTGGCAATGCCAGCAACGAGCAGTGTGAGCAATCTGGCAGTGTAGGCTTAGAGCCTGACATGGTGGTAGGCCATGCTCAGCATAAGTGCAAGAGTTGCTAGCAGTGTAGCAAAGCAGTGCTGTGCCTGCAGCATGTAACTAAAGCAGGACACTGGTAGCTATAAACACAGAGAGTTATCTGGGGGTAACAGGACACACCTGCATCAACAACCTCACACGGTATTAGTAGTGTGACCGATGATCTATACCAGTGCGATGTGTGGTCACTGGTGGGGAGCCAATGAAGCTGTGCCAACGATGCTCCCCGAGTCTATATAAGTTGTAGAAGTTCCCTTAATACGCACATCTTTTTCCTTTCCTTTCCATTCACTTTACTGTGCTATACTCACTATGCTGCACTACAGCCATACAATGTTGGTACAATAAAGGAACAATACTGAATCATATTGATCATCCGTATTGATTCTCCAGTCTCCGTCGACGATAATGGACCCCTAATGGAGTGTGGGATGTTCAGAGACAGAGTCTTTCCCCATCACTCACACAGGCCCTGCCCTGCAGCACTCAGAGAGTCTCCCTGGCCTCCTGCTGCCCCTGCCAGAGGCTGGGAGGCTCCTCACACCTCCAGTGCCCTGGTACCTCAGCAATAGCTGATGGTGTTTGCTCACTCAGATTCACCTCAGTTCATCTGCTGACATCTCATCTGCACAATGCAAACAGGCTCTGCTGACCTCCTAAGGCCATGTCCTCCTGTGGAGGGACAAAGAGTCTCTCCAAGCTGAGGTGTGAGGCTGCTGCCGGAAACTGTGGTTGTGAAGGCTAGTCTGGGATGACTGCCCTGGGACAGCTTCCCCAGGGTGTCCAGTGAACACAGACACAGTCCAGAGCCCTTCTCTGCTGATCCTTCAGGTCACTTGCAGGAGGCCTGGCTGTGTGAGGACACTGCTGTGTGCCTCAGCCCTGCACACTCACACACTTTAGCTGTTCCCCGCTCTTTGCATCTGTTGGACAATTTCTTGGGCATTCTTTTGAAGGAAACTTTGGAAGCAGACCTAAGCCTTCAGACACTGCCCCAAGCAGATCACCTGTCTGTGTGGAACTGCTCTGGTGGAGGCCATCTAAGCCAAAGTTCCCATGGCCTGTGTCTGCCTGTGGTCATGGGACTGCCACACAGCAGGATGGTGCCCAAGCTGCCAGAGCACTCAGGCCTTGCCCCAACACAGGGGCTAAGCAGGAGTGGGTGGAAGTGGAAAGAGAACAGCCCAGGACAAACAAGTGCTGGTGCTCCCTGGAGCTGCTGCTGTGCTGGGATGCTGTTCTTCTCCAGCTCTGCACACAGGAGCTGTGCCTAAAGCTCCAGAAAAGTCTTGGAGGAAGGATCTCAGGAAAAAAGATACTACTGCAAGGCCCTTTATTGTGTTGAAACCAACAAGGAGCAGAGGTCCACTTACACAAACTTCTGGTCAGAAAAACAGAGAGTGGATTAGAAAGTGTAGGATGAAGATATAAATAGTAAAAAAATAGACTCCCTCACCAGAAATTCCAGCAGCCAGGCTGGGCCTGCACTGAGTGACATCAGAACTGCTCTGCAGGAGAAGACAAAGAGTTTATTGCTTCTAAAAGCATCCAGGGATCAGCTGGCTCAGGGCAGCCTTCAGCTCCTGGTTCCTCTGGCTGTAGAGGAGAGGGTTCACTGCGAGGCACCACTGAGTACAGAACTGACACCACCAGATCCAGGGAAGGAGAGGAGATGGAGGAGGGCTTCAGGTTTGCAAAGAAGGCAGTGGTGAGAAACAGGGAGACCGACAGCCAGGTGAGGGAGGCAGGTGGCAAAGGCTTTGTGGCGTCCCTGCTGAGAGGGGATCCTCAGCACTGCCCTGAAGATCTGCACATAGGACACCCCCAGGAACACAAAACAGACAAAACTGAGCAGACACCAACTTGCTTAAGGCCCAGGGAAAAGCTCCTAGCAGCAAGCTCCTTGTAGCTGTTATCTCTGCCAGGCCATCTGCCACTGCCGAAGAGCTTGGCTCCACCACCTCTCCAGGCAGGTGCTGGCTGCCTTGAGACTGCCCTGTGCCTGCCCCTCACCAGGCCAGAGAGGCCCAGCTGCCTCCAGCTTGCCACACAGCTCCTGTGCTGTGGGCCCTAAGCCCTTCATGAGAGAACTTCTCTGCACTTCTCCAGGTTCTCCACCCTCTTTTAGATGTTGGAACCTCACCACCTGATGTGGCTTCCATCATGACTCCCATGCCCCCCTCCCAGGGACACTGCCCAGCTGGTCACATCACAGCCTGTCCAGAGGCATGAGGTTGTTCTGCCCCAGTGCAGACCTTGCCTGCCTTGGCCTTGTCAAACTTCAGGAGGCCTTTGATGGCCAAATCCACTCACGTGTGGAGGTCCCTGTGGTCTGGAATCCCAGCATGACTGCATTTAAGGTTAGAGGGCCAGTGCCTCAAACAAGTTGACAGTGTGTGGGAGTGCAGGGCACTACAGGCATAGAATGAAAACTGTTCCAAGGAGTTGCCACCCAAGGGGGTAAATACCACAGGAACCTCAGCAATACCATTAGAAGGTACAAACCCAGCAGTGCAGGGCCAGGAGGGTCAGAGGTTCTTTGTGGAGTGTATTACAACAGTAACAGAGAAGATCTTGAGTGAAGCAAAGGATGTGGTCAGTGCTGGCTGGGATACCCTGTGAGAAAGCTCTGCACTTGCTGGGAATGAGTGCTGTGATCAGGGAGAGTCCAAGAGCTTTCCCTGTTTTGAAGCTATGAAGTGCAAGGGAGGACAGCAGCAGTCAGGCTGGGAGGGACTTCAGGAGGTGTCTCAAGCAACCTCCAGCTCTAAGCAGCATCACAGCAGATTCCTCAGGGTTTGAGCCAAACATGTAGTGGTCACTGCCTGGGGCAGAGCTCCTGCACACTCTGGGAAACAGCTTCCAGGGGTTGATTATCCTTCTGTTGGGAAACTTTCTCTCTCTGTGCAGCCTGAACCTCATCAGTTTCAGACCATTGTCTATTCTCCAAGTGTCCTGAACAATGGACAAGAGCCTGACACATTGTTCCTAGGATCAGAGCCTTGCTGCTGCTCATTCCTCCCAAGATCTTCCTTTCTCCAGGCTGGACAAGCACAGCAACCTCTACAGGGACTCTGCCTCCTTAGCTCTGCACACAGGAACTGCCCTGCAGCTTCAGAGAAAGCTTTCAGGAAGGTGCTCAGAGAAACAAACTTTGAAGGGTTCTTGATGGTGTTGAAAACACAGGGAACAGTGTTCCTCATGTCTGCAGGTTCTGGGTCACAGCAGACAGAGCAGTGCTGAATCAGAAATGGCCTGGAGAAAAACATTGGATTTTGACTAGGTGCAGTTTGTAATGGGAGGGGGTTGGGGGATGAAGGCATGAGGAGACCTCTTGTTCTGATGGCAGTGCTGCTCTGGAGCACAGCTCTGTCCCACAAGCAGCCCTGGACTCTCCCTGCCTGCAGTCCCAGCACTGCCACCCAGCAGCACAGTGCCCAAGCTGCCAGAGCACTCAGGCCTTGCCCCAGCACAGAGGTTCAGAAGGAGAGGGTGGAAGGCAAGAAAGAGCAGCTGAGGACAGCCCAAGCTGTGGGGCTGCCTGGCACTGCTGCTGTGCTGGGACTCTGCCCCTCCACCTCTGCACACAGGCACTGCCCTGCAGCTCCACAGAAGCCTTGGAGGAAGCAACTGAGACAAGCAACTCAGGAGGAAGGAATGCAGAGAAACAGGGTACTTTATTGTTGAACACCCAGGGAGCACAGCTCCTCATGTCTGCAGCCTCTGGGTCATACCATACAGGACAACACTGAAGCAGAAATGGTCTGAAGAAAGACATTTGTGTGGGAACAACATTCTCAAAAGGGGAACAGCACCAGCAACAACCAGAACTGGGCCTGCACTGAGTGACATCAGAACTGCTCTGCAGGAGAAGACAAAGAGTTTATTGCTTCTGAAAGCATCCAGGGATCAGTTGGCTCAGGGCAGCCTTCAGGTCCTGGTTCCTCAGACTGTAGATGAGAGGGTTCAGTGCTGGAGGCACCACCGAGTACAGAACTGACACCACCAGATCCAGGGATGGGGAGGAGATGGAAGAGGGCTTCAGGTAGGCAAAGGAGCCAGTGCTGAGAAACAGGGAGACCACAGCCAGGTGAGGGAGGCAGGTGGCAAAGGCTTTGTGGCGTCCCTGCTGAGAGGGGATCCTCAGCACTGCCCTGAAGATCTGCACATAGGACACCACAATCAACACAAAACAGACAAATGCTAAGGACACACCAATGAAAATTACCCAGAGTTCCCTGAGGTAGGATGTGGAGCAGGAGAGCTTGAGGATCTGGGGCACTTCACAGAAGAATTGGTCCACAGCATTGCCCTGGCAGAGGGGCAGGGAAAATGTATTGGCTGTGTGCAGCAGAGCAGTGAGAAAGCCACAGCCCCAGGCAGCTGCTGCCAGGTGGAGACAAACTCTGCTGCCCAGGAGGGTCTCATAGTGCAGGGGTCTGCAGATGGCAACGTAGCGATCGTAGGACATGGTGGTGAGGAGAAAATACTCTGCTGAAATTAGGAATATGAAAAAGCAAAACTGGAGAACACATCCTGCATAGGAGATGTCCCTGGTGTCCCTCAGGGAATTGTCCATGGATTTTGGCACAGTGGTGGAGATGGCACCCAGGTCAAGGAGGGCGAGGTTGAGGAGGAAGAAGTACATGGGGGTGTGGAGGTGGTGGTGCCAGGCTATGGTGCTGATGATGAGGCCATTGCCCAGCAGGGCAGCCAGGTAGATGGCCAGGAAGAGGCAGAAGTGCAGCAGCTGCAGCTGCCTTGTGCCTGGGAAGGGCAGGAGGAGGAAGTGGGTGATGGAGCTGCTGTTGGCCATCTGCTGCCTCTGGCCATGGAGACCTGTGCAAGGAGGGAAAGGCAGTGACAAGTTAGGGCACACTTCCCTCAGCCTCATTGTAACCCCTGTCCCTGAGCTGCATGAGGAATGGATCAGCTCAGTTCCCATCTCTACCAACCTGTGGGATGTTCATCACAGCTTCAAATGCAGCAGGGACCCAGCATTGCCATGAAGATTCCTCTGGAGTCAGAACAGAAAGTGACCAACAGCCCAGTCCCAGGGAAGGAGAGTCCCATGGAGAGGTGGAGAAACAGGGAACAGCTCTGCAGTGCTGCAGAGGCAGTGAAGGGAAGATAGAAAGGCAGAGAGGCTGGGGGTGACGCCTTCTCCTTCCCCAGCTCTGCTCTCAGCAGCTCACAGGGTGGAACTGAAGAGCTTTTGTCCTCCTTTTGTGTGCACACTCCAGGAGCCTTCAGATTAATGCCAGCCACCAAGGTTGTGACTCCTGAGCTGGAGCCCAGAGCTTTGGGGGCACTGCCTCTGCTGGGTAGAAGAGGAGAGCAAAAGGCTGCATTGGGAAATGTGTCTGCAGTGCAGAGAATGGCACAGAGGAGCCTGATCCCCCTTGCCAGGGCATCTGTGACAGCTGATCACTCTCCCCCTCTGCCCAAGTCCCTGCTGCTGGCAGCTGTCTCTGCCAGGAGCTGCTTCTTTGTGTCCAGCTCTCCTCCCTGTCCCTGCCACCCATCCCACCTTCTATGTGCTGAGCTCTGCCCTGCAGATCCCTCCCAGCAGCAGGACACTGCCCAGGGGCAGCTCTGGGTGTGCAGGGCTCAGGAACACCTCAAAGGCTAATGAGAGTCTTCTTCAGAGTGGAGAAACAAACTCCAGTCTCACACAGCCCACCCAGCACACCAAGGGGATCAACATTCAAAGCCAAGACTCCTTCCCTTCCAGCAAAATGCTGCCTTGATGCTCTTCTGGAAAGCCTCCACAGAAATGCCCAGGGGGGAGCCAGGACTGTGAGCAGCTCTGGCCAGCACAGCTCCCTCCCCACAGCAGAAGGACCCTGCCCTGCCCTGCCCTGCCAGGGCTGTCTCCTGCCACTCACACCTTCTCCCCACAGCACTGTGTAGAGCTCCCTGGGCAGGCTGAGAGCTGAGCCTGGCAGGCAGCAGAGTCCCTGCCCCAGCACACAGCTCCTGGGCTGCAGGGACCCTGCTCTGAAGGACAGCCCTCACCCCCCCTGCCTGCACCCCAGGCCTCCACAGCTCTTCAGAAAAGCCTGAAAAGAGCCTCTGCACAGGAAGATTTCCTTCCAGCCCCCAGCAGCTCTGGCTGTGCCAGCTTTAGGAGATGCCTCCAGGAGCTGCAGCTGCACTGCCCTGCCCCCACAGACTCACCCTGTCAGGGACTGCAGTGACTTCTCCTCCTGTCAGCTCTCAGTGTCCTCCAAATCCTGATTGCCTTAAAGCTTTCTTGGTTTCTTATCTTGCTGAGATCCACTGGCAGTGCCCTCAGCCCTGCTGTGCAGAGCAGAGGAGCTGCTCCTGGGCACAGCTGACACTTTTCTCTGCTGCCTACTTGCCAGCAGCTCCCTCCAGCCATGGAGCTCAGCCCAGCTGAGCAGCAGAGGACCAACCCAAGGGCATTTTAATGACCCTCTGGTGGCTTTGGTGCCAGGTAAACATCAGAGACTGAGAGGGAGATGATGAAACCTCTCCAGAAGTTTAAGTCAGTTTCCAACTCTGAACTTTCTTCTCTTGTTGATGGGTCCCAGTGAGGACACTGCTGGGAAAGTGTCTGCAGGCTGTAGTTGGAGCAGAGAACTGGAGGCAGTGCTGAGAGGTCAGGACAAGAAGAGGAAGATGTCTCTGAGCAAACCTGGAGGTGTTTCCTTAATGCAAAGGTTCAAGCCCTGAGCCCTGGCCCCTGGACAGGCAGATCCTGTCCCTCACTCACCCCTCAGGATTATTCCTGGAGCAGTGAGATGTGGAGAGGACCAATGCCAAGGGCAGGTCTATGGCACAAGCCCTCCCAGGCTCCTGAGGATGGAGAAGGAGGCAATGAGGCCCCAGGGCTGGAAGGAGGAGTTGTCTCCTCAGAGGCAGCAGTGGCACAGACCACAGCCAGAACCCAAGGCAGGAAGAGCTTGGCTCTGCCAGGAGCCTTTCAGCTCTCCCACAGCCCTCTGTCATCTGCCCCTCAGGCTGTCCTCTGCTGCTGCATCAGCTGAGCCTCTTTCCCTGAAGGCTGTAGTCACCCAGCCAGCTGCCCCACCTTGCTGCCACCTTCCTTTGCTGCTCTCTCTCCATCCTCCATGGCTCTTCCTTGAAATATCAAATCTTGAGCTGATCCAGGGTGCTGCTGGGTGACATCTTGTACCACAGCACTGCCCTGGCAGTGATATTTCTTTCTCCTCATGTCCAGCCTGGACCTCTCTGCTTAGGGGATTTATTTCTTCCTCCTGCTGCTCTTCACTAGTCAGGAAATCTTCTCATGTCTCAAAGCATTCTCAAGCTACTCCACTCTTCTCATTCCCCACACCATTGGGCTCAGGGGCTTCAGCCACTACCTAGTGGTCATATGTCAGATGCCTCCAAATCCCTGGTCAAAGGACAGTGGCTTTAAGCTGATAGAAGGGAGAGCTAGATCAGATAGAAGGAAGAAATGTTTTATGGTGAGGGTGGCAGGACACTGGAAGAGGTTACCCAGAGAAAGGGAGAAGAGAAGGTTCTGAGGAGACCTTCTTGTGACCTTCCACTATCTGAAGGGGGCTACAAGAAAGCTGGGGAGGGACTTCTTTGGGTGTCAGGGAGTGACTGGGAGGGAATGGAACAAAAGTAGAACTGAGTAGATTCAGACTGGATGTTAGGAAGAAGTTCTTCCCCATTAGAGTTGTGAGACACTGGCACAGGTTGCCCAGGGAGGTGGTGGAAGCCTCATCCCTGGAGGTTTTGAAGGCCAGGCTGGATGTGACTGAGTAACCTGCTCTAGTCTGAGGTGTCCCTGACCATGGCAGGGGGGTTGGAGCTGGATCATCCCCAGGAAGCTGAGTTAGTCTGTTCCACTCCCCCTCTCTGTCCAAGCCTATAAAGGGGAGAGTACAGCAACCCTTTGGGGCTCTTTTGCTTCTCCCTCACCAGGAAGAGAGGACTAAGAGAGTCACTGCTGGCTTCCTGCCTCTCTGCCACGTGGTCAGGCCTGGTCTTCCTCCCTGCTGCATCCACCTTTCTCCAAAGGACTGTTGGTTTTGTCTATCTCCCCATCCCTCCTTGTTCCTTACCCTTGTGAGCCCTTCCTGTTACAGTTCTAGGTGTGTATAGATATGTATTTGAAAGACAACTTTTACCTCTCTGCTTCCAAACCGACTCCAAATTATTTCTCAGTGGATTTCAGCCTTCCCTTTTCTTTTCCTCTCTATTGGGAAAGAGGAGGGGGGATGTGGGGGGAGGGATTCTCAGCTTTGCCCCCATCTGAGCTCTTAAATCCCAGTTAAGGCTCAAACCACCACACTGCAGCAGCTGATAACCAGACAAGGCCACAGGTTCCACCTTGGAGAGTGCTGCAATGCAAGCTGAGGCTCCCTGTGTGACTGCACCCAGAGATTATGGAATGGGTTGAGAGTTTTGTGGCTCTGCTGCTGGATAGAGCCCCTGAGGATGAGTGAGGCAGCAGTTCAGAGCCAGAAGAGCATGCATGGCCCCCATAACTCTGGGACACTGCGGACAGGAGTTGAATGTGCTGTAGGCATGGCAGCTGGCTGAGGAACTGTGACCACCTCTGAGACTGGAAAGGCAATAAAGCTGCAAGGGTAACAGAGAAGTTTGGAGCTCCCCCAGCTTTTGAGACCTTCAGAGCCTGGGAGGTGTTGCTGGCAGCCATGGTGGTGACTTTCTCTTTGCTTTTGTTATTTGCTACTTTCCCTCCTCTTCTGTATTTCTAACATTCCTCCTGCCCATGCAGGTGAAGCACAAGCCAGGGGCTTTTCTCAGCCAGCTACTTGGTTCCTTCTTGGTTTCCTTTGCAGGGTCTGTAAAAGAACCTCCTGCTCTGCAGAAGCGGATCAGGATGCTAAGGCTCAATGGAGGGAGATCACCACTCCCCTGGTGCAGGTAGCCCACACTCCTAATGCAGTCCCAGATGCACCTGGCCTTGTTCATGGTGAGCATTCACTGGTGGCTCCTCTTGCATCCCTGGAAGTGCCCAGGTCCATGTCTTCAGGGTCCCTACTCAGCCAGTCAGGTCCCAGCCTGCCCTGATAGGTGGGTTGCTGCTTCTTCCCCTCCAGGTAGGAACCAGGACAAGCTGCAGTGATCACAGTAGCACAGTATCACAGTATCACTAAGGGTGGAAGAGACCTCGAAGATCATCGAATCCAACCTGTCACCACAGACCCCATGACTAGACCATGGCACCAAGTGCCACATCCAGACCCCTCTTGAACACCTCCAGGGACGGTGACTCCACCACCTCCCAAAGCAGCACATTCCAATGGCGAATGACTCTCTCAGTGAAGAACTTCCTCCTCACCTCCAGCCTAAACTTCCCCTGGTGCAGCTTGAGACTGTGTCCCCTTGTTCTGGTGCTGGTTGCTAGAGAGAAGAGGCCAACCCCTTCCTGGCTACAACCACCCTTCAGGTTGTTGTAGAGAGCAGTGTGGTCTTACCTGATCCTCCTCTTCTCCAGGCTAAACAACCCCAGCTCCCTCAGCCTCTCCTCACAGGGCTGTGCTCAAGGCCTCTCCCCAGCCTTGTTGCCCTTCTCTGGACACCTTCAAGTGTCTCGATGTCCTTCTTTAACTGAGGGGCCCAGAACTGGACACAGGACTCAAGGTGTGGCCTAACCAAAGCAGAGTATGGGGGCACAATGACCTCTCTGCTCCTGGTGGCCACACTATTCCTAATGCAGGCCAGGATGCCCTTGGCCTTATTGGCCACCTGGGCACACTGCTGGCTCATGTTCAGGCAGCTGTCGATCAGCACCCCCCAGGTCCCTCTCTGTTTGGCAGCTCTCCAGCCACTCTGACCCCAGCCTGTAGCTCTGCATGGGGTTGCTGTGGCCAAAGTGCAGCACCCAGCACTTGGACTTGTTGAATGCCATCCTATTGGACTCTGCCCATTTGTCCAGTCGATCGAGGTCCCTCTGCAGAGCCCTTCTGCCCTCTAACTGACCAACATCTCCTCCCAACTTGGTGTCATCTGCCAATTTGCTGATGACTGTCTTAATCCCCTCATCCAGATTGTCAATGAAGACATTGAAGAGGATCGGGCCCAGCAGCATCAGTTACCGGCGCAGCCAGGGAAGTGATCTCTTTATGCAGGACCAGCTGCTTGATTCCCGTTTCCCTCTCTTTTCCCATTCTTGTTCCCCCATAAACCACCATGACCACACTTTATCCCTTCCTTGCATCTTTTCCTAGACAGCCCATGGTAAGTCTTGCCAGCCCCAAAGACACTTTCTACCTTCCCCATCACTGATCTCAGACTGTTCAGGCAGATTTTTCCCATCCTCCATTGGCCAGGCCATCGTGGGAGCCTCTTCTACTGATAGACTTGGGGAAACATTCACAGAAGTTGAAAATGTCTTTGAATTGACAATTTTTACCCTTCATTACATGGTTATTATTATTGTATTATTATTATTATCATTATTATTATTATCATTATCATTATTATTATTTCTCCAAAACCTTGGCAACTCATGGCCAAGACACAGTAATTATTCCTTTTTTGTGAAGGTGTTGGGGACCAGGTCAGAAGAGAACAGCCCCATGGTGCATGTACTCTCTGCAGTCCCATGGAGAACTAGTTTGGGATATTAGGATTAAAGAATCATGGAATGGCTTGGAAAGGATGGAAAAGAGCTCTAGTTCAGCCATCCAGCTGTGGCAGGGGCATCTTGCACTAGTTCAGGTTGAATAAACATCCTGACCTTGGGCAATTCCAGGGATGGGACCTTCCCTTCTCTGGACAACTGTTCCAGTGCCCTCTACCTTCACTGTAAAATATTTCTTCCTTATATCCAATCTCAGTCTCCCCTGTTTCAGCTCAAAGCCACTGCTCTTTGTCCAGACACTACAGCACTTGCTAAAACTTCTCTTTCTTGGCCTGTGACCTCTGCATTTCCATCTGCAAACACCTTGGAGAGTGCCCAGAGATCTCCCAAGATGGGAGCACATGATAGAGCTGAAGGCTGTGGGTTCAGTGGTGTGGAGACTGAGTTCAGCAGAGGAGCAGCCTGAGAGTGCTTGAGGAGTGCTTTGAGACTACTTCATAGTGACCAACTGCAAGAGCAAGAAACAAAGCCATGAGGTGCAGCTGGGGAGGTTCAGACTGGATATGAAGAGAAAGAAATGTCATTGCCAGGGCAGTGCTGTGGTGCAAGACATGCCCCCAGCAGGAGCCTGGAGCACTCCAAGGCTTTGTGTTTCAAGGAACAGCCAGGGAGGATGGAGAGAGAGCAGCAAAGGAAGGTGGCAGCAAGGTGGGGCAGCTGGCTGGGTGACTACAGCCTGCAGGGAAAGAGGCTCAGCTGATGCAGCAGCAGAGGACAGCCTGAGGGGCAGATGACAGAGGGATGAGGAAGAGCTGAAAGGCTCCTGGCAGAGCCAAGCTCTTCCTGCCTTGGATTCTGGCTGTGGTCTGTGCCATTGCTGCCTCTGAGGAGACAACTCCTCCTTCCAGCCCTGGGGCCTCATTGCCTCCTTGATTGCTTCCTTGTCCTTCCTCAGGAGGCTGAAAGGGATTGTGCCATAGTCCTGCCCTTGGCATTGCTCCTGTCTGTATCTTAATGCGCCAGGAAGAGCCCCAGAGGGGAGAGTGAGGTACAGGAGCTCCCTTACCAGTGTCTGGGGTCAGGACTTGACCCTTTGCATTAATGAAACACCTCCAGGTTTAGTCAGCATCAGAGAGACTTTCCTCTGCTTGTCCTGACCTGTCAGCACTGCCTCCAGTTCTCTGCTCCAACCACAGCCTGGAGAAACTTTCCCAATAGTGTCCCTCACTATTAACACTGCAGGAAACTTCTGGATGCAATATTCCAGGTGTGGCCTCACCACGGCAGAGTAGAGTAGAGGGGGAGGAGAACCTCCCTCTGTCTGCTGGACAAACTTCTCTGAATCACCCCAGGATCCCATTGGCCTACTTGGGCACCAGGGCACACTGCTGTCCCATGCAGAACTTGTTATCCACCAGGACTCTCAGGTCTCCTCTCCAGCAGATCACCTCCCAGCCTATACAGCTGCAGTTTATTCTTCCTTCCCAGATGCAGAACTGAGCAGGATCATTGGACAAGATGATGTGCAAGGATCTCTTCCACAAGTGCACCAGGACAGATACAGCAGGTCCTCTGAGGAAAGCTTCTCCACTGAAAGCCTTGGAAGGAAATCTGCCAGATGGATCTGGTGAAACTTTGATCTGCTCAGGCTCTGGACACAAGGAGGCTGAGGGCTGAGGGTGCAATCCTGTGCTCAGCTGTGTCTCAAGACCTCACCATTCAGTAGGAAGCCAAGGACTGGGAAGGGGGAGGAGAGGCCACTTCTGCCTCCCAAGAGGATTGGCCAACAGCAGGAACAGAGCTGGGAAAGGGACTGTGAGGTCAGGTGTGTCTGCAGGAGCTGCTAGGGCAGCCCTGGGCTCATGGCTGGCAGATGGGCAGAGTGATCTGTGAGATGGCCTCTGCCAAAGGGCCTGGGCTGACTGCAGGAAGGGGCTGATGGGTTGGTTGCTGTGTCTCTGCTGCCTGAGGACCTGATGGGACAGCAGCAGGCACAGGGCTTGGTGCTGTCCAGCCAAGAAACTGCAAGGCCAGCAGCCTTGGGAGCTCCTGCTGAGGTAGGCAAGAGCAGGAGAGAGGAACACTGCCAGATGGTGCAGCCTGGCAGGTGCAGCCTGGCCATGAGGAGCAAGAAACCTCTCTCAAAGGGTAGTGCTGTGGCCTGAGAAGTTCTGCAGAAGGAGTCTGGGATCAGCCCTTCTCTTTGTGTCCCCAGGAGCAGAGGGTGAGTGTGGGCAGGTGTCAGTGAAGGCATGGGAAGGCCAAGGTGGGGGAAGTGAGAGGAGTGTCTGCAGCCTGCAGGGCAGGAGAAGCAGCTGTGAGACAGTGCAGGACAAAGCTGTGGGAGAGCTGGCCAAGGGCAGTGGCAGTGGTGGGAGTGATGAAGAGAAGCCAAGGCTGTGCCCTCTTGGCTATGGCAATTCTCTGCCCCTGAGGCCTGTGAGGAGATGTTGTCCTAAGGCACTGGGAGGGCCTTACTGCCTCTTTCCACAGCCCCAGGAAGGCTGGGGACTGTCATGCCCTTGTCCTCCACTCAGCACCACAAACCCTACAGGGATGCTAAAGGAAGGCTGGAGAGGGACTTTTCATGAGGATGTCTGGTGACAGGGCAGGAGGGAAAGGTTTGAAGGTAAGGAAAAGGAGGTTTAGACTGGGTCTTAGGAAGAAAGTTCTTCAGTATGAGGGTTGTGGGACTCTGGAATAGGCTGCCCAGGTAGGATGCCCTCTCCTGAGGGTGTTGAAGGCCAGGCTGGATGAGGCCTTGAGCAGCTGAGTCTATAGGAGAGGCATCCTTGCCTATGGCAGGGAGGTTGGAGCAGATGAGCTCTGAGGTCCCTTCCAACCTAGGCCCTGCTATGCTGCTATGAAACCCACCCCCACCCCCACTGCACCTGAAGAGCCTTGACCCACACATGAGGGACAGGATCTGCCTGCCCAGGAGCTGTGCTCAGGCCTTGGCCTTTGTGCTGCAGAACCCAGAGCCAGAGTTTGCTCTCCTGCACTTTGCCTTTGCCTGCTGCAATCACAGCCTCTCCTGAGCTGCTCTAACCAGTCCCTGGGGAGGCTTTGGCAGTAACAAGCCTCAGTGGGGCCAATCAATGCTTCAAGGGACTTTGTCTTTTGCTTCTTGCTTCTTGCACAGTTTCTTCACTCTTCTCTCAGTACCTGAGGTTCATGGAATGATCCCCAAGTGCCCTGAGGAGCTCTTTGTGTCTCTGCTGTTCACTTCCAGATTCCAAAGTGCACCTCACAAAGCTCAGGTTTTGAGGGTAAACTATTTGGTTCTTTCTCCGATGAGGGCAGAGGTGACAGCAGCATCCACCAAGCCAGAATGATGCAGGCTGTCTGCTCAGGAGGTCTGGACTGGGAGGAGAAGCTGTCCTTCGAGGGCTGACACTGAGTAGACAAGCTTGCTCCTCACCCTCCCCAACCTCCCTATTGCTGTCCCTGCCCACCTGGGCCTTCCATCCCTGCTCCTTGCCTCAGACTTCTCCACTGCTCTCTGCAGCTGGAGCTCACAGCTCCATGGCACCAGCTGCCCCCTGCTCTCCTTAGACAACTGCCTGCACCCAGCCAAAGAAGAATTATTGCTTTTTGGAAGCAAAGCAAACCAAGCCTGAGAAAGTTCCCTCAGCAATCCAAGGCCTCTGGAACCATCTGCTCAGCACACAATGTTGCACAGAGTGTCCTTACTTTTTAATCACTTGGTCCCCAAGAATTCGCCCAAGAGCACAGGGTGATAAGGAGAGAAAGCATGAAGTACATGAGCATTAGGAGGAGGAGGCTGAAAATAATTATGAGGAGGACAAAGGGGATGATGTGGCAGAGAGAGGTTGGTCTCTTCTCCTAGGCAGCCAGCACCAGAACAAGAGGACACAGTCTCAAGCTGCACTAGGGGGAGATTTAGGCTGGATGTTAGGAAGAAGTTCTATACAGAGAGAGTGATTGCCCATTGGAATGTGCTGCCCAGGGAGGTGGTGGAGTCACCATCATTGGAGGTGTTCAGGAGGAGGCTTGATAGGGTGCTTGGTGCCATGATTTAGTTGTTTGGGTGGGTTGGATTGGTTGATAGGTTGGATGCAATGATCTTGAAGGTGTCTTCCAACCTGGTTTATTGTATTGCATTGTATTGTATTGTATTGATTCAAAGAAGTGGAGGATGATATGGAATAGGAGAAGAATGATGAGAAGGAGGAGGAAGATGAAGAGGAGAAAGAGGGCAAACCCATATCAGCCCCTCTGTGCCACCTAAGCAGCCACATCAGTGCCCTGAGTGGGGGAAAATATTCCCACTGCCCCCAGCCCAGTGCCCAGCCCTCTGTCTGTGGGGACTACGGCAACAGCTTCACCCTCAGCTCCAACCTCAGCCGGCACTGCTGCGTCCACAGCCAGAAACAGCTGCACCTCTGGGCTGGCTGAGGCAAGATCTACACCCAGATGGCCACCCTCAGCCAGCACCGCAGCACCCACACCTGTGCCAGCCCTTCCCCCTGCACAGGCTGCAGCAAGGGCTTCAGGCTCAGCTTTTCCCTCACCTGGCATAGTCACCTCCGCGCCGGTGACCAGTGTGCCTCAGGGGACACAGCAATACACCGACCCCGGCACTGCCAGGCCAAACGTGACCCCCCTGGTGGGGCCTTTTCCAGCAGCTTGAACTGCAATCTCCTCTTTTACACCTTCTTTCCTCAGAAGCAAATGTGCCCCTGCCCTTCTCTGCACCAGCCAGTGCTGAGGAGAGGAATGGCAGTGCTGAGTCAGCACAGCTGGCAGCAAGACTTGCAGCTGGGTTGGGATTTGGCTCTTTGTTCCTCAACACTTTGGGTTTCCTAGAGGTGAAAGGAAAACCTCATCCCAAGGATAATGCCTCATTAGAATGGAAACCCCAACCCTAATAAAGTATTGTCTTTGGTTGGTTTTCCTTGGACATTTCTGTCCCAAAAGGCCACTTTGGGGGCATTCTTTCCAGGGCCAGGGCTGGAGCCATGTGCTCAGTTCAGGGAGGTGTCCTGAGGGGTCCTGGGAGAGTCTTGAAGGTCAAGTGAGGAAATCAAAACAACTCATGGCCATTGAACAGGATCCTTTAATAACCTGCATGGACACGGAATGGATCACTCCAAAGCTTACACGTGCTTGTCCTGGAGGCACAAGTCTGAACATGCCCAAACACAAACCCCCTTGCACCCCCTCCCCGTGCAGCTGGGGTGCTCAGCACAATACTAGACAAAGGGCAAGGTGCTGGTAAGTCTGCAAAGCTGGACAGGCCCAGGCTTGTCTAGGCAGGTCCTGTGGCCAAGGGAAACAAAGTGCACAGTTTGCAGCTGTGCCTGGCCAGCTGCCACGCTTATGGACTCCCTGTGCAGCTTCCCATGGGTTGGGCAAACTTTATTCTCTAGGCTGAACTCTCTTGTTCCTTTCTTTCTTTCTCTTCTGCCATTGGCCATTATTGTCTTCAGCACCTTATTAATCCAAGCCAGGAGGGTAAACAACTCTCCCTTGTTGTACCAAGAAGCCCTGGGGTTCCCCAAAGCCTATTTTGTCCACATGAAACTGGAACACCCTGTAGCTACAGCTGGTGAATGCTGCTGGACTCGAGAGCAGCCTCTGCATGCCTGCTGCCTGTGTCTGCAGCCAGAAAGATGCTTTGCTCCACCTGTGACACCTGAGGTGCTGGTGCAAGCTGCTGGAGTTGTGGTGAGATAAATGAGAGCTGCTCATCCCACCCTGAGCACTGCAGAACTGCTTGCCTGGCCAGCAAGCTGCCCTGCGAGCCCATGAGCCATAAGCCGCTCCTTCATCCCCAACAATTCCTCTCCAGGGGGAGACTGCTTCTCTCCTCCACACACACACTCTGCACAGCTCCTTTTCTGGACACCATATTTCTTGCTTTGATTCACTTGTGCAGGCTGCACTCTGTGCTTTGGAGCATAATTGCAGTGTCCAAAAAGGTCCCAGGTGGCAGTGTCCTGAGCACACAGGCTGATTCCTATCAAGTCTCTTTGTACAGCTCTGTGCCAGCTGCCTCTGTAGCAGCCATAGATTCCCCTTGCAGGTGAACTGCCCTTGAGGCATTAACTCTTTCCTAAGCTGAATCAATGTTTAAAAGATTCTAGCTTGATTCAACTGTTAAAGTTGTATTGAATGTGCATGTTGTGAAATACATTAACCACAACCAAACAGCTGTACCTGTGTGGGTGGTATCACAGTATCACATTAGAGGTTGGAAGGGACCTCAAGAGACCATCAGGTCTGACCCCCCCTGCCAAAGCAGGATCACTTAGGAGTCCACACAGGAGTGTACCCAGGTGGGTTTGACAGTCTCCAGAGAAGGAAACTCCACAAGCTCTCTGGGCAGCCTGTTCTAGTGCTCTGTCACCTGCACTGCAGAGAAGTTGCTCCTCATGTTGAGGTGAAATCTTCTCTGTTCAAGCTTGAACCTGTTGCTTCTTACCGTAGATTGGCCCCCTCCACTTGACACCCACCCCTCAGGTATTTATGCACATTGATGAGATTTGATATTAATACATTGATTTAAATGATTTTTATATCATTAAATAATTATTATATTTGTATTAATATATTTGAATAAATATTAATAATTGATAACAGTGCTGAACAAGGTTAACCATATGCCTCATATAGTATTAGTAATACAGATGCATTGGAATGATAAAAATTTCTTTGAAGAGCTAAAATCCTTCCACTCCTTGCTCTTTGCTGCCATCTGCTGTCCTTGTGTCAACATTGTAGTCACTGTGTCATCCTCTTGTATTTTTCCTGTTGGTCTTGTGCCAATCCCACAGGACTGTTCTCATCTTGTTACTGAGGCCCAGGGGTGTGAGAACACATCCTGTTTTCCAGACTCAGCCTTACCTCTCTCTTTGATGTCTGGGGCTGTGGTCTGCTGCCTTATGTCCCTTCACTCTACCAAGCTCCATGGTTCCTTTATTGATGGCTGAAGGCTACTCTAATGAGTGGGAAAGTTTCTAACAGTTAGTAAGGAGTTAATGAGTCTCCTTCTGCAGCTGTCCTGCTGAGAGTACTGGACAGGGATCAGGTGAGGGCCAGCTCTGAGGGGCAGGGGTTGCATTTGGTCTAGGTTGGGGTCTGAGGTTAAGGTCAAAGGACCAATGCTTAACAAAGGGCAAAGCCTGGGGCCAAGATGAGCAATGGGGGCAGAGTCAGGGTGAGGGTTGGGTTTGGGAGGGGATGATCTGTATGGGGTGAGGTGCAGGAGGGGTTCAGCTCCACTGTGTTAGAGCAGAGGACTGAGTAGAGAGGATGGGAGGGGCCCAGTCTGTATTGTGAGGTGTGGTATTTTCAATGCAGACCCCAGTAAGACTCCCCCACTGCAGGGGGCTGGGCTGGGAGAGAGGGAGACAATTCCCTTCCTATGAACCCACCAAGAGTTGGTTGGTCATTCCACCTTCCAAATGTCAAGGTCCAGGACATGAGATTAAATTTCTTGGTGTGATGAAGAGGTTATTATTTATGAATATGAAATATGAGTTATATATATATTAATTTGTATTAATTATTAAAATTATCAATAACCAATGAGTCACTATTTTATATCCATAGTCTAGTGCACAACTGTGAAATACATCCCAGAAATGGTTCAGTATTGATAATTTGGACTCAATTCGAATATTTGCAGAATTAATTTCTATTCATATAACTCAGACTGATATTCCATTGCTTGTCCACCAGGTGGCGACTCGACGAGACCCTGGCAGCTGCTTAACTCTATACAGAGGTATTACAATACATCAGAGGCTTGGACTAGTAATGTGCTGCTAGGCACAGGTGCTTTGAACTGAGCATCAGTGAGTGGGAAGCAGGTGGAAGATTCACTGTGTCCTTTGTTTGTAGCCAGGTTAGGTTCCAGCAGGCTGCTCTCACCAGGGCTGGCTCCTGGGCTGGTCTGGATGGGAATGGTGGAGACAACCTTCTCCCTGCCGTGACAGCTGAGAGGGGATGGAATGTAGGCTGGCCGGTAGGCAGGCTCCCTTAGCAGGACTCAGGTGGCTCCCTCCAGACAGCAGGGAGCAGTCCTGTGGGGTTGGCCTGGCAGGGATGGTCCCAGGACAGGGTTGGCCCTTATGGCAATGACCTTCAGGACCAGTGAGGATGTACCACCACAGCAATCAGTTCAGTTTCTGTCTGTGTGATGTCTCTGTAATCATTGGCTGTGATTGGAAATTCTCTGTGCCAATAACTGCTCACCAGGATGTGTCTTTGCTCACATGTTGTATGGTTAGCTACAACCTACACCCACTGGGAAGAATTTCACTGCAATCCAACAGCTCCTCCAGCACCCTGATTCCATCAGCCTACTGCAACAACCAGGACAAGCAGGACAAAAGACTCTGCCCAGAGCCCACCATGACAGTGAAGCAATCCATTGAGTGCTCAAAGTAACCAAGAGGAGTGGAGAACACTACTGGTGGGAAGTGCTGTGTGGATGGTGTCCAGCAGCAGCTGGGACACTGCCCCTGGTGGCACAGCCACTGTGATTTTCCTGCCTGCTCTGCTCTCTGCTTGCTGTTCCACGTTGGTTTGCAGTTAGAGTTAGGAGGATGGCCAAGCAAGTCACACTGCTGCAGACATTTCCCATCACCAGTGTTTCCTGTGTGCTTTGTGTCACTGAATGGCATTGAAGAAGACTTTGGAGGATAAGGAACCACCAAATTTCCTTCCCATTCTGATTGGATGATGACATTCTCTGTTGAGAGGCACAGAGACAGGAGGCAACCACACAGCCACTCTCTGGCTGAGTGAAATGGATTCAGGTCATGGACAAGGCTCTGCTGGCTCAGTCCCCCTGTCACTGGAAACCTTCTGAAGACCTGATGAGATTCCCCCTCCCCCCTTGCCTGGGCCAAGAACTAGCCCAGGGTAAGGCAGGTATGGATCAGGACAGAGAGAAATAGAGCCCTGAGAGGTGTCCTTGGTGTGCTGCACCCTCGCTCTCCCAGCCTTACACTGCTCTCCCTATGGCTTGGGGGTTTGTCAGCTCCTGCCAGCTCAGTGCATCTGTGTTTGGATCACAGCCAACAGGGAGGTGAGAGAAAACTCTGAAAGTCAAAACCTTCAGGGTGTGTGCAAGTGGCAAAAGATCCCAGGATGATTCAGCATCCAAGGTTCTCCAGATCAGAGAAACACCTGATGGAAGTCAATGATCTCCACCTCTCAAAACAGTGACCCTAAAGCCAGAGCCTTGGAGCTCTCCTGGATCCCAGCAGCTGTGTCCAACTTCTCCCCCACTCAGACATCTCTCAGGCACAACCTGCACCAAGGGCCAGCACCAAGTCAGACTTCTCCAGGCTCAGTTCTTGTGCCCTAAGAATGCCAAAGATTTGTGAGGGTTTGCCCTGAGCTCCAGGAGAAGGACACTGAACTCCAGGGCACCCTCTGCCAGCCTCCTCTCCACCTCTCTGTGTCTTTGGACAGACACCTTTGCTGTCACCAGGGTCAAGGTTTCTATCTTGCACTGAACCCAGCCAGCTCTGTCCCTGTGTCTGTGTGCTTGGTGCTTTTCTCCAGGCACAGCCATAGAAAGAGATTTGACTTCAGGATCCCTTGCAGTCAGTCAGGGTCAGCCTTGTCCTTATCCACTCTGTCCTTCAGAGGCTCTTGGATTAGAACACATTCTGCTGAATCACCTTCTAAGCCCCAGGTGGGCAGTGACAGCAAAGGGGAGGTGGGGGAGGGTGAGGAGCAAAGTTGTCTATTCAATGTCAGCCCTGAAGGACAGATGTTCCTGCAAGTGCAGATGTCCTGCTGAGACAGCCTGGGTCAGTGTCACTTGGGGAATTATCATCTCTGAGCTAAACTGAAATGGAGTAAAATATTTTATCTTTGAGATACAAAATTGAGCTTTGTGAGGTGCACTTTGAAATCCTGAAGAAGATTGCAGGGACACAAACATCTCCTTAGGGCACTTGGGACTCGTTGCAGGAACCTCAGGTGCTGAGAGAAGACTGAAGAAAGTTCTTCAGAAGTCAGAAGGAAAACACAAAGTACCTTGAAGCACTGATTGGCCCCACTGAGGGGCATTACCAACAAAGCCTCCCAAGGGCTCCTTAGAGCAGCTCAGTGGAGGCCATGATTGCAGCAGACAAAGGCAAAGTGCAGGAGAGCAAACTCTGGGATGGGTTTATGGAGCAGAAAGGCCAAACCCTGAGCACAGTGCCTGGGCAGGCAGATCCTGTCCCTCATGTATGGGTCAGGGCTCCTCAGGTGCTGTGGGGTTTGTGATGCTGAGGGAAGGACAAGGGGATGAGAGTCCCCAGCCTTCCTGGGGGTGTTTAAGGAAGCACTGAGGACCCCCTGGTGCCTTAGGAAGTCTCCTCACAGCCCTTGGTGGTGGATGATTGCCACAGTCAAGAAGGCAAAGCCTTGGGTTCTCCTGATGACTTCCAGCCTTGCCAGTGCCCATTGCCATCCCCACCACAGGTTGTCCTACACTGTCCCCCACACTGGCTTTGGTTTCTGCAGCAGAAAGGCCAAGCCCTGACCACAGAGCCTGGGCAGTCAGATGCAGAGAGGCTCAAGCTAAAGTTTCATCTCCCTGTCCTTGGTGGCAGAGGCAACTGCCATAGACAGGGGTAGAAAGTCCTCAGTGCTACTGAGCTTTCAGCCTTGCAGGTGGTGCTACAGTGCCCCATGCCTGCAGCTCTTTCCCTTCATGCTCTTGACACCCATCTTGGTTTCCTAACAGCTCTCACCATGACATTTCTGTACCCTCCCTGCTCTGTCTCCACTCTCAATGGCCCTTTCTTGAAACAAAGCCAGGGCATCTTGGACCAAAAGGATCCCCTCTGAAAGACTTTTCTTTGTCCTCACCTCCACTCTGAACCTTAAAATTTGCACTCTATGGAAGTTTTCTTCCCTTCCCACAACCACCAGAAGCTGCATCATCCCCAGATTTCAAGCAGGTGCACACTGCATCTGTAGTGCCCTGAGTTGGACTTCACCAGGTTACAGAACCCCCAATCCCTCAGGCTCTCCACCCTAATCCTTGCAGATATCCCCTGAAGCTTCTCAGGTTCTTCAAAACTCCTTCAGAGCAGGAGGTCTGAAACCAGACACTAAAAATCCAGATGTGGCCACAGCAGTGTTGAGTGCAGGGGAGGACAACCTCTGTGTCTGGGTGGCCATACTCCTCCTACCACAGCCCAGCTGCACTTGGCCTTCTGCACTCTGCTCAGTCTCTGCTCCATCCCAGGCCATTGGCAATGGTCCCTGCCAGAGGCCTTTCTTCCTGGGCACAGAGCAGAACCTCCAGCTCCAAAGCAACAACCAAGGCATCTCCCTGCTGCTTCCTCTCAGCTTAGCAGTCCCCAGCCCAGCCCTGGGCCTGCTGCTGGCCAATGACACAAAGGGATTGGAGTTTGCAGTGACCTCACACTCACCTCCTGGCCATGTGGCTCCTCCTGCAGGAGGACGTGGCAGGAAGGTGACAACCCAGCTCCAAGGCTCTTCCTGCAGGGGCCACCAGGTGCTCAGGGACAGGGGGTCACACAAGTCCCTTGCCCACCACATGCCTTCTGCTGCCTGCTGGGGACTCTGGCAGCTGGGAGGCCAAAAGCACAGAGGCCAGCCAGGAGTCAGGGGCTGCCCTCTCAGCTGCTGCAGCAAGAAGTGACCTCCCAGGCCCTTTCCTGCCCTCTTCCTGCTGCTACCCTCTCAGCTGCTGAGCCAGCAGTGACTTCCCAGCCCCTGCCAGCCTTGTGGCTCCTGCTGTGCAGGAGATGCTGAGGCACAGCTGAGCTGCCCATGGCATTGCCAACCATCTCCACCTGGTGTCTGTGAGCTGCTCAGCCACCGTTCACCTCCTGCTTCTCTTCCAAGTCCATGAGGCTGCTCTGGGAGCTCCCAGCCCCTGTCCTGTGCCAGGGGCCAAGCAGAATCAGTCAGGAGTGGGGGAGTGCAGAGCAGGGAGGTCAGAGCTCAGGAAAGAAGTTTGAGGTTGTTCTCTGTTTTGCACTGGGAGAGGGGAAGGGATTCCACTCTGCTCCAGGGTGAGCCCATGTCTGTACTGGGAGGAAATCTGGAGATCCACTTTGCACTGGGATGGTCCCCAGTCTGCAGTGGGGGATGCCATTGGATCCAGTTCCTGGACAGATCTTCAGTTATAATGGGATGGGATCAGGGATGCAGTTTATAATGGGTGGGGGGAGCAAGCAGTCTACTGGGCTGGGGTCAGGATACAGTTAACACAGGGAGGGATGCAGTAGGTACTGGAGGGATCAGGGAATTCACTTTGCACTGGAATGGGATCCAGTATGTACTGGGATGGAGCCAGATGATCTAGTTTGTGCTGGAAGGAGGCATGTCTGTTCTGGGAGGGGACCAGAGGGTTCAGCTTGCACTGGAACAAGGCCCAGTCTGTACTGGGAGGCATCAAAGAGATTCAGTTTGTACATGGAGGGGGGCCCCAGTCTGAACTGGGATGGCATCAGGATGTGTGTTGCAGGAGATGTGTCCTGGTCAGTACTGGGATGGAATCAGGGCTTCCAGGGGATGGACTTTGTACGGGGCTGGGACTCAGACTGTGCTGGGAGCCAGCAGTGGATCCAATTTGTACTAGGAGCAGGCCACAGCTGTACTGCGATCAACATATCCACTTTTGTGCTGTGCTGGGTGCAGCTGGGGATGGGAAGGGGCCTAAGGGATGCACTTTGTACTGGCACAGAAACTCTGAATGGGAGATGGCAAGATGAGCCAGTTTGCACTGGAATGGGGTACAGTCTGTATGGGAGGGGATAAGGGCATCCAGTTTGTACTGGACAAGGCCTAATAAGTACAGGGAGGGTTAAAGTGACCCTGTTTGAACTGGGATACGGCACCTACCCACCTGAGGGTGTGCAGTTTGTACTGGAATAGATGTAGCTGGGACTGGGAAGGGAGCCAGGGCACACATTCTGTCCTGGGATGGGACCAGTCTGCAGAGGAAGAGGTCAATATGGTCAGCTTGTACTGGGATGAGGGCTACATGTGTACTGGTAGGGGTTAAGGGCTGTCTACTGGAGGGGGGTCAGGGTCCCATGACGCCCTGCATTGAGTGACATCAGAACTGCTCTGCAGAAGACAAGAGTTTATTGCTTCTGAAACCATCCAGGGATCAGTTGGCTCAGGGCAGCCTTGAGCTCCTGGTTCTCAGGCTGTAGAGGGAGGGTTCACTGCTGGAGGCAACACTGAGTACAGAACTGACACCATCAGGTCCAGGGATGGGGAGGAGATGGAGGAGGGCTTCAGGTAGGCAAAGAAGGCAGTGCTGACAAACAGGGAGACCACAGCCAGGTGAGGGAGCAGGTGGCAAAGGCTTTGTGGCGTCCCTGCTGAGAGGGGATCCTCAGCACTGCCCTGAAGATCTACACATAGGACACCACAATCAACACAAAACAGACAAAGACTAAACAAACACTGAAAACAACCAAGGCAAAGTCCCTGAGGTAGGATGTGGCGCAGGAGAGCTTGAGGATGGGGGGCACTTCACAGAAGAATTGGTCCACAGACATTGCCTGGCAGAGGGCAGGGAAAATGTAGGCTGTGTGCAGCAGAGCATAGAGAAAGACACAGCCCCAGACAGCTGCTGCAGGTGGAGACAAACTCTGCTGCCCAGGAGGGTCTCATAGTGCAGGGGGTCGCAGATGGCAACGTAGCGACGATCGTAGTAGGACATGGTGGTGAGGAGAAAATACTCTGCTGACATGAAAAAGGCAAAGAGAAAGACCTGAGCAACACATCCTGCATAGGAGATGTCCCTGGCATCCCTCAGAGAATTGGCCATGGATTTTGGCACAGTGGGTGGAGATGGCACCCAGGTCAGTGGGGCGAGGTTGAGGAGGAAGAAGTACATGGGGGGTGGAGGTGGTGGTCCCAGGCTATGGTGGTGATGATGAGGCCATTGCCCAGCAGGGCAGCCAGGTAGATGGCCAGGAAGAGGCAGAAGTGCAGGAGCTGCAGCTGCCTTGTGCCTGGGAATGGCAGGAGGAGGAAGTGGCTGATGGAGCTGCTGTTGGCCATCTGCTGCCTCTGGCCATGGAGACCTGTGCAAGGAGGGAAAGGCAGTGAAAAGTTAGGGCACATTCTCTCAGCCTCATTGTAAGCCCTGTCCCTGAGCTGCAATTAGGAATGGATCAGCTCATTCCCAGGGATGTTCATCACAGCTCATATGCAGCAGGGACCCAAAATTGTCATGAAGATTCCTCTGGGTCAGAATAGAAAGTGACCAACAGCCCACTCCCAGAGATCCAGAATCCCTGGTAAGGTGGAGAACCAGGGACCAGCTCTGCAGTGCTGCAGAGACAGGGAAGGGAAGAGAGAAGGGATGGGGGTGAAGTCTTCTCCTTCCCCAGCTCTGCTCACTGCTGCTCACAGGATGGAACTGAAGAGTTTTATCCTCCTTTGTGTGCACACTCAGGAGCCTTCAGATGAATGTCAGCTGCCAAGGTTGTGACTCCTGACCTGGAGCCCATGGCTTTGAAGGCACTGCCTCTGCTGGGGAGAAGAGGAGAGCAAAAGTTTACATTGGGAAATGTGTCTGCAGTGCAGAAATGGCACAGAGGTGCCTGATCCCCCTTGCCAGGGCATCTCTGCCTGAAGATCCCCTCTCCCCCCACTGCCCAAGTCCTGCTGCGAGCAGCTGTCCTTGCCAGGAGCTGCTTCCTTGTGCCCAGCTCTCCTCCCTGTCCCTGCTGACAGATCCCATCACACCTGCTGTCTGCTCAGATCTGCCCTGCAGATCTCTCCACAGTACAGGACACTGACCAGGGGGGCAGCTCTGGGTGTGCAGGGGCTCAGGAGCAGCTCAGACAAAAGTTGATGAGACCTTTGGTCTCAGAGTCTTCTGCAGAGTACACTGCCACCCAGCAAACAAGAAGTTCGACATTCAAAGCAAGACTCCTTCCTACCAGCCAAATGCTGCCCTGATTCCTCTTGGAAAGCCTCCTCAGAAATGCCCAGAGGGAGCCAGGACTGTGAGCAGCTCTGGCCAACACAGCTCCCTCCCCACAGCAGAAGGACCCTGCCCTGCCAGGGCTGTCTCTTGCCACTCATAGCTTCCCCCCACAGCACTGTGTGGAGCTCCCTGGGCAGGCTGAGAAGCTGAGCCTGGCAGGCAGCAGAGTCCCTGCCCAGCACACAGCCCGGGGCTGCAGCGACCCTGCTCTGAAGGAAAGCCCCTCACCACCCCTGCCTGCACCCCAGGCCTCCCAGCTCTTCAGAAAGCCTGAAAAGAGCCTCTGCACAGGAAGATTTCCTTCCAGCCCCCAGCAGCTGTGGCTGTGCCAGCTTTAGGAGATGCCTCCAGGAGCTGCAGCTGCACTGCCTGCCCCAACAACTCACCCTGTCAGCGACTGCAGTGGCTTTCCTCCTGTCAGAATCAGTCACCCTCCTGACAACTCCAAGCTCTCTTTGCCTTCTTCATCTCCCTGAGATCCACTGGCAGTGCCCTCGCTGTGGCAGAGCAGAGGAGCTGCTCCTGGGCACAGCTGACACTTGTCATTGCTGCCTACTTGCCAGCAGCTCCCTCCAGCCACGGAGCTCAGCCCAGCTGAGCAGCAGAGGACCCAACCCAAGGGCATTTTAATGACCTCTGGTGGCTTTGGTGCCAGGTAAACATCAGAGACTGAGAGGGAGATGATGGAAACCTCTCCAGAAGTTGAAGTCACTTTCAAACTCTGAAGTTCTTCTCTTGTTAATAGGTCCCAGTGAGGACACTGCTGGGAAAGTGTCTGCAGGCTGTGGGTTGGAGCAGAGAACTGGAGGCAGTGCTGACAGGTCAGGACAAGCAGAGGAAGATGTCTCTGATGCTGGAGGTTTTCATTATGCAAAGGGTCAAGCCCTGAGCCCTGGCCCCTGGACAGGCAGATCCTGTCCCTCCACTCACCCTCAGGCTGCTTCCTGGAGCAGTGAGATGTGGAGAGGACCAATGTCAAGGGCGGACTATGGCACAACCCCTCCAGGATACTGAGGATGGACAAGGAGGCATTGGGCCCCAGGGCTGGAAGGAGGAGTGTCTCCTCAGAGGCAGCAGTGGCACAGACCACAGCCAGAACCCAAGGGGAAGAGCTTGGCTCTGCCAGGAGCCTTTCGCTCTCCCCACAGCCCTCTCTCATCTGCCCCTCAGGCTGTCCTCTGCTGCTGCCTCAGCTGAGCCTCTTTCCCTGCAGGCTGTAGTACCCCCCCAGCTGCCCCACATTGCTGCCACCTTCCTTTGCTGCTCTCTCTCCATCATCCCTGGGTGTTCCTTGATATTTCAAGTCTTGAGTTGGCCAGGTTGCTGCGGGTGACATCTTGCACCACAGCACTGCCCTGGCAGTGGACATTTCTTCCTCCTCATGTCCAGTCTGGGCTTGTCCCACTCCCCTTTGTGGCTTTATTTCTTTCTCCTGCTGCTCTTCACCAGTCAGGGAATCTTCTCATGTCTCAAAGCACTCTCATGCTGCTCCTCCACTCTTCTCATTTCTTTCTCCTCACGTCCAGCCTGGACCTCTCTGCTTAGTGGATTTATTTCTTTTGCCTGCTGCTCTTCACTAGTCAGGAACCTTCTCATGTCTCAAAGCATTCTCAAGCTACTCTTTCCTCTTCTCCTTCCCACACCACTGGGCTCAGGGGCTTCAGCCATACCTAGTGGTCATATGTCAGATGCCTCCAAATCTGTGATCAAAGGACAGTGGCTTTAAACTGAATGAAGGGAGAGTTAGATCAGATAGAAGGAAGAAATATTTCATGGTGAGGGTGGCAGGCCACTGGAAGAGGTTACCCAGAGAAAGGGAGAAGAGAAGGTTCTGAGGAGACCTTATTGTGACCTTCCAGTATCTGAAGGGAGCTACAAGAAAGCTGGGGAGGGACTTTTTTGGGTGTCAGGGAGTGACTGGGGGGAATGGAAAAAAGTAGAACTGAGTAGATGCAGACTGGATGTTAGGAAGAAGTTCTTCCCGTTAGAGTTGTGAGACACTGGCACAGGTAGCCCAGGGAGGTGGTGGAAGCCTCATCCCTGGAGGTTTTGAAGGCCAGGCTGAATGTGACTGAGTAACCTGCTCTAGTGTGAAGTGTCCCTGACCATGGCAGGGGGTTTGGAGCTGGATCATCCCCAGGAAGCTGAGTTAGTCTGTTCCACTCCCCCTCTCTGTCCAAGCCTATAAAGGGGAGAGTACAGAAACTTTGGGGCTCTTTTGCTTCTGCCTCACCAGGAAGAGAGGACTAAGAGAGTCACTGCTGGCTTCCTGCCTCTCTGCCACGTGGTCAGGCCTGGTCTTCCTCCCTGCTGCATCCACCTTTCTCCAAAGGACTCTTGGTTTTGTCTATCTCCCCATCCCTCCTTGTTCCTTACCCTTGTGAGCCCTTCCTGTTACAGTTCTAGGTGTGTATATAGATGTATTTGAAAGACAACTTTTACCTCTCTGCTTCCAAACCAACTCCAAAATTATTTCTCAGTGGATTTCAGCCTTCCCTTTTCTTTCTCTATTGGAAAGAGGAGGGGAGTGGGGGAGGGATTCTCAGCTTTGCCCCCATCTGAGCTCTTAAATCCCAGTTAAGGCTCAAACCACACACTGCAGCAGCTGATAACCAGACAAGGCCACAGGTTCCACCTTGGAGAGTGCTGCAGTGCAAGCTGAGGCTCCCTGTGTGACTGCACCCAGAGATTATGGAATGGGTTGAGAGTTTTGTGGCTCTGCTGCTGGACAGAGCCCCTGAGGATGAGTGATGCAGCAGTTCAGAGCCAGAAGAGCATGCATGGCCCCCATAACTCTGGGACAGTGCTGGCAGGAGTGAATGTGCTGTAGGCATGGCAGCTGGCTGAGGAACTGTGACCACCTCTGAGACTGGAAAGGGACATATATAAAGCGCCAGGGTAACAGAGAAGTTGGAGCTCCCCCAGCTTTTGAGACCTTCAGAGCTTGGGAGATGTTGCTGGCAGCCATGGTGGTGACTTTCTCTTTGCTTTTGTCATTTCCTACTTTCCCTCCTCTTCTGTATTTCTAACATTCCTCCTGCCCATGCAGGTGAAGCACAAGCCAGGGGCTTTTCTCAGCCACTACTTGGTTCCTTCTTGCGTTCATTGCAGGGTCTGTAAAAGAACCTCCTGCTCTGCAGAAGTGGATCAGGATGCTAAGGCTCAATGGAGGGAGATCACCACTCCCCTGGTGCAGGTAGCCCACACTCCTAATGCAGTCCCAGATGCACCTGGCCTTGCTCATGGTGAGCATTCACTGGTGGCTCCTCTTGCATCCCTGGAAGTGCCCAGGTCCATGTCTTCAGGGTCCCTACTCAGCCAGTCAGGTCCCAGCTGCCCTGATAGTGGGGGCTTCCTTCTTCCCCTCCAGGTAGGAACCAGGACAAGCTGCAGTGATCACAGTATCACAGTATCACTAAGGGTGGAAGAGACCTCGAAGCATTGAGTCCAACCTGTCACCACAGACCCCATGACTAGACCATGGCACCAAGTGCTACATCCAATCCCCTCTTGAATACCTCCAGGGACGGTGACTCCACCACCTCCCTGGGCAGCCCATTCCAATGGCGAATGACTCTCTCAATGAGAACTTTCTCCTCACCTCCAGCTAAACTTCCCCTGGCACAGCTTGAGACTGTGTCCTCTTGTTCTGGTGCTGGTTGTAGAGAGAAGAGGCCAACCCTTCCTGGCTACAACCACCATTCAGGTGTTGTAGAGAGCAATGAGGTCACCCCTGAGCCTCCTCTTCTCCAGGCTAAACAATCCCAGATCCCTCAGTGTCTCCTCCCAGGCTGTGCTCAAGACCTCACCCCAGCCTTGTTGCCCTTCTCTGGACACCTTCAAGTGTCTCAATGTCTTCTTAAACTGAGGGCCCAAACTGGACACAGGACTTGAGGTGTGGCCTAACCAGTGCAGAGTACAGGGGCACAATGACCTCCCTGCTCCTGCTGGCCCGCTATTCCTACTGCAGGCCAGGATGCCCTTGGCCTTCTTGGCCACCTGGGCACACTGTTGGCTTCAGGTTTAGGTGGGTGTCAACCGGCACCCCCAGGTCCCTCTCTGTTGGCAGCTCTCCAGCCACTCCGACCCTAGCCTGTAGCTCTGCATGGGGTTGTTGTGGCCAAAGTGCAGCACCTGGCGCTTGGACTTGTTGAATGTCATCCCGCTGGCCTCTGCCCATCTGTCCAGTCGGTCGAGGTCCCTCTGCAGGGCCCTTCTGTCCTCCAACTGACCAACATCTGCTCCCAGCTTGGTGTCATCTGCAAATTTGCTGATGACTGTCTCAATCCCCTCATCCAGGATCGTCAATGAAGACATTGAAAGATGGGGCCCAGCAACATCAGTTACAGGCACAGCCAGGAAGTGATCTCTTTATGGCAGGACCAGCTGCTTGATTCCCATTTCCCTCTCTTTTCCCATTCTTGTTCCCCATAAACCACCTTGACCCACTTGTCCCTTCCTTGCATCTTTTCCTAGACAGACCATGGAAGTCTTGCCAGCCCCAAAGACACTTTCTACCTTCCCATCATGATCTCAGACTGTTCAGGCAGATTGCTCCCATCCTCCATGGCCAGGCCATCATGGGAGCCTCTTCTACTGATATACTTGGGAAACATTCACAGAAGTGGAAAATGTCTTTGATTGACATTTTTACCTTCATTACAACATTATTATTATTGTGTTGTTATTATTATCATTATCATTATTATCATCATCATTATCATTATTATTATTTCTCCAAACCTTGGCAACTCACGGCCAAGACATAGTCAGTATTTCTTTTTTGTGAAGGTGTTGGGGACCAGGTCAGAAGAGAACAGCCCCATGGTGCATGTAACTCTCTGCAGTCCCATGGAGAACCACTTTGGGATATTAGGATCAAAGAATCATGGAATGGCTTGGAAGGGATGGAAAAGAGCTCCAGTTCAGCCATCCAGCCGTGGCAGGGGCATCTTGCACTAGTTCAGGTTGAATAAACATCCTGACCTTGGGCAATTCCAGGGATGGGACCTTCCCTTCTCTGGGCAACTGTTCCAGTGCCCTCTACCTTCACTGCAAAATATTTCTTCCTTATATCCAATCTCAGTCTCCCCTGTTTCAGCTCAAAGCCACTGCTCTTTGTCCAGACACTACAGCACTTGCTAAAACTTCTCTTTCTTGGCCTGTGACCTCTGCACTTCCATCTGCAAACACCTTGGAGAGTGCCCAGAGATCTCCCAAGATGGGAGCACATGATAGCGCTGAAGGCCGTGGGTTCAGTGGTGTGGAGACTGAGTTCAGCAGAGGAGCAGCCTGAGAGTGCTTGAGGAGTGCTTTGAGACTACTTCATAGTGACCAACTGCAAGAGCAAGAATCAGTGAGGTGCAGCTGGGGAGGTCCAGACTGGATATGAAGAGAAAGAAATGTCATTGCCAGGGCAGTGCTGTGGTGTAAGACATGCCCCAGCAGGAGCCTGGAGCACTCCAAGGCTTGGAGTTTCAAGGAACACCCAGGGAGGATGGAGAGAGAGCAGGAAAGGAAGGTGCCAGCAAGGTGGGGCAGCTGGCTGGGTGACTACAGCCTGCAGGGAAAGAGGCTCAGCTGATGCAGCAGCAGAGGACAGCCTGAGGGGCAGATGACAGAGGGATGAGGAAGACCTGAAAGGCTCCTGGCAGAGCCAAGCTCTTCATGCCTTGGGCTCTGGCTCTGGTCTGTGCCACTGCTGCCTCTGCGGAGACAACTCCTCCTTCCAGCCCTGGGGCCTCATTGCCTCCTTGATTGCTTCCTTGTCCTTCCTCAGGAGCCTGGGAGGGGTTGTGCCATAGTCCTGCCCTTGGCATTGCTCCTGTCTGTATCTTAATGTGCCAGGAAGAGCTCTGAGGGGTGAGTGAGGCATAGGAGCTCCCCTACCAGTGTCTGGGGGTCAGGGCTTGGCCCTTTGCATTAATGAAACACCTCCAGGTTTAGTCAGCATCAGAGACACCTTCCTCTGCTTGTGCTGACCTCTCAGCACTGCCTCCAGTTCTCTGCTCCAACCACAGCCTGCAGACACTTTCCCAATAGTGTCCCTCACTATTAACACTGCAGGAAACTTCTGGATGCAATATTCCAGGTGTGGCCTCACCACGGCAGAGTAGAGTAGAGGGGGAGGAGAACCTCCCTCTGTCTGCTGGACAAACTTCTCTGAATCACCCCAGGATCCCATTGGCCTACTTGGGCACCAGGGCACATTGCTGTCCCATGCAGAACTTGTTATCCACCAGGACTCTCAGGTCTCCTCTCCAGCAGATCACCTCTCAGCCTAATCAGCTGCAGTTTATTCTTCCTTCCCAGATGCAAAACTGAGCAGGATCACTGGACAAGATGATGTGCAAGGATCTCTTCCACAAGTGTACCAGGACAGATACAGCAGGTCCTCTGAGGAAGGCTTCTCCACTCAAAGCCTTGGTAGGAAATCTGCCAGATGGATCTGGTGAAACTTTGATCTGCTCAGGCTCCGGCCACAAGGAGGGCTGAGGGCTGAGTGTGCAATCACAGTATCACAGTATCACAGTATAACCAAGGTTGGAAGAGACCCCAAGGATCATCAAGTCCAACCTGTCCCAACAGACCTCACAACTAGACCATGGCACCAAGTGCCACGTCCAATCTCCCCTTGAACACCTCCAGGGACGGCGACTCCACCACCTCCCTGGGCAGCCCATTCCAATGACGAATGACTCGCTCAGTGAAGAACTTCCTCCTCACCTCGAGTCTAAACCTCCCCTGGCACAGCTTGAGACTGTGTCCCCTTGTTCTGGTGCTGGTTGCCTGGGAGAAGAGACCAACCCCCTCCTGTCTACAACCACCTTTCAGGTAGTTGTAGAGGGCAATGAGGTCACCTCTGATCCTTCTCTTCTCCAGGCTAAACAATCCCAGCTCCCTCAGCCTCTCCTCATAGGGCTTGTGCTCAAGGCCTCTCACCAGCCTTGTTGCCCTTTTCTGGACACGTTCAAGTATCTCGATGTCCTTCTTAAACTGAGGGGCCCAGAACTGGACACAGTACTCAAGGTGTGGCCTAACCAATGCAGAGTACAGGGGCAGAATGACCTCCCTGCTCCTGCTGGCCACACTATTCCCAATACAGGCCAGGATGCCATTGGCCTTCTTGGCCACCTGGGCACACTGTTGGCTCATGTTTAGGTGGGTGTCAATCAGCACCCCCAGGTCCCTCTCTGTTTGGCAGCTCTCCAGCCACTCTGACCCCAGCCTGTAGCTCTGCATGGGGTTGCCGTGGCCAAAGTGCAGCACCCGGCACTTGGACTTATTAAATGCCATCCCATTGGACTCTGCCCATCTGTCCAGTCGGTCGAGGTCCCTCTGCAGAGCCTTTCTACCCTCTAACTGACTAACATCTGTTCCCAACTTGGTGTCATCTGCAAACTTGCTGATGACTGACTCAACCCCCTCATCCATATCATCAATGAAGATGTTAAAGAGGATGGGGCCCAGCACCGATCCCTGGGGGACGCCGCTGGTGACTGGCCGCCAGCCGGACGCGGCACCATTCACCACCACTCTCTGGGCTCGGCCCTCCAGCCAGTTCCTAACCCAGCACAGAGTGTTGCGGTCCAAACCACGAGCTGACAGTTTAGCCAGCAGTTTACTGTGGGGGACGGTGTCAAAGGCCTTGCTGAAGTCCAGATAGACTACATCCACAGGCCTCCCCACGTCCACCAGACGGGTCACCTGATCATAGAAGGAGATCAGGTTGGAGAGGCAGGACCTGCCCTTCCTAAATCCATGTTGGCTGGACCTGAGCCCTTGGCCATCCTTCAGGTGCGCAGTTATTGCCTCCAGGATAATCTGTTCCATCACTTTCCCTGGCACTGAGGTCAGGCTGACTGGCCTGTAGTTTCCGGGCTCCTCCATCCGTCCCTTCTTGTGGATGGGGATCACATTGGCCAGTTTCCAGTCATCTGGGACCTCTCCAGTGAGCCAGGACTGGAGGAAAATGATGGAGAGCGGCTTGGCCAGCTCATCTGCCAGCTCTCTCAGCACCCTAGGATGGATCCCATCCGGTCCCATGGACTTGTGGGTGTCCAAGTGGCTCAGCAGGTCCCGAACTAATTCCTCATGGATTTCTGGGGCATTACACTGCTCCCCGACCCTATTACCCAGCTCAGGAGGCCACTCATCCTGGACTCCTGCCTTGCTGTTAAACATGGAGGCAAAGAAGGCGTTCAGGACCTCAGCCTTTTCCTCATCTTCGGTCACCGTGTTCCCCTCCAGGTCCAGTAAGGAGTGGAGGTTCTTCTTGCCCTTCTTTTTAGCGTTGATATATTTGTAAAATTGCTTTTTATTTTCTTTCACAGAGGTGGCCAGTTTCAGTTCTAACTGGGCCTTTGCCTCTCTAATTTTATTCCTACATAATCTAACCACTTCCTTGAACCTACCTCGAGAAGCCTTCCCCCCCTTCCAAAGGTGATACAGCCTCTTTTTTTCCCTTAATTCCCCCAGGAGCTGCTTGCTCATCCAGGCCGGTCGCCTTCCCCGCCGGCTCATCTTTCGACACATGGGGACCGCCAGTTCCTGTGCCCTCAAGAGCTCCTTTTTGAAGTAGGTCCAACCCTCCTGGACCCCTCGGTTCATGAGGGTTGGTACCCAGGGAACTTTACAAATAAGTTTCTTAAAGAGGCTGAAGTTTGCCCTCCGGAAGTCCAGGGTGAAGGTTCTGTTGGTACTCCTCCCTATCTCCCTGCATATTGAAAACTTCACTATCTCGTGGTCACTGCACCCTAGGCAGCCTCCCACGGTCACATCTCCCACCAGCCCTTCCCTATTGGAGAGCAGCAGGTCAAGCAGAGCCTGTCCCCTGGTAGGCTCGCTTAACAGCTGCGTTAGGAAGCAGTCCTCTATTCGCTCCAGGAATCTTCTGGACTGCCTTCTCTCTGCTGAATTAAGTTCCCAGCAGATATCTGGCAGATTGAAGTCACCCACGAGGACAAGATCTGATGATCTTGAGACAGCCTCCAGTTGTTTATAGAATAATTCATCCATCTCCTCATCCTGGTTGGGTGGTCTATAACAGACTCCAACCAGGATGTCAGGTTTGTTGGGTTGCCCTCTGATTTTAACCCACAGGCTCTCAATTCCCTCATCTTCCACCTCAAGTTCTGAGGCAGAAAGTGTCTCCCTAATATACAAAGCCACCCCTCCTCCTCTTCTCCCTCTCCTATCCCTCCTAAAGAGCCTGTAACCCCCCAGTGTAGCACTCCAATCGTGCGTGTTGTCCCACCATGTTTCTGAGATGGCAACTATATCATAGTTGCCCTGGTGGATTAGGACCTCCAGCTCCTCTTGCTTATTGCCTAGGCTGCGTGCATTGGTGTACATGCACTGCAGCTGGGCTCCCGACCTCTCAGTTGACCCTACCTTGTGCCCTACTCTTACCTCTGCAGAGGGACCGATGTCTTCACCCACCCCCTTCAGACCTAGTTTAAAGCCCTCCTAATGAGCCCTGCCAACTCTAGTGCTAGGACTCTCTTGCCCCTTCTAGATAAATGCACCCCATCAGGACCCAGCAGGTCGGGTGCTGTAAGAGTAGGCCCATGATCAAAGAAACCAAAGTTCCTCCGCTGGCACCATTCCCTGAGCCACTTATTGATGGTGTGGGTTCTCCCGTTCCTCTCGGTGTACTCCCCTGCCACTGAGGGAACTGAGCAGAACACCACTTGCGCGCCTGCCCCATCAATCAATTGTCCAAGGGCCCTGAACTCCTTCTTAATTGCCCTGGTGCCCTTCCTGTCGATCTCATCACTCCCAGCCTGTATTACCAGTAGAGGGTAATAGTCAGAGGGACTGATGAGCTTGGGGATTCCCTTGCAATATCCCTTATCCGCGCCCCAGGTAGAGAGCAGACCTCCCTGTGGGATGGGTCGGGACGACATATGGGTCCCTCAGTACCCCCCAGGAGAGAGTCCCCACAACTATAACCCTTCTCCTTCTCTTTGTGGAGCCGGTCATTATAGCTGGTGGTGGCCGCTTGGTCTTAGGCTTGGCCTTAGGCTGCTCCCCAGAGCTGGTCGTTACAGCCGGCGGGGACCGCTTGGCCCTGGTCTCCCCTCTGGATGGCCGCTCCTCAGCCCTCTCATCCCCACCGCCCTCAGCCTGCAGGGCCTCATACTTATTACGCAAGGGCAGCGGAGGAGGAGGAGAGGGCCGGGGTGGATTTCTCTTGCCACCCTTGGCAGGGACCTGTGTCCATCCCTCTCCGTTTTCAGGGGCCCGGCCCTCAGCAGGGGAGATCTGCAGAGCCTTCTCCCACAAGTCTAACTCCCGTTCGCTTTCCCTTATTGACCTGAGCCTAGACACTTCCTCCTTCAGCCTGGCCACTTCATCCTTCAGGTCAGCCACCAGGCTGAGGAGAAAGTTCACCTGCTCACACCTGACACAGGTGTCCTCTCCCTCTCCCTCTCCCTCTATTCCAACTGCCAGGCTGAAGCACTCTCCGCAGCTGGCAGCCTGGACTCCAGCATGCTGGAGAAACAACTCTGTCTGGGTAGATGCTATTTTTCTACCCTTGGTCCGAGTAATGACCATGGTGCAGCGTATGAGTGAAAACAAAAAAACAAAAAACAAAACAAAGCAAGCAAAAAAAAAAAAAAAAAAAAAAAAAAATTTTTTTTTTTTTTTTTTTTTTGCGCAAGCAGCCGAAAGGCAGCGATTGAGCCGAACTGGCGTCGCCCGCACAGCCCGGCTGGGATTTAAATCTCCCGCGGCTGACGTCAGGCACTCGCTCCCGTGCACGCTCGCGAGAGCACGAGCCCGCCTCAATCCCTGCCCCCCAGGAGTCCTCCCGACCCGCCAAACCCCGAAAGCAAGGCAAAAGCCCAGCAGAAACTCACTAGGCAAGCGGAGCTGTCCCGAAGGAGCGGTTCTGAGTGGCGATTGAGCCGAACTGGCCTGCTCTCTGAGCCGAACTCTCCCTGCCTGCAGTCCCAGCACTGCCACCCAGCAGCACAGTGCCCAAGCTGCCAGAGCACTCAGGCCTTGCCCCAGCACAGAGGCTCAGCAGGAGAGGGTGGAAGGGAAGAAAGAGCAGCTGAGGACAGCCCAAGCTGTGGGGCTGCCTGGCACTGCTGCTGTGCTGGGACTCTGCCCCTCCACCTCTGCACACAGGCACTGCCCTGCAGCTCCACAGCAGCCTTGCAGGAAGGAACTCGGAGAAACAACTCCCTGCAGGGTCCTTTCTTGTGTTGAACACCCAGGGAGCACAGCTCCTGATGTCTGCAGCCTCTGGGTCACAGCAGAAAGGACAACACTGAACCAGAAATGGTCTGAAGAAACACATTTGTGTGGCAACAACATTCTCCCAATGGGAACAGCACCAGCAGCAGCCAAATCTCGAGCAGCCAGGCTGGGCTTGCACTGAGTGACATCAGAACTGCTCTGCAGGAGAAGACAAAGAGTTTATTGCTTCTGAAAGCATCCAGGGATCAGTTGGCTCAGGGCAGCCTGAGCTCCTGGTTCCTCAGGCTGTAGATGAGAGGGTTCACTGCTGGAGGCACCACTGAGTACAGAGCTGACACCACCAGGTCCAGGGATGGAGAGGAGATGGAGGAGGGCTTCAGGTAGGCAAACATGCCAGTGCTGAGAAAGAGGGAGACCACAACCAGGTGAGGGAGGCAGGTGGCAAAGGCTTTGTAGAGTCCCTGCTGAGAGGGGATCCTCAGCACTGTCCTGAAGATCTGCACATAGGACACCACAATGAACACAAAACAGACAAAGTAAAACAGACACACTGGCAACAAGAAGCCAAAGTTCCCTGAGGTAGGATGTGGAGCAGGAGAGCTTGAGGATATGGGGCACTTCGCAGAAGAACTGGTCCACAGCATTGCCCTGGCAGAGGGGCAGGGAAAATGTATTGGCTGTGTGCAGCAGTCCATGGAGACCCCCACAGGCCCAGGCAGCTGCTGCCAGGTGGAGACAAACTCTGCTGCCCAGGAGGGTCTCATAGTGCAGGGGTCTGCAGATGGCAACATAGCGATCGTAGGACATGGTGGTGAGGAGAGAAAATTCTCCTGCAAACAAGCAGAATACAAAAAAGACCTGAGCTGCACATCCTGTGTAGGAGATGTCCCTGGTGTCCCACAAGGAATTGGCCATGGACTTGGGGACTGTGGTGGAGATGCAGCCTATGTCTGTGAGAGCAAGGTTGAGGAGGAAGAAGTACATGGGGGTGTGGAGGTGGTGTTCCCAGGCTATGGTGGTGATGATGAGGCCATTGCCCAGCAGGGCAGCCAGGTAGATGGCCAGGAAGAGGCAGAAGTGCAGGAGCTGCAGCTGCCTTGTGCCTGAGAATGGCAGGAGGAGGAAGTGGGTGCTGGAGCTGCTGTTGGCCATCTGCTACCCTTTGTGCACAGTGCAGTAGCCAAAAGGCAAAGGCAGTCACAAGTCAATGGAGCACAACCAAAGCCATTTCTCAGCCCCTGATACAGAGACTGAAGTTTTCTTTTTGAGGAGACCTCCCTCCAGCTCTGTTGCTGGACCCTTTTGTGCTGGCTGAGCATGCAGGGAAGAGCAGAGACTCTTCCTGCTTCCTGCTGCTGAGTCAGTCCTGCTCTGCAGCAGGGCAGTGGTGGAGGTAGCAGCAAGCTCTGGTGTCCACTTTCATATGAGTGAGTCCCAAAGCAGAAAGGCTTCTCAGCATCTCCCAGTGCTAAGGAGAGAGGGTAGAAAAAGGCAGGTCCTGAATGTTTTAGGCTTTTGTACTCCAGCTGCCCACATCTCCCCCCCAGAGTGTTCATGGCTGACACAAGTTCTCATACACAGCATTTCTGCTGCCCTCAGGGGGAGCAGAGAGAGCAGAAGCCTGCAAGGCAAGAGGCTGCCTGTGGCTCAGAGCAGAGTGAGGGGAGCTGCTCTGGCCCTGCTGCCACTTCCCCACTTCTCTGGGCTTGTGCCCTGCTGAGCTGGAGCTGATCACACTCCCATGTGCCCCTGAAGAGCCACCAGACACTGCTGAGAGCAGAGGGATCCACCACAGACCACTCAGTGTCTCAGCCTCTCTCAAGGTCTCAGCACCACACTTGCAGCCCAGCACACTCAGGGCTCATTGCAACACCCAATGGCATTTCCTCTCCTGTGGCAGCTCTGCCTCTGCTGCAGCTCTGGCTGCAGAGGAGGTGCTTCACACCTTGGAGCCCATGACCCTGGTGGCACAGGCTATTCTGGGGAGGAAGAGGAGGCCAAGGGCCTTGCTCAGAGGAAGGATCTGGCCTGGAGGGGATCAGATGGAGATGTCTGAATGCTCCCTCCCACAACATTGATGGGTTCAGTTTCCTTCCCTGATCAGATCCCTGCTGCCTGGAGGTTCTCACCCTGGCAGGAGTGTGCTGGGGGATGGATTTGCCCTGCTCACAGAGCCCAGCCCAGCCCCTCTGCACTCACCCTACAGAAACTGCCTGTTTGCAGGGCACTGGCTGGCCTGGGCTGTCGCCATGAGAGTCCAGCCAGGGTGCTGCTGCTGCTGTCCACAGGCAGAGGAGTGGCTGAAGCTCTTAGGAGGCTCCCCCAGACCTCCTGACCACTCCAAGATACCCTCCCCAGGTTCAAGGACTTGTTCCAGCTTGAATGGTCCTTTGCTACCCCTCTTTCTCTCCCCACTTCCTTGTCCTCAGAACAGGAAACTGCAAACACAGACTCAGAACTCTTCTTCTTTAGAGCAGACCCTGCTTGGACCTTGTCTTGAAACATCCCTTTGGAAGTTCCTGGTGCTGAGCTGCAGCTGTGAGCAGCCCTGACCCACACAGCAGCCTCTCCAGAGCAGAAGGACCCTGCCGCACCCTGCTCTGCACTGCCAGGGGTGGATCCTTTCACCCACAGCTTCTCCCTACAGCCAGCATCAGCTGTGGCTGTGACAGCTTTAGGAGATACCTCTTGGAACTGCACCTGAATTGCCCAGCACCCACAGCCTCACTGTTTCAGTGACTGCAGTGACTTCTCCTCCAGTAAGCTCTCAGCATCCTCCAGTCCTGGCCACCTTGAAGCTCTCTCTGCCTGAGATCCTCTGGCAGTGTCCTCAGCCCTGCTGTGCTGTGCAGAGGAGCTGCTCCTGGCCAGAGCTGTCTCTGCAGCACTGCCTTCTTGTCAGCAGCACCTTCCAGCCCAGGAGCCTGGCCTGGCTCAGCACAATAGAACAGCCCAAGGCATTTAGAAGAGCCCTCTGGTGGCTTTGTTGCCAAGTCCATGAACCTCAGAGACTGAGAAGCTGATGAAACCTCTGCAGAAGCCAAAGTCAGATTCAAACTCTGAAGTTTTCTTCTACTCTTAATGGGTCCCAGTGAAGCATACTGGGAAAGGTCCCCAGGGGCTGCTTAGAGCAGAAGGAGACAGTGGATGCAAGGGAAGCATCACTGGAGGCACTGAAGAATCTCCAGGCTGTGGTGAGAGCAGAGACCTGAGGCAGTGCTGACAGGTCAGGACAAGCAGCTCAAGGTGGCTCTGCTGCTGAGCAAACCTGGAGGGGTTTCATTGATCCAAAAGGTCCAAGCCCTGACCCCCAGCCCCTGGCATGGCAGATCCTGTCCCTCACCTGTGGCTCTGGGCTCTGCTGGGGGCCGTGGGTTGAGTGAGGAGGCAGTGAGCAGGGTAGGACCTTGTCAGGTTTTGCTGTGGTTTTGCTTGCAAAGAGACAACCCTGCTGAAAAGGAATGAAATGTACCTTTAAAAATCAGATGCTTTGTGCACTAAAAACCTCTCCAATTACTCAGAAAACCTTGGCAAGAATGAGAGGTTCAGCAGTATTTAATGAGCCCCATGGAGTATTTGGGCTGATTACATCCTCCTTAGGTACTGCCAGCAGACTCTGCCAGGTACTGCCAAAAGCCTCTCAACAAGTCCAAGGCAGAAGGAAACTCCAAAGTGCCTGAAGCACTGATTGGCCTCACTGAGGCTTGTTCCTGACAAAGGCTCCCCAGGGACTCCTTAGAGCAGCTTGTTAGAGGCCAAGATTGCAGGGAGGGCAAAGGCAAGTGCAGGGCAGAAAAACTTGCCTTTGGGTGTGTGAAGCAGAAAGGCCAAGCCCTGACCACTGCCCTTGCAATAGAAGAACCTCAAAGCCTCAAAGCCAGGTTCTCCTCACAGGCCTTGGTGGCAGAGGCACTGCCAGAGCCAAGGGCACAAAACCTTGGTCCTGTTTGGCCTCTCATCCTTGCCAGCCCTTGGCCATCCCTACTGCAGCCTTCTCCTACACTGTCCCATGCCTGCAGCTCTTTCCCTTCAGGCTGCTGACACCAATCTTGCTTCCCAACCCAGCTCTCCCCCTGCCATTTCCATCCCTTCCCTGAGCTGTCTCAGCTCTCCCTGCCTTTCCTGGCACCTCTGGATGGCCTCATTCATAGTACTCTGCCCTTTGAGGGACATTTCTTTGGCCTCATCTCCACTCTGAACCTTCCAAGCTGCTCTTTTGAAGTTTTGGCTCTTCCCACTCCCCAGAAGAGTTTCCACCTCTCTGAAACCACCCTTCAGTCATGTGCACAACTGCTCTGGCAGTGCCCTGACTCCATTCGCAGGCTGAAGCAGCCCAGGTCCCTCAGCCTCTCCACAGAGATGTCAACCCCCATCCTGGCAGATTCTCCTCTGCAGCCTCCCCATTTCCTCCCTACTCTTCCAGACTGGAGAATGCTTCATCCAACACCAATCATCCAGAGGTGGCCACAGCAGTGCTGTCTGAGGGATGACAACTCCTGTGTCTGGTTGGCCACACTCCTGCACAGCCTGCTGCAGTTGGTGTTCTGTGTGCAGGGTCTGCTCCCTCCCAGGCTATTTTTGGAATGGTTCCTCCCAGATGCTGTGGTGTCTTTCTGACTGGAATGGACACACCAGAACATTTGGCTCCAAAGAACAGGCAGAGAGTTCGTACTGTGTGGGGCCCAGTCTGTCAAGAGTGGGAAAAGGATGTAGGTTGTATGGGAAAGAGACACAGATGAGTGGTTGGAAGGCTTCAGGTGGTGTAGCCTTTCCTGGGAGTGGGCACAATCTGTCCTGGGAAGGAGTCCTGTTATTCCTGTTATTAATATTTAATAGTTGGCTGTTGGTGATGCAGAATGGAGTCAATATGGATGACCAATGTGATCCAGTGTTGTTCATTTCTTAAGGGAACCTCCACAGCTTCTATAGACTCGGGGAGCATCATTGGCACAGCTTCATTGGCTCCCTACCAGTGACCACACACAGCACAGTTATAGATTTTTGGTCACGCTACTAATACCACATGAGGTTGTTGATGCAGGTGTGTGTCCTGTTATTCCCAGATAACTCTCTGTGTTTATAGCTACCAGTGCCCTGCTTTAGTTACATGCTGCAGGCACAGCACTGCTTTGCTACACTGCTAGCCACTTCTGCACTTATGCTGAGCATGGCCTACCACCATGTCAGGCTCTAAGCCTACACTGCCATTGCTCACACTGCTTACTGCTCCATTGCCAACAAATCCCCCTTTTTGTTTTGTGTAGCAATCTGCTCATGGGAGTTGTTCCCATCCCATACAAGATACTCTTTGCATACACAGAAGCAAGCCAGTTAAAGCTAAGCGGATAGCAAAGCAAAACTCCTGTAGCGCAGCATTTCCGACAGACTGATGTACCCCATACAAGGCACAATGCTTAAGCTCAGCTAGTTAGAATGTTCTAGCAGGGCTGGCATAATACATGGTCAAAGATAGCAAACCTTGTAAAGAAGAACTTAGATCTTAACAGTTCTGACCTTTACATTTCACTCTTCTTATTGGCAGAGAAGACTTGATTGTGCCTGAACACATTGCACACAGAGATTCAGACACAAAATCCAATCCTCTGCACTGTCTTTTACAATCTGCTTTAGGGTATGTTATATCTTTATTTTTCTCTAGGATGGTCAAATCATTGAATGTTTTTATGGCAGCAAGATTTCTTTCATCTGTAAAGGTAGATCTGGCCAGGCTCTAGCTTCACAGACAGAAAACTTGCAGGCAAACAGCAGGAGCAAAGGAGCTTCATTGCTTTGCCCAATAGAAAATTACCCATAATATGTGGTTTTTGCTCATCCTAGTAATACTGATCCCTTAATTTTCACACAACAGTTAAGCAGTCATGACACTCAGTTATAAGTTAGCTGCTTTCTGTTGACCTCTTGGATTACTGTGACAGTCGCTGAGGTCAGTGCTAGGCAGGTTTGCTGACTGTCATCTTCATGACAGTTGTGCCGTGTTTGTGCTGTCTTGTGGTGAGAGGGTTGCAGCACTTTGCAAAGTTGATGTTTCTAGGTGTTGACATGAGCCAATGTGGCCGGTTGAGGCTATACCTTTAAGAAAGAGACAGTTGCTGAACACTCTGGCTGAATGTTTTTATAGTTGAACAAAACAAGATAGTCTAAACTAATTTCATTGGTGGCTTGTGGGGAGCAGTTTCGAGTTTGGGTTCCGTTGGTTCAGTCTGTGTCTGGTCTGGGTGCAGGCTGGGTGCAGTCTGTGCTTCTCTGTCCTGTGGGCTGGACGGCTTCTCTCTTTCTGAAGCAGGAACGGCCTTGAGTTAACAGCTAACCAGATAAGAACACTAATTCTTGCATGTGCTTTTTAGCTAACAGAATTTTTCTTCCTTAATTGCCTTTCTCTCTCTCTCTAACCCTTTTTTTTGGAAAAAGGGGAGGTGGGGAGGGAGAGAGGGGGGTTCAGGGAACCCCCCTGGCCGGCAGGAGGGAAAAGGTTTTTCTGCATTGTGTTCATTGCTGTATTTTCCTGTTATATATTGTAAATATTGTATATTTGTGTATATTTCATTGCATTCCATTTCTGCCTGTAAATATAGCTTTCATCTGCTTTTCCGACTGAGCTAGCTGTGGTTTCTTTCCCTGTGTGTGGGGAGGGAACTTTCTCACCCCACCACATATTTTTAATTGGCGGCCCAACGCGCGGCTTGTGGATAGTTGCTGTCCAGAAGCAGAGCAAAAGTTGCTTGATTTATTGTCTGCTCAGGTCGGAGTTGCAAGGATGAAAGTGTTTCGGCTTTTAGAGCGTTTGGTCTTTTCAATTTGTTTGGTACTGGTCTACAAGTACTTCCTGGGAGTGATTTGCGATCGCTTAGGCAGATACTTGATGTATAAATTTTATTTATGGTTTAAGTATAAGATTCAGCTTCTCTATGACCGGTGCCTGGGATTCTTTTGGCTTAATAGATACAGGAATGTGACCTCAACAACTCTGCCCATAGAGATAAAGGAGTTTATATCCCAGTAGGGGAAAGGATCATTTTAAGTGATGGCTGGGATCCAAAGGTGATTTATTTGATGTGTGCAATCCTGCTGTTGGTGATAAGCAATGCGTACTTGTTATATGCTCTGAACGGGGAGAGGAAGGTATCTAAGGCCTGCTTGGTAATTAGGCGTAGACCCAAGAGGAGAAAGAACAGCTCTAACTCGACCCCAGAAATATCTAGTGATGAGGAGAATGCAGGATCTGTATAAGTTAAAGATAAAGCTAAAAATTCCATCGGAAAGGCTGCCCTGAACGGTGCTGTTGGTGGTTCTGGCAATCAGCCAGCTGCAGCGGCAGTGCCTAACATGGCGGCTCCCCCGTCCTCGGCAGCCATTAGCAAGGCACAGCCAGTTCCTCCTTCTCTTCAGCAGGGACCGGAAGTGTCCTCCACAGCAGCTGATCCGTCTCAAAACCTGTCAGCTTCTGTTAAGCCAGCTGTAAATTCAAACACAGCTCCAGTTAAGCAGGTAGCTGTTTTAAAGACGAGAGGTGGAAAGACCAAAGCTGATTCAGATGCTGATGCTGGTGAGGGAACTTCTGCTTTAAGAGACCCTGCTGAGGAGGAGGAGAAGATTTGTCTTAAAGATATAGCCGAGTTATTGAGAACATCACTGGATGGAGATGCAGGGCAAATTGCTGACAGCAGGACAACAAGAGGTGGTACTCCTGACCTTAAAGAGATTCTTAGGAGAGTGACAATGAGATTAATGGGACAACAAGTTCAGGAAGAGGAGGAAGAGGAGGAGTCAGATGATATTTTGGACTGTTCTTCACCAAGGGAAGAGATAAGGAATGTGCATAAATATTATATCAGAGCAGATAAGGAGCCAATCCTAGCTTGGCTTGGTAGATGCTACGATACAGGTGCTCCAGCTCTAATGGTTGGAGACAAGTCAGCAGCTCAACTAGGAACTCTCTCAAAGGATAATGGAATAGATAGACATCTAGGTAGGACTCTCGGTAAGGTGACTCTCTGGATACGCCTTTTAATGGCAACCCTCATGAGATATCCTTCCCGAGATGATCTCCCATGGAATCCTAAGCCCTGGACTACCATAGAGGAAGGAATTAAGCGTCTGAGAGAATTTGCTGTTAGAGAGGTACTCTGGTGGCCATGAGACTCTGAATCCTGATGAAATTCCTGTAGGAACTGGTCTTGCTAAAAAGCTCATCAAACTTGCTCCTCCTAATTATGCAAATATTCTGGCAAGCAGAATTGTGGCAAGAAGTTATAGCGGAGCTTCTCCTACGGTTGGCCAATTCACTGATCAAATGAGACAATTGGAGGATAGCATGACACGTGTTTCGTTGGTTTCAGCCATTGAAACTCTGTCTGGAAAAAATTGAGAATTGCATGAAAGAGCTGAAGGATTAATTTAAAAATACCATTTCCCAATTGGCACAGAGAGATAATTCCAATTCTTCCTCCGGATGGATACAGGTTTCCTCTGTGAGGAATAGATGTCCTCCAAGGATGTCATTCCAAAACAGGGCATTCCAAAACAGATCCAACCAAAACAGACCACCGAGGCAGTCGCGTGGAAGTATTTGGATAACTCTGCGTGATCAGTTTGGTGAGAACATGAACAGATGGGATGGTCAACCAACTGCTAATCTTTTCAGGAGACTGAGGGAACTGCAAAGTGGCAGAACCCGGGGTAGCAATACCAGAAGGGTAGCTGTTACTTCTACAGTTCCCCAGGACAACTCTAATAGCTCCAACAGTGGCTCCAGTTCTAACACTGCACACTGTGCTCATTGCACATGTGGGCATCTTCCCCATAACTAGGGGTGCCCTGCCTCCCGCCAGGGGGGAGGAGAGGGGTAACAGAGATAACAGAACCTATTGGGATGTGTCCATCCAGTGGCCTGGCACTTCACAATTTCAGAAGTACAGGGCCTTGGTTGACACAGGGGCTCAGTGCACCATAATGCCATCAAATTATCAGGGATCAGAAGCTATAACTATTCTGGGAGTCACTGGTGGATCTCAAGAGTTAACTAAGGTGGAGGTTGATATAAGTTTAACTGGTAAACAGTGGAGGAAGCATACAGTTGTGACCGGACCTGACGCACCTTGTATTTTGGGAATTGATTTTCTGAGAGAAGGGCGTTTCAAAGACCCTAAAGGTTACAAATGGGCTTTTGGAGTAGCATCTGTAGAAATTGATGGACAAAACTGAAGCTGTCTGTTAGACCTGATCTTTCTGATGAATCTGCAGTTGTGGGACAACACAAGATTGAGGACATTAATTGCCCGTTGCTTCTCAGACTGTGCATCACAGACAATACAGAACCAACCTGACTCTTTTTGCCCATCCAGAATCTGATTCGTCAGTTGGAGAGTCAGAAAGTCATCAGCAAAACTCATTCCCCTTTCAACAGTCCAGTGTGGCCTGTGCGAAAGCAGAATGGAGACTGGCGTCTGACAGTCGACTACCGAGCTCTGAATGAAGTAACTCCACCTCTGAGTGCAGCAGTACCAGACATGATGGAACTCCAGGATGAGCTGGAATCCAAAGAGGCCAAAGGGTATGCTACCATAGACATTGCTAATGCCTTCTCTATTCCCATAGCAGAGGAATGCAGGCCTCAGTTTGCTTTCACCTGGAGAGGAATCCAGTACACTTTCAACAGATTGCCAATGGGCTGGATCCACAGCTCCAGCATCTGTCATGCGGTGATCCACGAGGCTCTGGAGAAAGGTGGTGCTCCAGAACACATCCAGTTCATCGATGATATCATCGTCTGGGGTAAAACTGCTGAGGAAGTCTTCGAGAAAGGTAACAAAGTCATTGACATTCTTCTGAATGCAGGTTTCGCCATCAAGCGAGACAAGGTGAAAGGACCTACCAGAGAGATCCAGTTTCTGGGAGTGCGGTGGCAGGATGGACGCCGACACATTCCAGTGGATGTGGTAAATAGAGTCTCTACCATGGCAAATCCCATGAACAAGCAAGAAACTCTACGTTTCTTGGGGATAGTGGGATTGTGGAGACTGCACATTCCTGGATACAGTCAGATTGTGAAACCTCTGTATGATGTGACTCGAAAGAGAAACAATTTCCACTGGGGACCTGAACAACAAGCAGCCTTTGACCAGATAAAGCAAGAGGTAGTTCAAGCAATGGGTCTGGGACCTGTCCGAGATGGTCCAGACATTAAGAACATTTTGTACACGGCTGCAAGTGACAATGGTCCAACCTGGTGCTTGTGGCAAAGAGCTCCAGGTGAGACACGTGGACGACCTCTTGGTTTCTGGAGTCGAGGTTACAGAGTTTCAGAGGCTAATTATACTCCAACAGAGAAAGAGATTCTAGCTGCCTATGAAGGAGTGAAAGCAGCTTCTGAAGCGATTGGAACTGAATCACAACTTCTCTTAGCTCCCAGATTACCAGTTTTGAATTGGATGTTCAAAGGCAAAGGTTCCACACCACATCATGCAACAGACTCTACCTGGTCTAAGTGGATGGCTCTGATAACACAGAGAGCTCGAATGGGAAATCTTGAAAGACCTGGTCTGGTGGAGGTGATCTCAAGTTGGCCTGAAGGTACCAACTGCACTAAACCTCCAGAGGAGAGAGTGACTCGTGCTGAGGAAGCTCCTCCTTACAATGACCTTTCTGATGATGAAAAGAAATATGCTCTGTTCACAGACGGTTCCTGTTGTCTTGTCGGGAACAAGCGAAGGTGGAAGTCTGCAGTGTGGAGTCCAACATGCCGAGTTGCAGAGGCAAAGGATGGAGAAGGAGAATCCAGTCAGTTTGCAGAGGTAAAAGCTGTCCAGCTAGCTCTCGACGTAGCTGAACGTGAGAGGTGGCCAAAGCTTTATCTCTACACCGACTCATGGATGGTAGCCAATGCTCTGTGGGGTTGGCTAAAGAACTGGAAAAAGAATGGTTGGCAGAGAAAAGGAAAGCCTATATGGGCAGCTGAGCTGTGGCAGGACATTGCTGATCGAATTGAGAGAATTCCAGTGAAGGTGAGACACATTGATGCTCACATCCCTAAGAGCAAAGCTACTGAGGAACAGCAACACAACCATCAGGCAGATCTAGCTGCAAGAGTTTCTCAAGTAGACATGGACTCTGATCTTGATCTCGACTGGAAACACCGAGGTGAGATATTCTTAGCTCGGTGGGCTCACGATTCATCAGGACATCAAGGCAGAGATGCAACCTACCAGTGGGCATGTGACAGATCCATAGACATTTCCATGGATGCTATCACACAAGTCATCCATGACTGTGACATTTGTGCTGCTATTAAGCAGGCAAAGAGAATTAAGCCCTTATGGTATGGTGACAGATGGTCCAAGTACAAGTATGGTGAAGCTTGGCAAGTTGACTACATCACTCTACCACGTTCTCGTTCTGGTAAGCAGTATGTGCTTACTATGGTAGAGGCAAACACCGGATGGTTGGAAACTTATCCAGTTCCACATGCAACTGCACGCAACACCATTCTTGGTCTGGAGAGACAAATCCTGTGAAGACACGGAACTCCAGAGAGGATCGAGTCAGACAATGGAACTCATTTCAAAAACAACCTTGTACAGAGCTGGGCCAAAGAGCACAGCATCGAGTGGATATTCCACATCCCCTACTATGCACCAGCTGCAGGGAAGATTGAACGCTACAATGGTTTGCTGAAGACCACTCTTAAAGCCATGGGGAGTTGGGTAAAACTGTTTGGGTATTTTCTCCCTCAGGAGAGGCTAAACCTGTCCGAGGGGTGGTTTCAGCTGAAGGTCCGGGTCACACTTATTGGGTAATGCAAGAGAATGGTGAAATTCAGTGTATTCCACAAAGAAATCTAACTTTAGCTGAAAGAGTTTAATTTCAGAGTGTTGTACAGCTACATCGCGCCCAAAGGAAGAATCCATGAGGAATCAATGGTGCACAAACCCTGAGAACACTGAGAGCCCTGAGTCAACTGAGAAATACAATACAATACAATACAATACAATACAATACAATACAATACAATACAACAGGTTGGAAGAGACCTTCAAGATCATCACGCCCAACCCATCAACCAATCCAACCCACCCAAAACACAACACAGTACCATACAGTACAATACAGTACAAAAGAGTACAATACAGTACAATACAGTACAATACAACCCACCTAAACAACCAAAAAACTAAACCCTGGCACCAAGCACCCCATCAAGCCTCTTCTTGAACACCTCCAATGAAGGTGACTCCACCACTTCCACAGGCAGCTGATTCCAGTGGGCAATCACTCTCTCAGTATAGAACTTCTTCCTAACTTCAAGTCTAAACCTGCCCTGGCGCAGCCTGAGACTGTGTCCTCTTGTTCTGGTACTGGCTGCCTGGGAGAAGAGACCAACCTCTGCCTGGCTACAACCTCCCTTCAGGTAGTTGTAGAGAGCAATAAGGTCACCCCTCAGTCTCCTCTTCTCCAGGCTAAGCAACCCAGCTCCCTCAGCCTCTCCTCATAGGGTTTGTCTTCCAAACCCCTCACCAACTTTGTTGCCCTTCTCTGGACACGCTCCAGTAAGACAACATCTTTCTTAAACTGAGGGGCCCAGAACTGGACACAGTACTCAAGGTGCGGCCTAACCAGTGCAGTGTACAGGGGCAGAATGACCTCCCTGCTCCTGCTGGCCACACTGTTTCTGATGCAGGCCAGGATGCCATTGGCCTTCTTGGCTGCCTGGGCACACTGCAGGCTCATGTTCAACCTACAATCAACCAGCACCCCCAGGTCCCTCTCTGCCTGGCCGCTCTCCAGCCACTCTGACCCCAGCCTGTAGCACTGCATGGGGTTGTTGTGGCCAATGTGCAGAACCCGGCACTTGGAAGTGTTAAATCTCATGCCGTTGGATTCTGCCCATCTGTCCAGCCTGTCGAGGTCCCTCTGCAAAGCCTCTCTGCCCTCCAGCAGATCAACTCCTGCCCCCAGCTTGGTGTCGTCCGCAAATTTACTGATGATGGACTCGATGCCCTCATCCAGATCATCAATAAAGATGTTGAAGAGCATGGGCCCAGCACCGATCCTGGGGCACACCACTAGTGACTGGCCGCCAGCTGGATGTGGCTCCATTCACCACCACTCTCTGGGCTCGGCCCTCCAGCCAGTTCCTAACCCAACGCAGTGTGCTCCCATCCAAGCCATGGGCTGCCAGCTTGGCCAGGAGTTTGCTGTGGGGGACGGTGTCAAAGGCCTTGCTGAGGTCCAGGTAGACCACATCCACAGGCCTCCCCACATCAACCAGGCGGGTCACCTGATCATAGAAGGAGATCAGGTTGGTCAAGCAGGACCTGCCCTTCCTAAAGCCATGCTGGCTAGGCCTGATCCCTTGGCCATCCTGTAAGTGCTGCATGATCCAACTCAAGATGACCTGTTCCATAATCTTGCCTGGCACTGAGGTCAGGCTGACAGGCCTATAATTCCCTGGCTCATCCAACCGGCCCTTCTTGTGGATGGGCACCACGTTGGCCAGCTTCCAGTCTTCTGGGACCTCTCCAGTGAGCCAGGACTGCTGAAAAATGAGGGAGAGTGGCTTGGCCAGCTCATCTGCCAGCTCTCTCAGCACCCTAGGATGGATCCCATCCAGTCCCATAGCCTTGTGGGGGTCCAAGTGGCTGAGAAGATGTCTAACTGCCTCCTGGAGCAGCAGGAAATCATGCAGCTCCCTGGCTCCTTCTGCCAGCTCTGCAGGCCAGCTGTCTGGAAGACATTCTGTCCTGCTAGTAAAAATTGAGGCAAAGAAGGCGTTAAGTACCTCTGCCTTTTCCTCATCCTTTTTTACAATGTTCCCTCCATGTCAACCAAGGAGTGGAGGCTGTCCTTGCCTTCTTCTTGCTATTGATGTATTTATAGAAGGACTTTTTGTTGTCCTTCACAGCAGAGGCCAGTCTAAGTTCTAAATGGGCTTTTGCCTCCCTAATTTTCTTCCTGCATGTCCTAGCAACATCCCTAAACATTCCATAAGTTGCCTCCCCTTTCTTCCAGAGATGGTACACCCTCATTCATTGCATTCCATTGTAGAGTGCAGGTTTTGCTTGTAAATACAGATTCATTTGCTTCTAACTGTGTTGGTCTGGCAAAGTTCATGTTGGGGGAAAACTCCAACCCATCACAAAAAACTATAAAAAACTGGTGCCTATTCAATGTGGAGCAATTGCTTGATTGATTAATTGCTGCTCAGAGTAAGGAAGCAAAATGAAGCTGTTTTGGGTTTTGTGGCATTTGATGTATTCTGCTCTGACTGGGATTCTGTACAGATGGTGTGTGGCCTTTTAGTTGGGTAAGCTGGGAAGATATTTGGCATATAAACTGTCCCTTTGGTTTAAACGGAAGCTGAAAATGCTGCATGAGCGCTGCATGGGATTTCTGTGGCTTAACAGCTATGATAATGTGACTGTGACTGTTCCTGCAGGAATACATCAATTCAGCATTCCTGTTGCAGAGAGTTATGTGAGCAGCTGGGACCCCAGAATGATTTTACTGATGGCACTGCACCGAGAGAGACGAGCAGCGAATAGCTGTTCTGCTTTCAGACGCAGCAGAAGCAGACGTTGTAGGGCTAGTTCTAACTCAAATGCAGACATTTCCAGTGATGAGGAAGACACAGAAACAGGACAAACAGGACAAACAGGGGGAAACAGGAAGACAGGAGTTAATGGGAAAGCAACTCTGAGACCAGCAGCAGTTCTGGCATTCAGCCAGCGGGGGGCAGACGCAGCTCACAACAGCAGTGCCAGCGGCTGTGGCTCCACCGGCAGCCATTAACGAGGCAAAATCTCTTCCGCCTGCAGCAGCAGGAATGGAAGCGAGTTCCACAGCAGCCCCTGGGTCCCAAAGTCCACCTGCCAGTGGTGTTCCCTTGCAAACCCCTTCTGCTTCTGCAAAGTCTGCTGTAAACTTAAATGCAGCTCCAGTTCAACAAATCACAGCTTTGGATAAAAGGGGCAGGCACAAGGCAGATGCAGAAGAACCGAAAGGACAGCAAGATCCGTCTGCTGGTCAGGGACCTTCTGCTAAAAAGGATCCTTCTGAAAATGGAGAGAAAGTTTGCCTTAAAGATAGAGCTGAATTGCTGAGGCCTTCAGTGGAGAGTGGAGATGCAGGACAGGATACAGGTTCTGGTAAGTCAGGAGATAATGGAGGTGCTTCTGAACTTAAAGATGTCCTGCGGAGGGCAGCAGCAGGATTATGGGGACAGCCACTTCAAGAGGAGGAGACTGATGAAGAGAACATCCAAGCAGCTAATGCCCCCAGGCAGGAAATCAGGCATGTAAGAAAGGATTACATTAGGGGAGAGAATGAGCCAATTCTTACATGGCTAGGCAGGTGCCACGATACAGGGACCCCTGCTTCAGTAGTGGGGGACAAGTCAGCATCTCAGCTTGGAACCCTCTCAAAAGCCAGTGGAATAGATAGGCATCTAGGCAGGTACCTTGGTAAGGTTCCTGTGTGGACATGCCTTTGACTGGCAGCTCTTAGGAGGTGTCCATCCAAAGATGACCTTCCATGGAACCCTAAGGCTTGGAATGCCATAAATGAGGGAATTAAGTGTGCTGACAAGATTAACCATGGTCCACATCTAGGACGCAGTCACACACAGGCAGTAGAAGGATAAAATCTTATTTGATAGAGAAAGTCCTTCCATGTCTTGGTCTTTGCTGCCACCTCCTGTCCTTCTAACAACATTGCAGTCCCCATGTCTTCTGTCTTGTGTTTTGCCTGTTGGTCCTCTGCCAATCCCACAGAACTGTCCTTCCTTGTCAGTGAGGCCCAGGGGTGTGAGAATCCAGCCTGCTCTCCAGACTCAGCCTTAGTTCTCTCTCTGTCTAGAGCTGCCATCTGCTGCTCTAGCTCCATTTGCTCTCCCAAGCTCCAGGATTACTTGATTGATGTCAGAAAGCTAATCTCTGAACTAGTGGGATAGTTTCTAACAGTTAGTGAGAAAGTTCAGAAGTCTCCTTCCCTCAGCTGTCCTGCTGAGTGTTCTGGGCAGGGATCAGGTGAGGGCCAGTTCTGAGAGGCAGAGGTTGGGTTGAAGCCTGGGATTAACACCCAAAGGTCAATGCCAAGGGTAAAGGCTGGAGCCAGGATGAGCAATGGGGGCAGAGTCAGGGTCAGGAGTGGGTTTGGAGGGGCTGAGGTGTAAGGGGTGAGGTTAGGGATTGGCTCAGCTCCACTGCATTGGAGCAGGGCACTGAGTAGAGGGGATGGGAGGGGCCCAGGCTGGACTGGGAGGGCATCCTAGAATCCAGTCTGTACTGGGAGGTGCTAAAAGCATTCAGTCTGTCATGGGAGCTGTGAGAGTTTCAATTCAGACCCCGAGGAGACCCCCAGACACCTGGGGGAGAGTTGGGTGGGGAGAGAGGAATACACTTCCCTGCCATGGAGCCCTGCACCCATGCCTGGTGAAGGACGACAAGGACCCCCTGATGAGAAGCAAGCTCCAGGGCTGGCCAGGAATGGATCTTGATCAGATTCCTGATGTCTTCTTTTTGCCTTGTCTTTCTTGGCTGTAATGCTGCTCATTGGACACTCACTGGAAAATGAAAAAGGCTCCAGCAAAAGTTTCCAACCTACCACAGCCTGGGACTGCAGACACAGTGCTGTTAGGCCTGCCCTAGGAACTGTCTGCAACTAAGGCAGCAGCTGAGCTGACCACAGACTCAAGTGCAGGAGGAGTGTGGTTCTCAGCTGACTGCACCCACTGTGTGGGATGCAAATGGCAACAGAAAGCTGCAGTGCTGGAGGCTGGCACTGGGAAGACTGTGGCAGAGGAAGGTGGTGCACAGGTAGGAGGATTGCCCTGCACTCATGCTGGCAGCAGAGAATGGTGCCCCTGCTATTCACACTGATTCCTGTGCAGCCTCCAAGGGTGCCACTGAATGGATGTGTCAGGGGGAATCCAATCAATCAGGAGAGCTGGAGACTGGCAATGACTCTGAGAAACAGGTCACTCAAGACCCTCAAAGGCAGGAGGGGTCAAAGGCCATGCACAGAAGGGAAGAGCTGCTGCAAAATGGAACCAGCAGGCAGATCACCCAGCAAGAATTCCTGTGGTGAACAATGAAGGGGAAGATTGAGCAAGATTGGCTCAGTGGCTGCACACCAGAAGAGGCCACCCAGAGAAGGCCAACCTCTATTCTGAGTGCCAGGCTCGAGGGAGGTCAGTTTGAAACACTTGAAACAATTCTTACAGCTTGGCCACAATGTTGGGTAAGGCTGAAGGCCAACCACCCAAAGCAAGCTTCTGCCCCACAGATCAGACACAGCAAGACTCTGTGGAGCCCCTGGCAAGTTGATTATGTTGGCCCTTGGAAAACCTCTCCTGGGAAAAGTTATATCCTGGTAGGAGCAGAAGTGGTTTCAGGATGAGCCATGGCCACAGCTCTTCAGCACTGCCAAAGGAGCTCAAAGGATTTAAGCTCTGGAGAAATGGTTCAGCATTCTAGCTGTGCTGAGTGTGTCCAAAGTGCCAATGGATCACACTTCACAGTGAGCACAGTGCAAGTCTGGGCGCAAGGAGAATGAATTAAAGGAGTGTTCCACAGCCCATATTATCCTCAGGCTAATGGTGTAGCTGAACAGACCAATGGTCTTATTGCAAGTCATGCTGATAGCTCGAGGCACAGCTGGGACTCATGGTTGGCACAAGCAGTTTTTACTGCCAGCAGCTGATGAGGAATAGATGGAAGCCCCAAAATTCAAACATTTAGTCCCATGGAACTAGTGATGGCTGCTGCCCTTGGCCCTGATGGACAAAGGAGTGAATCCTACCACAGATAGAGATAGCCCAACCTGTAGTAGTGAAGCTACTGTCCATTGGCATTGTGCCCATGATATGCTCAGAGGCTTCTATGCCTGGGAAACCTTGGATGGGATTGGGATTGGGCAGGGACCGCAATGGGGAGGTTGGGAAGGGTGAGGAACAAAGTTGTCCCTTCAATGTCAGAGCTGAAGGACAGATTTCCCTGCAAGTGCAGATGTCCTGGTGAGACAGCCTGGGTCAGTGTCACTTGGGGAATTATCATCTCTGCTCTGAGCTGAAAGCTAACAGAATATTCTCCCTTTGATATGAAAGAAATACTAAAGGAGCTTTGTGAGGAGCACTTTGAAACCTTGAAGGAAACTACAGAGACACAAAGAGCTCTTCGGGCACTTGGGGATCATTGCCTGAGCCTCACACACTGAGAGGAGACTGAAGGAATCTGCTCAAGAAGTCAGAAGCAGAACAAAAATTCCTTCAAGTACTAATTGGCCTCATTGAGGGCCATGAGCAACAAAGCCTCCCAGGGGTGGGGAGAGAAGCTCCATGGAGGCCATGATTGAAGGCAGACAAAGGCAAAGTGCAGCTGAACAAACCCTGGCCTTGGTTTCGGAAAGAGAAAGGCCAAGCTCTGAGCCTCAGGCCTTGGAAAGGCAGATCCTGAGAGCCTCCAATTCAACCTTCATCTCAGCAGCCATGGTGGCAGAAGCTGCTGCCAGAAGGAACAGGATCAAGACCTGCTTAGCCTTTCAGCCCTGCCAGAGCCCTTGGCCATCCCTCCTGCAGGCTATGCTACACTGTCCCCTGCCTGCAGCTCTTTCCCTTCAGGCTGCTGACATCCATCTGGCTTCCCCATCCAGCTCTCCCCCTGACATTTCCACACCTTCCCTCAGGCCTCTCCACTCTTGCTGCCTGTTCCTTGACACACAAAGGATCTCCAGACTCCTTCTGGGTCACCTCTTGCACCACAGCTCTACACTTTGAGTGACATTGTTTTGTCCTGGCCTCCAGTCTCAACCTTTCAGTTGCACTTTCTGAAGGCTTCCTTCTGTGTCCACAAGCAAGAAAAGCTCCATCAGCTGTCACCCCCCTTCAAGCAGGTGCACATCACCCCTGAGCCTTCACTTCCCCTGGCTAAAGGAGCTCAGCAGCTTCAGGTGCTAGATAGAGACGCCTCCCCTGTGCCAGGGGCCAAGCAGAGTCACTGCAGGGTAGGAGGGGATATAAGAGAGGGATGAGAGCACAGGAAGCAGGTTTGGGGCTGAAGTATCCAGGGGAAGGCTGAGTTCTCAGAGATGCCTTTGAGGGCTGGTGTTCAGGCCAGGGCTGAGGAGAGGCTTTGGTGTTCTGATGAGCCCAGTCTGAACTGGAAGGGCTTAAATCACAGAATCAGAGAATATGAGGGGTTGGAAGGGACCTCCATAGATCCTCCAGTCCAACCCCACTGCCAGAGCAGGATCACCCAGAGCAGGTCACACAGGAACACATCCAGGCACATTTGAATGTCTCCAGAGGAGACTCCATAACCTCTCTGGCAGCTTGCTCCAGGGTTCCAGCACTGAAGAGTCTTTTCATGCTGAGGTGGAACCTCCTGTGTTCCATCTTTCACACATTGCTCCTTGTCCTGGCACTGGGGACCACTGCCAAGAGCCTGGCACCTTCCTCTGACACCCCCCTCTGATATTGATAGCCATTGATCAGATCCCCTCTCAGGCTTCTCCTCTCCAGACTAAACAGCCCCAGGGCTCTCAGTCTGTCACAGAATCACAAAAACATTCAGGTTGGAGAAGACCCTCAGGAGCACCAAGTCCAACCAGTAACCCTACTCTACAAGGGTCAGCCCTAAACCATATCCCCAAGCACCACATCTAAACCACCTTGAAACACCTCCAGGCTTGGTGACTCCACCACCTCCCTGGGCAGCACATTCCACTCCCTGAACACTCTGGATGGGGAAATTTATTTCCTACTGTCCAGACTAAAACTACCCAGTCCTAGCTTGAGGCCATTCCCTCTTGTTCTGTCACTAATCACCTGTGAGGAGAGACCACAGCAGCCTCTCCATAACCTCCTTTCAGTTGTAGAGAGCCATGAGGTCTCCCCTCAGCCTCCTCTTCTCCAAACTAACCAGCCCCAGCTCCTTCAGTTGCTCTTCATCAGATTTCTTCTCCAGGCCCTTCCCCAGCTCCTTGCCCTCCTCTGCCCTGGCTCCAGCACCTCCACATCTCTCTTGGATGGAGGTGCCCAAAACTGAATGCAACACTCAAGGTGTGGCCTCCCCAGAGCTGAGTCCCAGGGGACAGTCACCTCCCTGCTCCTGCTGGACACAGCATTGCTGATCCCAGCCAGGATGCCTTTGGCTTTCTTGGCCACCTGGGCACACTGCTGCCTCCTATTCAGCTGCTTGTCCATCAGCACCCCCAGGTCCCTTTCTGCCAGACAGCTCTCCAGCCACACTACCCCTGGAGCATTGCTTGGGGTTGTTGTGCCCCAAGTGCAGGACCTGGCACTTGGCCTTCTTGAAGCTCCTCCTGGTAATGTTGGTCATGGATCCAATCTATCCAGGTCCCTCTGCATAGCCTCCCTACCCTCATGCAGATCAACTCTGCCACCTCACTTGGTGTCATCTGCTGACTCACTGCTGACTCACTCTGTGTCTTCATCAAGGTCACCAATAAAGATGTTAAACAGAAGGGATCCCAACACTGAGCCCTGAGGAACACCACTTGTGACTGTCCGCCACCAGCTGGATTGAACTCCACTGAGCACCACTCTTGGGCCCTTTCAGCCAGCCAGGGCTGTATCCAGCAGAGCATTGCTCATCCAAGCCAGGAGCAGCCACTTTGCCCAGGAGAATTCTGTGGGAGCAGTGCCAAAGGCTTTTGGGAAGTCTAGGGAGACAATGCCCACAGCCTTGCCCTCATCCAACAGTCACTCATCCTGCCAGAGAAGGAGATCAGGTGGGTCAGGCAGGACCCTGTCATGGTACAGGGATGCTTTTAGTGGGACTACAACCCACCAGGTGCTCCCCAGGCAGGGATGGCAGCGCCAGGCCACATCGAGTCCTCATCCCCATCTGTCACCAAGGGCCAGACCCTGCACCTTGACTGTGTGGTGGCAGGACCTGGCTCCAGCACCATCACCTGGTACAGGCATGGCAGCTCCTTGCCTGCTGGGCACCAGGTAGGGCTGGGGCAGGACAAGCATCACCCTGAGCCCTGCCCTGTCCCCCACCCTGTGACACTGATGGCTGTCCCCAACCCCAGGTCTCAGGTTCCTGGCTGCATGTGCCCCATGTCATGGCAGCTGACTCCAGTGAGTCCGTGTGCAGGACCAGCCTGGGCACTGGTGCCTGTGAGGCCTCAGTCATTGTCACTGTGGTGCCCAGCTCCAGCTCGTCCTATGGTGAGAGCAGGCTGGGTGGCACTGCTGGGGATGTGGTGGGCCCAGCCAGGTGACCACAGCTCCATCCAGATTGTAATGTGTGGAGACCAGACTGTACTGGAATGGGCCCAGGGAATGCAGCTTGTACTGGGACAGGGTCCAGGCTGTACAGGGAGGGCATAAGGGGATACAGATTTTATTGAGAAAAGGCCTAATGTGTACCTGGAGGGATGAAAGGGATCCTGATTGGACTGGCACAGGGTCCAGGTTGCAGTGGGAGAGATGAGGGTGTGCAGTTTGTACTGGGATGGATGCAGATGGTACTGGGAAGGGAGCCAGGGGATAGATTCTGTGCTGGGATGGGACCAAGGCTGCAGTGCTAAAGGACAGTAGGATCCAGTTTGTACTGGGATAAGGCCACATCTGTACTGGGAGGGGTTAGAGGAACCATGTTTAGACTGAGTCTGTACTGGAAGGGGGTCAGGGTATCCAGTTTGGATTCTGAGTAGGTGCAGTCTGTAATGGGAGGGAGGTGGGGTATGAAGGTATGAGGATACCTCCTGTTCTGATGGCAGTGCTGCTCTGGAACACAGCTCTGTCCCACAAGCAGCCCTGGTCTCCCTGCCTGCAGTCCCAGCACTGCCACCCAGCAGCACAGTGCCCAAGCTGCCAGAGCACTCAGGCCTTGCCCCAGCACAGAGGCTCAGCAGCAGAGGGTGAAAGGGCAGAAAGAGCAGCTGAGGACAGCCCAAGCTGTGGGGCTGCCTGGCACTGCTGCTGTGCTGGGACTCTGCCCCTCCACCTCTGCACACAGGCACTGCCCTGCAGCTCCACAGAAGCCTTGGAGGAAGGAACTCAAAGAAACAAGTCCCTGCAGGGTCCTTTATTGTGTTGAACACACAGGGAGCACAGCTCCTGATGTCTGCAGCCTCTGGGTCACAGCAGACAGGACAACACTGAACCAGAAATGGTTTGAAGAAAGACATTTGTGTGGCAACAACATTCTCCCAAGGGGAACAGCCCCAGCATCAGCCAGAACTCCAGCAGCCAAGCTGGGCCTACACTGAGTGACATCAGAACTGCTCTGCAGGAGAAGACAAAGAAGTTTATTGCTTCTGAAAGCATCCAGGGCTCAGTTGGCTCAGGGCAGCCTTGAGCTCCTGGTTCCTCAGGCTGTAGATGAGAGGGTTCATTGCTGGAGGCACCACTGAATACAGAACTGACACCAACAGATCCAGGAATGGGGAAGAGATGGAGGGAGGCTTCAGGTAGGCAAAGAAGGAAGTGCTGATAAACAGGGAGACGACAGCCAGGTGAGGGAGGCAGGTGGCAAAGGCTTTGTGGCGTCCCTGCTGAGAGGGGATCCTCAGCACTGCCCTGAGATCTGCACATAGGACATCACCATGAACCCAAAGAAGACAAAGAATAAACAGGCGCTGGCCACAATAAGCCAAATTCCCTGAGGTAGGATGTGGAGCAGGAGAGCTTGAGGATCTGGGGGATTTCACAGAAGAACTGATCCACAGCATTGCCCTGGCAGAGGGGCAGGGAAAATGTATTGGCTGTGTGCAGCAGAGCATTGAGGAAGCCACAGGCCCAGGCAGCTGCTGCCAGGTGGAGACAAACTCTGCTGCCCAGGAGGGTCTCATAGTGCAGGGGTCTGCAGATGGCAACGTAGCGATCGTAGGACATGGTGGTGAGGAGAAAATACTCTGCACCCATTAGAAACATGAAAAAGAACACCTGGAGAACACATCCTGCATAGGAGATGTCCCTGGTGTCCCTCAGGGAGTTGACCATGGATTTGGGCACAGTGGTGGAGATGGCAGCCAGGTCAGTGAGGGCGAGGTTGAGGAGGAAGAAGTACATGGGGGTGTGGAGGTGGTGGTGCCAGGCTATGGTGGTGATGATGAGGCCATTGCCCAGCAGGGCAGCCAGGTAGATGGCCAGGAAGAGGCAGAAGTGCAGGAGCTGCAGCTGCCTTGTGCCTGGGAATGGCAGGAGGAGGAAGTGGTGATGGAGCTGCTGTTGGCCATCTGCTGCCTCTGGCCATGGAGACTGTGCAAGGAGGGAAAGGCAGTGACAAGTTAGGGCACACTTCTCTCAGCCTCATTGTAACCCCAGTCCCTGAGCTGCATGAGGAATGGATCAGCTCAGTCCCATCACTACCAACCAGTAATTTTTCATCACAGCCTCAAATGCAGCAGGGACCGTGATTCCTCTGGTGTCAGAACAGCTCAATCCCAGGGAACGTGAGTCCCATGGAGAGGTGGAGAACCAGGGAGCAGGCCTGCAGTGCTGCAGAGAGAGTGAAGGGAAGAGAGAAAGGCAGAGGGGCTGGGGGTGAAGCCTTCTCCTTCCCCAGCTCTACTCACTGCTGCTCACAGGATGGAACTGAAGGGCTTTGGTCCTCCTTCTGTGTGCACACTCCAGGAGCCTTCAGCTGAGCATCAGCTGCCGAGATGGAGATGCCTCCAGGAGCTACAGCTGCAGTGTCCTGCACCCACAGCCTCACTGTGTCAGGGACTGCAGTGACTTCTCCAGTTTGCTCTCAGCATCCTCCCAGTCCTGGATACCATGAAGCTCTCTCTGCCTTCCTTATGTTCTTCAGATCCTCTGGCAGTGTCCTCAGCCCTGCTGTGTGTGCAGAGGAGCTGCTCCTGGCCAGAGCTGTCTCCTGCAGTGCTGCCTGCTTGCCAGCAGCTCTTTCCAGGCCAGGAGCCTGGCCCAATAGGACAGCAGAGGACCAGCCCAAGGTGTTTTAATAACTCCTCTGGTGGCTTTTGGTGCCCTGTAACCCTCAGGGACTGAGAGGAAGCTGATGAAACCTCTCCAGAAGTCAGATTCAAACTCTGAAGTTTCTTCTACTCTTAATGGGTCCCAGTGAAGCATACTGGGAAAGGTTCCCCAGGGGCTGGTCAGGGCAGAAGGAGACAGTGGATGCAAGGGAAGCATCACTGGAGGCACTGAAGCATCTCCAGGCTGTAGGGAGAGCAGAGACCTGAGGCAGTGCTGAGAGGTCAGGACAAGCAGCTCAAGGTGGCTCTGCTGCTGAGGAAACCTGGAGGGGTTTCACTGATGCAAAGGGCCAAGCCCTGACCCCCAGCCCCTGGCAAGGCAGATCCTGTCCCTCACCTGTGGCTCAGGGATCTGCTGTGGGCAGTGGGGAGTGAGGATGAGCAGTGAGCAGGGTAGGACCTTGTCAGGTTTTGCTGTGGTTTGCTTGCAAAGAGACAACTCCTGCTGAAAAGGAATGAAAGGTACCTTTAAAAATCAGATGCTTGGTGCACTAAAAACCTCTCCAATTAGCTGCAGAAACCTTGGCAAGAATGAGAGGTTCAGCAGTATTTAATGAGCCCCATGGAGTATTTGGGGCTGATTCCATCATCCTTAGCTACTGCCAGGAGACTCTGCCAAGGGACTGCCAAGAAGCCTCTCAACAAGTCCAAGGCAGAAGAAAACTCCAAAGTGCCTTCAAGCACTGATTGGCCTCACTGAGACTTGTTTCTGACAAAGGCTCCCCAGGGACTCCTTAGAGCAGCTTGTTAGAGGCCAGGATTGCAGGGAGACAAAGGCAAAGTACAGGGCAGAAAAACTTGCCTTTGGTCTGTGAAGCAGAAAGGCCAAGCCCTGAGCACTGCCCTTGCAATAGAAAAATCTCAAAGCCTGATAGCCAAGTTTCTCCTCACAAGCCTTGTTGGCAGAGGCAACTGCCAGAGTCAAGGGGACAGTGTCCTTGGTCCTGTTGGTCCTCTCATCCTTGCCAGAGCCCTTGGCCATCCCTACTGCAGCCTCTCCTACACTGTCCCATGCCTGCAACTCTTTCCCTTCAGGCTCCTGACACCAATCTTCCTTCCCCACCAGCTCTCCCCCTGCCATTTCCATCCCTTCCCTGAGCTGTCTCAGCTCTCCCTGCCATTTCCTGACCCCTCTGGATGGCCTCATGCATAGCAGCTCTGCCCTTTGAGGGACATTTCTTCAGCCTCATCTCCACTCTGTACCTTCCAACCTGCAGTTTGTGGAGGTTTTGGTCTCTTCCCACTCTCCAGAAGAGCTCCATCCTCTCAAAAACCACCATTCAGCCATGTGCTCACTGCTGTGGCAGTGCCCTGAGCCTCCATTCATCAGGCTGAAACCGTCCAGGTCCCTCAGCCTCTCCACAGAGGTGTCAGCCCCCATCCCAGCAGATCTCCTCTGCAGCCTTTCCAGTTCCTCCTTTCTCCATCAGACTGCAGAACCCCACACCCAGGCACCAAGAATCCAAATGTGGCCACAGTAGTGCTGAGTCCGGAGGGAGGACAACTTCTGTGTCTGGGTGGCCACACTCCTCCTGCCACAGCCCAGCTGCAGATGGCCTTCTTCCCTGGGTGCAGGGATTGCTCCATCCCAGGGTGTTAGGAATAGCTCCTCCCACATGCTGTGATGCCTTTCTGACTGGGGTGGGACACACCAGAACCTTCAGCTCCAAAGGACAGGCAGAGTGTTTGTACTGGGATGGCACCCAGCCTGTCAGGGAGTGGGTAAGGGGATATAGGTTGTACTGGGAGGAGACACAGATGAGTGGTTGGAGGGCTTCAGGTGGTGTAGCCTTTCCTGGGAGTGGGCACAATCTGTACTGGGAAGGAGTCCTGTTATGGCTGTTATTAATATTTAGTAATTGGCTGCACCAGGGCAAGTTTAGGCTGGAGGTGAGGAGAAAGCTCTTAATCTTTTTGGTGATGTCTTTAGCCATAGTTTCTCATTTACACTGTCCTCACATTCAGTTAAATCATTAGCAACTCACAGACAGGTTTAGCACTTCCATCCTGTCAGTGCAATACAATACACCACCAGGTTGGAAGAGACCTTCAAGATCACCGTGTCCAACCCATCAACCAATCCAACCCACCTAAACAACTAAACCGTGGCACCAAGCACCCCATCAAGCCTCTTCCTGAACACCTCCAATGAAGGTGACTCCACCACCTCCCCAGGCAGACCATTCCAATGGGCAATCACTCTCTCTGTATAGAAATTCTTCCTAACATCCAGTCGAAACTTCCCCTGGCGCAGCCTGAGACTGTGTCCTCTTGTTCTGGTACTGGCTGCCTGGGAGAAGAGACCAACCTCTGCCTGGATACAACCTGCCTTCAGGGAGTTGTAGAGAGCAAGAAGGTCACCCCTGAGTCTCCTCTTCTCCAGGCTAAGCAACCCCAGCTCCCTCAGCGGGCTTGTGTTCCAAACCCCTCACCAACTTTGTTGCCCTTCTCTGGACACGTTCCAGCAAGACAACCTCCTTCCTAAACTGAGGGGCCCAGAACTGGACACAGGACTCAAGGTGCGGCCTAACCAGTGCAGTGTACAGGGGCAGAATGACCTCCCTGCTCCTGCTGGCCACACTCTTCCTGATGCAGGCTAGGATGCCATTGGCCCTCTTGGCTGCCTGGGCACACTGCAGGCTCATGTTCAGCCCACAATCAATCAGTACCCCCAAGTCCCTCTCTGCCTGGCCTCTCTCCAGTCATTCTGACAACAGCCTGTAGCACTGCCTGGGGTTGCTGTGGCCAATGTGCAGAACCCCGCACTTGGATGTGTTCAATCTCATGCCCTTGGATTCTGCCCATCTGTCCAGCCTCTCGAGGTCCCTCTGCAAAGCCTCTCTGCCCTCCAGCAGATCAACTCCTGCCCCCAGCTTGGTGTCGTCCGCAAATTTACTGATGATGGACTCGATGCCCCTCATCCAGATCATCAATAAAGATGTTGAAGAGCATGGGGGCCAGCACTGATCCCTGGGGCACACCACTAGTGACAGGCCGCCAGCTGGATGTGGCACCCATTCACCACCACTCTCTGGGCTCAGCCCTCCAGCCAGTTCCTAACCCAATGCAGTGTGCTCCTGTCCAAGCCGTGGCCTGACAGCTTGGCCAGGAGTTTGCTGTGGGGGACGGTGTCAAAGGCCTTGCTGAGGTCCAGGTAGACCACATCCACAGGCCTCCCCACATCCACCAGGTGGGTCACCTGATCAGAGAAGGAGATCAGGTTGGTCAGGCAGGACCTGCCCTTCCTAAAGCCATGCTGGCTAGGCCTGATCCCTTGGCCATCCTGTGAGTGCTGCGTGATCGCACTCAAGATGACCTGTTCCATAACCTTGCCTGGCACTGAGGTCAGGCTGACAGGCCTATAATTTCCTGGCTCTTCCAACCGGCCCTTCTTGTGGATGGGCACCACGTTGGCAGCTTCCAGTCTTCTGGGACCTCTCCAGTGAGCCAGGACTGCTGAAAAATGAGGACAGCAGCTTGGCCAGCTCATCTGCCATCTCTCTCAGCACCCTAGGATGGATCCCATCCGGTCCCATGGCCTTGTGGGGGTCCAGCGGCTGAGAAGATCTCTACTGCCTCCTGGAACAGCGAGAAATTATGCTCCATGCAGGACCATAGTGGGAATGATGGCTCCAAAATGTACCTATGCTGAAAAGGTTAACCATGGTCCTCATCTAGACTCAGTCACACACAGGCAGGAGAAGGATAAAATCTTGATAAAGTCCTTCCATGTCTTGGTCTTTGCTGCCACCTCCTCTCCTTTTAGCAACATTGCAGTCCCCATCTCTCTTCTGTCATTATTTTTCCTGTTGGTCCTCTGCCAATCCCACAGAACTGTCCTCTCTCTTGTTAGTGAGGCCCAGGGCTGTGAGAACCCAGCCTGCTTGCCAGACTCAGCCTTAGTTCTCTCTCTGTCTAGAGCTGCCATCTGCTGCTCTATCTCCATTTGCTCTCCCAAGCTCCAGGATTACTTGATTGATGTCAGAAGCTAAGCTCTGAACTAATGGAGAGTTTCTATCAGTCAGCAAGGAAGTTAAGAAGTCTCTTTCCCTCAGATGTCCTGCTGAGTGTCTGGGAAGGGCTTAAGTGAGGGTCAGTTCTGAGAGTTTGGCTTGTGGCTGGGTTGAGGCCTGGGGTTAACACCCCAGGGTCAATGCCAGGGTAAAGGCTGGAGCCAGGATGAGCAATGGGGGCAGAGTCAGGGTCAGGGGTGGGTTTGTGAGGAGCTGAACTGTAAGGGATGAGGTGAGACATGGGCTCAGTTTCACTGTTAGAACAGGGGGACTGAGTAGAGAGGATGGGATGGGCCCCAGGCTGTACTTGGAGAGCCTCATAGGATCTGTCCTGCACTGGGAGGTGCTCAAGATTTCAGTCTGTATTGGGAGGTGTGGTTATTGCTCCCCCCTGTTTCCCACAGTAGTAGTAGCCCCTTATAACGAGGTCTCTTAGGGTGATGAATGTAGGGGCACGAACCCTGCTGCTGCTTCAAGCAGAATTCCAGAAATGCAGAGAATCTCAGAAGTCCTCCCAGAAGTTCTTTATTACTGTGTTGTAGAGTGCCCAGCATTACAGAGTTCAGAGTGTCTTTAACAGATGAAGTCCCAGAAGGCCTTAACAAAGTAGCTAAGCAGCAGCAGAAGTCCAAATATTCCCTAGCAGTATATATCCCTACCCCCACTCTCCAGTAGTGCTCCGAGGAGCTGCTTAAATTCTCTTTCTATCAATCACTTAACAATAAAACCTAACCACAGGTAGAAGCTAAAACGCATTTCCCAAAAGAGGTGCCAGTGTGTCAAGGAGGTGTCTCCTGCAGCCTGTTCCAGTCAAAGGATGTAAGGATGGTGCTGGCATGCCTGTGTGGTGTTTTTATGCCTTTAAATTTAGTTACAAGATTTTGAGGAGCAGAAAAGTAGAAAAATAGAAATAAATCACTGTTGGGTGTTAAATGGAGAAAAAAGATGATTCAAGGCAAATTCATTGGTAATATCAAGAATAAAATGGGCTGTG
>JAAWVA010000030.1:31776214-31816422 GCA_015227895.2 Colaptes auratus
CGTAGTGATGTTTTCTGCTGACAATGTCTGGGACGTAGAGGCGGGGGATGGTGAGGTGATCGCTGGTGCTGGCCGCTGCCGGGGGCCGCCGCCGGCCGCGCCACGGGGACGGCCGCTGGTGCCGCTGCCGTGGCTGCTGCCGTGGGGCCCCGTGGGGCCGCTACAGTCCATGCTGCGGTGTCGGTGGTGCGTCGGTCGGTGCCGCCTCGGTCGGAGCCGTCGGTGCCCGTTGGGGGCCGTCGGGGCTCGCGGAAGGGGTGCGGTCGTAAGAATGCCGTAACCGCGAGCCTCCAAGAGCTCCATTTTCCTAAGAGGGACTGTGATGCAAAGTTGGCACTGTTTGATTTCTCAGCGTCGGTGTTGTCTCTTCTGAATCCAAGCTGTCGTTGGCGATATTAGAAGGAGATGTGATGAATGGATCAAACACGCTGAACCACAGTTTCGCTGCCTTTTTATCGCTTCCTCCCTGCTGGGATGGTGGCTGGTGTTTAGCACCTCATCCCACAGCTGGGCTCCAGCTTTGTCCCGTGCTTCGGTAGTAAAAGCTTCAGTTGCTCTGGGGATAAAATCACGATTCCGGGCCCATGCTAATAGCCCTTTCAAAATCCCAGTAATCTCAGTAACACCTCTCACGGAGAGGATAGTTAGTCCGTTCAAAATGGCAGAATTGTCAGTAATACCTCTCTCGGAGAGGACAGTTTGGAGGGCGTTTAGCACAGCTCTTCTGTTTCGCGGAGTGCTTTGCCGTGCCTCTCCCCGGCTGCTTTTGCAGCTTTATGGCACTTTTGTCACCATCTATGATCAAGTCCCACAGTTTGTTGCCATATTCTCTCCAACACATCAACACTAGACGCATCTTCTGATGACTTGAAAAAACATTCTCTCTACCCAACTGTATAAACGTTCAGGATACTTCTTTAAATCCACATCCTCTACACTGCGTCTCTCAAGGGAACTTAAAAATAAGTCAAGAGCTACTTCGCTTTTCTAAAAAGCTCATCATTATAGGTGGCCTGCCTATCCATTTTCTCAGCCTTAATACCTGTGCGCACAGTCCCAATAGCAGTCTGGCTCGCCACGTCTTCGGCTCCTCAGGTCGTCCTTATCCTGCGACCTCCAGTACTGCTATCCCGGGCCGGCTTCTTGCCCACGTCACCGAACGAATCCCTTCGTCCCTGCGGAATGCTGCTACAGACATTTTCCAAAGCTTTTATCCTGTTCGGGCGCCACTTGTTGCAAGAAGGGGCTGGCACCTAATCAATATGATTAACCAAGTCCAACTTTATTAAGGTAACACTTCAGCTTATATACAGTTGCTGTTAATTATGCACACTAGTCAAGATGCTATTGGTTGTTTACTATACATGAACACCTCCCCTAACAAGTTATCAGTTCCACATTCTTTAGCCACATTCCTTAACCACAACGTCCTGTTATTCAGCACCCGGGACTTTCCACTCCACTGCTCTTCAAGGATATAAATAACTCCAAGGCTATTCATCTGCTCCTTACGCTCAGCTCTCTTCTCTTGCAGGTCCTTGGTTGTAATCTGAGTGACCATGTCCAGACCCCGTTTTATAGCCCAGTCATCCACACCTCTTCAAGAACACCAAACTGGAGGGTGGGGAACATTGCAGGCTGGTCACCCTCAGCACAGTCCCTGGGAAGGTGAAGGCTCAAACACCTCTGCAGCAAGAGAGGTAGTGCTGAAGCCATATGGGTAGGGGCAAGAAGGGGATGTTTTGTGCCTGAACCTTAGCCAGTGCTTTGCCATGGTCCCCCATAGTCTCTTTAGAGCCAGACTGTTGAGAGCTGGAGTGCAGGAATGGGTGAGGTGGTGGCTGGATGGTGGCTGAAGCCCAAATGTCACCAGTGGAGAGTCCTCCTGGCAGACACTTGCCAGTGGCATCCCTCAGGGCAAGCCCTTGGGCCAGCAGTGTGCAATGTCTTCATGAACTCCCTGCACCATCTGAGCCAGGGCCTTTGCAGCTCCTCTGGAGATGAAGCCAAACTGGGCAGAGACCTTGAGGGACCTCATCTGCTGAACCCTGCCCTGAGCAGGCTCATTGGACAAGAGGATGTGCAGGAGTCTCCTCCACAACTGCAGCAGGACAGAGCCAGCAGCTTCTCCATTCAGAGCCTTGGTAGGAAATCTGCCAGATGGATCTGGTGAAACTTTGATCTGCTCAGGCGCTGGCCACAAGGAGGCTGAGGGCTGAGTGTGCAATCCTGTGCTCAGGTGTGTCTCAGGAACTCACCATTCAGTAGGAAGCCAAGGACTGGGAAGGGGGAGGTGAGGCCACTTCTGCCTCCTGAGAGGATTGGCCACCAGCAGGAACACAGCTGGGAAAGGGACTGTGAGGGCAGGTGTGTCTGCAGGAGCTGGTAGGGCAGCCCTGGGCTCCTGGCTGGCAGATGGGCAGAGTGATCTGTCAGATGGCCTCTGCCAAAGGGCCTGGACTGACTGCAGGAAGGGGCTGATGGGTTGGTTGCTGTGTCTCTGCTGCCTGAGGACCTGATGGGACAGCTGCTGGCACAGGGCTTGGTGCTGTCTATGCAAGAGACTGCAAGGCCAGCAGCCTTGGGAGCTCCTGCTGAGGTAGGCAAGAGCAGGAGAGAGGAACACTGCCAGATGGTGCAGCCTGGCCATGAGGAGCAAGAAACCTCTCTCAAAGGGCAGTGCTCTGGCCTGGGAAGTTCTGCAGAAGGAGTCTGGGATCAGCCCTTCTCTTTGTGTCCCCAGGAGCAGAGGGTGAGTGTGGGCAGGTTTCAGTGAAGGCATGGGAAGGCCAAGGGGGGAAAGTGAGATGAGTGTCTGCAGCCTGCAGGGCAGGAGAAGCAGCTGTGAGACAGTGCAGGACAAAGCTGTGGGAGAGCTGGCAAAGGGCAATGGCAGTGGTGGGAGTGATGAAGAGAAGCCAAGGCTGTGCCCTCTTGGCTATGGCAATTCTCTGCCCCTGAGGCCTGTGAGGAGATGTTGTCCTAAGGCACTGGGAGGGCCTAACTGCCTCTTTCCACAGCCCCAGGAAGGCTGGGGACTGTCAGGCCCTTGTCCTCCACTCAGCATCACAAACCCTACAGGGATGCTAAAGGAAGGCTGGAGAGGGACTTTCCATGAGGGTGTCTGGTGACAGGACAGGAGGGAAAGGTTTGAAGGTGAGGAAAAGGAGGTTTAGACTGGGTCTTAGGAAGAAGTTCTTCTGTATGAGGGTTTTTGGACTCTGGAATAGGCTGCCCAGGTAGGATGCCCTCTCCTGAGGGTGTTGAAGGCCAGGCTGGATGAGGCCTTGAGCAGCTGAGTCTCTAGGAGAGGCATCCTTGCCTATGGCAGGGAGGTTGGAGCAGATGAGCTGAGGTCCCTTCCAACCTAGGCCCTGCTATGCTGCTATGAAACCCCCCCCCACCCCCACTGCACCTGAAGAGCCTTGACCCACACATGAAGGACAGGATCTGCCTGCCCAGGGGCTGTGCTCAGGCCTTGGCCTTTGTGCTGCAGAACCCAGAGCCAGAGTTTGCTCTCCTGCACTTTGCCTTTGCCTGCTGCAATCACAGCCTCTCCTGAGCTGCTCTAACCAGTCCCTGGGGAGGCTTTGGCAGTAACAAGCCTCAGTGGGGCCAATCAATGCTTCAAGGGACTTTGTGTTTTGCTTCTTGCATCTTGCACAGTTTCTTCACTCTTCTCTCAGTACCTGAGGTTCATGGAATGATCCCCAAGTGCCCTGAGGAGCTCTTTGTGTCGTTGTTGTTTACTTCCAGATTTCAAAGTGCACCTCACAAAACTCAGGTTTTGATGGTAAACTATTGGATTCTTTCTCAGATGAGGGCAGAGGTGACAGCAGCATCCACCAAGCCAGAATGATGCAGGCTGTCTGCTCAGGAGGTCTGGACTGGGAGGAGAAGCTGTCCTTTGAGGAGTGACATTGAGTGGACAACTTTGCTCCTCACCCTCCCCAACCTCCCCATTGCTGTCCCTGCCCACCTGGGCCTTCCATCCCTGCTCCTTGCATCAGACTTCTCCACTGCTCTCTGCAGCTGGAGCTCACAGCTCCAAGTCACCAGCTGCCCCCTGCTCTCCTTAGACAACTGCCTGCACACAGACACAGAAGAATTGTTGCTCTTTGGAAGCAAAGCAAACTAAGCCTGAGAAAGTTCCCTCAGCAATCCAAGGCTTCTGGAACCATCTGCTCAGCACACAATGTTGCACACAGTGTCCTTACTTTTCAGTCACTTGGTCCCCAAGAATTTGCCCAAGAGCACAGGGTGATCAGGAGAGCAAGGATGAAGTACATGAGAATTAGGAGGAGGAGGATGAAAATAATTATGAGAGGACAAAGGGATGATGTGGCAGAGAGAGGTTGGTCTCTTCTCCCAGCAGCAGCCAGTACCAGAACAAGAGGACACAGTCTCAAGCTGCACTAGGGAGGTTTAGGCTGGATGTTAGGAAGAAGTTCCATACAGAGAGAGTGATTGCCCATTGGAATGGTCTGCCCAGGGAGGGTGGAGTCACCATCATTGGAGGTGTTCAGGAGGAGACTTGATGGGGTGCTTGGTGCCATGATCTAGTTGTTTGGGTGGGTTGGATTGGTTGATAGGTTGGATGCGATAATCTTGAAGGTGTCTTCCAACCTGGATTTATTGTATTGTATTGTATTGTATTGTATTGTATTGATTCAAAGAAGTGGAGGATGATATGGAATAGGAGAAGAATGATGAGAAGGAGGAGGAAGATGAAGAGGAGAAAGAGGAGTGCCCTGAGTGGGGAAAAATAGCCCCACTGCCCCCGGCCCAGTGCCCAGCCCTCTGCCTGTGGTGACTACGGCAACAGCTTCACCCTAAGCCCCAACCTCAGCCCCAACCTCAGCCGGCACTGCTGCATCCACAGCCAGAAGCAGCTGCAACTCTGAGCTGGCTGAGGCAAGAGCTACACCCAGATGGCCACCCTCAGCCAGCACCGCAGCACCTACACCTGTGCCAGCCCTTCCCCTGCACAGGCTGCAGCAAGGGCTTCAGACTCAGCTTTTTCCTCACCTGGCATAGTCACCCCCACGCCGGTGACCAGCGTGCCCCAGGGGACACAGCAATACACATGCGCCCCCGGGGCGCCTTTTCCAGCAGATTGAACTTTTAAACCATCTTTCCTCAGAAGCAAATGTGCCCTTGCCCTTCTCAGGACCAGTGCTGAGGAGAGTAATGACAGTGCTGAGTCAGCACAGCTGGTGCTACCACTGCAGCTGGGCTGGGATTTGCCTGTTTGTTCCTTAACACTTTGGGTTTCCTAGAGGTAAAAGAAAAACCTCATCCCAAGGCTAATGCCTGATTAGAATGGAAACCCCAACCCTAATAAAGTATTGTCTTTGGTTGGTTTTTCTTTGACATTTCTGTCCCAAAAGGCCGCTTTGGGGACATTTCTTCCCCAGGGCCAGGATGAAGCCATCTGCCCACTTCAGGGAGGTGTCCGTGAGGGGTCCTGGAGGGTCTTGAATGTGAAGTGAGGAAATCAAACTCAGAGCCCCCCCATAGCCATTCAGCAGTATCCTTCACTAACCTGCATGGACATGGAATGATGGCTCCAAAATGTACCTGTGCTGGAAAGGTTAACCATGGTCCTCAGCTAGAACTCAGTCACACACAGACAGGAGAAGGATAAAAACTTATTTGATAAAGTCCTTCCATGTCTTGGTCTTTGCTGCCACCTCCTGTCCTTTTATCAACATTGCAGTCCCCATGGCTTCTGTCCTGTATTTTTCCTGTTGGTCCTCTGCCAATCCCACAGAACTGTCCTTCTCTTGTTCATGAGGCCCAAGGGTGTGAGAACCCAACCTGCTTTCCAGACTCAGCCTTATTTCTCTCTCTGTCTAGAGCTGCCATCTTCTGCTCTATCCCCATTTGCTCTCCCAAGCTCCAGGACTACTTTTTTGATGTCAGAAAGCTAAGCTCTGAACTAGTGGGAGAGTTTCTAACAGTTAGTGAGAAAGTTCAGAAGTCTCCTTCCCTCAGCTGTCCTGCTGAGTGTTCTGGGAAGGGCTCAGCTGAGGGCCAGTTCTGAGAGGCAGAGGTTGGGTTGTAGCTGCGTTGAGGCCTGGGGTTAAACACCCAAGGGTCAATGCCAAGAGCAAAGGCTGGAGCCAGGATGAACAATGGGGGCAGAGTTAGGGTCAGGAGTGGGTTTGGGAGGGGCTGAACTGTAAGGGGGTGAGATGAGAGCTTGGCTCAGCTCTACTGCATTGGAGCAGGGTGTGGTGAAGGCACATTCTGCCCAGATACTAGATCTTGTCCCAGCATGTGGACAGGTTTCCCCTCATTCAGGAGGAAGACAAAAGCCAAGGCATTAGCCAGGCCAGCACACACCCAGCGCATGCAGTGCGTGTGCAATTACCAAGTATGGCATAATCCTAGCTTCACGCTTTCTATAGGCTGAAGCCAGTTGTCTATGAGAGTGCCCATTGGTCAAACCCAGCCTTGAGGAATCTATAAGTATTACCCCTGTTGGTAAACAAGTTGCCACCTCTTTCACTTTGTCTCTGTACTTGCTCGAGAGAGCAGCTCTTGTGCCACAGCCTCTGCCATTGAGCTCATTGTTGTTAGCTTCTATCTTCCATGCACGCATACTGAAGCCTCTGAAGACAGCTGGGAAAGGGACTGTGAGGTCAGGTGTGTCTGCAGGAGCTGCTAGGGCAGCCCTGGGCTCCTGGCTGGCAGATGGGCAGAGTGATCTGTCAGATGGCCTCTGCCAAAGGGCCTGGACTGACTGCAGGAAGGGGCTGATGGGTTGGTTGCTGTGTCTCTGCTGCCTGAGGACCTGATGGGACAGCAGCAGGCACAGGGCTTGGTGCTGTTTAGCCAAGAAACTGCAAGGCCAGCAGCCTTGGGAGCTCCTGCTGAGGTAGGCAAGAGCAGGAGAGAGGAACACTGCCAGATGGTGCAGCCTGGCAGGTGCAGCCTGGCCATGAGGAGCAAGAAACCTCTCTCAAAGGGTAGTGCTGTGGCCTGAGAAGTTCTGCAGAAGGAGTCTGGGATCAGCCCTTCTCTTTGTGTCCCCAGGAGCAGAGGGTGAGTGTGGGCAGGTGTCAGTGAAGGCATGGGAAGGCCAAGGTGGGGAAGTGAGATGAGTGTCTGCAGCCTGCAGGGCAGGAGAAGCAGCTGTGAGACAGGGCAGGACAAAGCTGTGGGAGAGCTGGCAAAGGGCAAAGGCAGTGGTGGGAGTGATGAAGAGAAGCCAAGGCTGTGCCCTCTTGGCTATGGCAATTCTCTGCCCCCGAGGCCTGTGAGGAGATGTTGTCCTAAGGCTCTGAGAGGGCCTCACTGCCTCTTTCCAGTCCCAGGAAGGCTGGGGACTGTCAGGCCCTTGTCCTCCACTCAGCATCACAAACCCTACAGGGATGCTAAAGGAAGGCTGGAGAGGGACTTTCCATGAGGGTGTCTGGTGACAGGGCAGGAGGGAGAGGTTTGAAGGTGAGGAAAAGGAGGTTTAGACTGGGCCTTAGGAAGAATACAGTACAATACAGTACAATACAATACAATACAATACAATACACCACCAGGTTGGAAGAGACCTTCAAGATCATCCTGTCCAAACCATCAATCAATCCAACCTACCTGAATACAATACAATACAATACAATACAATACAATACAATACAACCCACCTAAATAACTAAACCATGGCACCAAGCACCCCATCAAGCCTCTTCCTGAGCACCTCCAATGAAGGTGACTCCACCACCTCCCCAGGCAGTCCATTCCAATGGGCAATCACTCTCTCCCGTATAGAACTTCTTCCTAACATCCAGTCTAAACTCCCCTGGCACAGCCTGAGACTGTGTCCTCTTGTTCTGGTACTAGCTGCCTGGGAGAAGAGACCAACCTCTGCCTGGCTACAACCTCCCTTCAGGCAGTTGTAGAGAGCAAGAAGGTCACCCCTGAGTCTCCTCTTCTCCAGGCTAAGCAACCCCAGCTCCCTCAGCCTCTCCTCATAGGGCTTGTCTTCCAAACCCCTCACCAACTTCATTGCCCTTCTCTGGACACCTTCCAGCAAGTCAACATCCTTCCTAAACTGAGGGGCCCAGAACTGGACACAGGGCTCAAGGTGCGGCCTAACCAGTGCAGTGTACAGGGGCAGAATGACCTCCCTGCTCCTGCTGGCCACACTGTTTCTGATGCAGGCCAGGATGCCATTGGCCTTCTTGGCTGCCTGGGCACACTGCAGGCTCATGTTCAGCCCACCATCAACCAGCACCCCCAGGTCCCTCTCTGCCTGGCCGCTCTCCAGCCACTCTGACCCCAGCCTGTAGCACTGCCTGGGGTTGTTGTGGCCAATGTGCAGAACCCAGCACTTGGATGTGTTCAATCTCCTGCCCTTGGCCTCTGTCCAGCCTGTCGAGGTCCCTCTGCAAAGCCTCTCTGCCCTCCAGCAGATCAACTCCTGCCCCCAGCTTGGTGTCGTCTGCAAATTTACTATGATGGACTCAATGCCCTCATCCAGATGATCAATAAAGATGTTGAAGAGCATGGGGCCCAGCACTGATCCTTGGGGCACAACACTAGTGACAGGCCACCAGCTGGATGTGGCACCATTCACCACCACTCTCTGGGCTCGGCCCTCCAGCCAGTTCCTAACCCAACACAGTGTGGTCTGGCAGATTTCCTACCAAGGCTTTGAGTGGAGGAGCTGCTGGCTCTGTCCTGCTGCAGTTGTGGAGCAGACTCCTGCACATCCCCTTGTCCAACAATCCTGCTCAAGGCAGGGGTAAGCAGATGAGGTCCCTCAAGGGCTCTGCCCACTTTGGCTTCAGCTCCAGAGGAGCTGCAAAGGCCCTGGCTCAGATGGTGCAGGGAGTTCATGAAGACATTGCACAGTGCTGGCCCAAGGGCTTGCCCTGAGGGATGCCACTGGCAAGTGTCTGCCAGGAGGACTCTCCACTGGTGACATTTGGGCTTCAGCCACCACCCAGCCACCCCCTCACCCATTTCTGCACTCCAGCTCTCAGCAGTCTGGCTCTAAAGAGACTATGGGGGACTATGGCAATGCCCTGGCTAAGGTCCAGGCACAAAACATCCCCTTCTTGCCCCTACTCATATGGCTTCAGCACTACCTCTCTTGTCCTGCAAGGGCCTGCAAATGGCTGCAGAGGTGTTTGAGCCTCCACCTTCCCAGGGACTGTGCTGAGGGTGACCAGCCTGCAATGTTCCCCATCCTCCTGTTAGGTGTTCTTGAAGAGGCCTTTTCCAGGGAGCCCAGAACCTCTGGGATGGCTCTGTGCACATCTCAGGGCACAGTCCAGCAAGGCTGATGTGAGCAGACAGGAGCCTGCCCAAGCCATCTGAGATGAATCTGCCTGGGCCAGTAGGGTTTGTTCTGGAGTGGCACCCAGCAATGTCCCAGCTCTGCCAGGTGTCCACATCTGAGCTGGCCTCATGTGCCCCAGCCCTGCACACTCCCACGCTTTAGCTGTTCCTTTGGTCTCTCACACCTGCTCTTTGCATCTGTTGGACAATTTCTTGGGCATGTTTTTGAAGGAAACTTTGGAAGAAGATCTAAGCCTTCAGATACTGCCCCAAGCAGATCACCCGTCTGGGTGCAACTGCTCTTGTGGAGGCCATCTGAGCCAAAGAGGTTCCTATGGCCTGTGTCTGCTTGTAGTCATGGGACTGCCACACAGCAGGATGGTGCCCAAGCTGCCAGAGCACTCAGGCCTTGCCCCAGCCCAGGGGCTCAGCAGGAGAGTGTGGAAGTGGTAAAAGAACAGCCCTGGAAAAACAAGTGTGGGCCGGACCCTATCAGAGGGGTCCTGGCTTTGGAGCACAGGGCATGAACAGTGCTCTGCATTCCCCTGGGGTTCACAGGGCACAGAGCAGGGGAATCAGCAACTCCTCTCCTGCAGTGGCAGGGTCATGCAGGCTTGTGGCTAAGCATTGCTCCTGCTTTCTGAGCTGACACACAGGGTTGTGCAGCTCCTCAGTCTGCTGCTTCAGGCTGAGGCAGACGTTTGCACTGACTTGGCTAAGTCCCTTCCCCAGCAACTGGGCAGATCTCACCCTCGGGGCTCCAGTCCTCCTGAAGGCACGTCAGGCTCTTCCGACCGGTGAGGCTGGCAGCGCAATGCTGCAGCTTCTCAGGCTCTCAGCATTGGTCCCTCGTCTGGAGATCCTCTCAGGGCTGAGACTCAACAGGCCTGCCTGGATGCTGGCTTAATAGCAAAGGCTATGGCATGAGCTCAGTGTCATGTTGCCCCAACAACAGCTGCTGCTCTGCAGGCAGGACAAGCCCAGCTCCCTCAGCTCTGATCACAGCCAAGGCCTTGAGCTTCTGCTCAGCTTCTGCTGGCACAGGCTGTCCCTGAAGGGGCCATGACACCTGTAAGCCTTCCCAGTCAGCTCTGTGCCAGGCTCTGCCAGTGTGTGTGCCAGGAGAGAGGCTGGGCAGGGTATCTCCTCTGGAGATATTCTCAGGGCTGAGGCTCAACAGGCCTGTCTGGATGCTGGCTTCTCCTCGCCTTGCAGAGGCCACTAGTTTGCTTGCATCTAGGAGAGAGAAGACTTAATAGCTATGAGCTTAATGACAAAGGCTATGGCAGGAGCTTAGCAGCTCGGGCAAGGAGAGAGGACAAAGATGGATGTTAGGAAGAAGTTCTTCACAGAAAGAGTGATTTGCCCTTGGAATGTGCAGCCCAGGGAGGTGGTGGAGTCACCATCACTGGAGGTGTTTAGGAAGAGACTGGATGGGGCACTTGGTGCCATGGTTTAGTTGATTAGATGGTGTTGGGTGATAGGTTGGACTCAATGATCTTGAAGGTCTTTTCCAACCTGGTTAATTCTATTCTATTCTATTCTATTCTATTCTATTCTATTCTATTCTATTCTATTCTATTCTATTCTATTCTATTCTATCCTATCCTATCCTATCCTATCCTATCCTATCCTAAGAGAAAGAGGACAAGGAATTTACAAGCTGGGGCAATACTGATAGGTTTCTGGAGGCTGGATGTGGCCAATGGGCACTCTCGTAAACAACCGGCTGCAGCCTATGGGAGGCGTGAAGCTGGAATTATGCCATGCTTGGCATCAGCACCAGCATCCCATGCCATGGGGGTGTGTGCAGGGGTCTGTGCTGCCTCAGCCTTTGTTTCCCTCATGGAAGGAGGGGGAACTTGTCCATGTGCTGGGACAAGTTTCAGTATCTGGGCATAATTCTGGGCATAATGTGCCTCCACCACAAGTAACTCCACCTGTGAGTGCAGCAGTGCCAGACAGGATGGAACTTCAGCAGGAGCTGGAATCCAAAGAGGCCAAATGGTTATGCTTTAACATTTCTTTTCCCTCTTTCCCCTCCAAGTTCTTCTCTTTGATCTTCCTCAAATATTCCTCTCCCAGCAACCCAGCTCTGCTCTCTCCCCACTGCCCCTGGCTTTGCTGCCTTTGTGTCCCACTTGGTGTTTCCAAGAAGCTTGTCATGCTGACTCCTGCTCTGGTCAGCACAGAACCAGGGACTCCTTTCATTAGCTGTGGTGCCCTGCAGTTTCTCAGCTTGTGGCCTTGTGTTGATGGCTCAGCACAGTCAGGGGGAGCCAGCTGCACACAAACATTAACAGCTGGCGGAAAGAGATCAGGCAAGGCAGGCAAGAGACTGGCATGGCTGAGTCATGGAAGCATAGAATGATAGAATCCTTTCTGCTGCAACAGACCTCTGAGAATTGACACCACCATGGCCATGAACCCCTGTCCTGCAGTGGCAGGGCTGCACAGTTTGGAACACCTCTAGGGATGAGGATTTCACTGCTCCCCTGGGTGGCCTGGTCAAGACCTGCTGGTCAAAGTGAAGGGCAAGAAGGAACTGCACAGGCAGTGGAAGCAGGGAGAGGGATGCTGGGAAGAGCACAGGGACACTGCCCTGTGGTGTAGGGATGGGGTCAGGAAGGCCAAGCTATGGCTGGAGCTGAACCTTTCTAGGCATGCAAAGAACAAGAAGAAGCTTCTGCAGGCCTGCCAGCCAGAGAAGGGAAGTCAAAGGAAGGATGTCCTCTGTGATGAGCAAGACTGGACAGCTGGTAACAATGGCTGACAAGAAGGCTGAGCTACACAAACACATTTTGCTTCAGTCTTCCCTGGCAGCTTCTCTCCTCACATCTCCTCAGCTGTTGGACCTCCAGATGGGGACCGTGGGTCACAGCCTGTGCAATCCTGATCTAAATCCCTGCATTGATTGTAACCAGCTGTTGGGGTTTGACTTGTTAAGTGCTGCTATGAAATCCTACAGGCTGAGCTCATGATTCACCAGAACTGTTGAAGGGATTTCAAACTGCTGCTGCCTTCAAGTTCTATAGGAGCCACAGTGCCCTGGGGAAGCACTGCCCCTGAAATCCCTGCACTCAAACACTCTGAATCATTAACCAGGGACCAAGTCTGGCACTAGGATTGGATTTAACCCCAGACAGGCTTCTCTCTCAAGTTGTTGAGAGAGTAAGGGAGTCCATTCAGAGCCTTGTGAGTCAGCAGAAGGCCTTTCTTCCCAGGCTCCATGCGAAATCCTTCCAGCCCCAAGGAGATTTTCCTTTCACAATCTTTCTAATCCTCCCCCAAACTGATTCTCCTCTGCAGGATTCTCCCATGGTGAATGTGAGAGAGTGACCCTTGGCACCAAACTGAACCTGTTGATGTCTCTGTTCCCTTTGCTGAATTCCATCCAATTCATTCCAGAGTCTCAGATTCTCCTCCTGCCTCAGCAGAACTCATTGCTGCTTTCCTCTTCTGAGGGAGGTGCCTTTGGGCTTGGATTGGATTTGCCCAAGCCATTGCCATTCATGGTCAGGAATGGCAACATTTTCCTTTGTATGGGGGTGCAGGGGCCTCAGGGAGATGTAAACACCCCCATGGTGTAGGGAGGTAGCTGCAGCCCTGTGGAGAAGGGGTTGGGGATATTGGAATCAGAGAATCCTGGAATGGTTTGGATTGGCAGAGATGGAAGAGAGTATCGAGTCCAACACCCTGACCATGGCCAGGGACATCTCCCACTAGTTTGGGTTGCTGAAATGCCTGACTTTGGAGACTTCCAGGGATGGACATCCTTTTCTCTGGGCAACCTGTTCCAGTGTCCTGCCACCCTCTTTGCAAAACATTTCTTCCTTCTAACCAATCTCAGTCTCCTCTTCCAGTTCAAAACCACTGCCCCTTGCCCACCCACTGCAGCACTTGGTAAAATGTCTCTTTATTGTCCTGTGACCACCACACCTCCATCTGCAAAGACCTTGGAGAGTGCCCAGAGATCTCCCAAGATGTGCTTGGGAGGCCTCAGGCACATGACCAGTAGATAGAGGCTGAAGGCCATGGGCTCAGTGGTGTGAAGAGTGAGGCCAGGAGCAGAGTAGCCTGAGAGTGCTTGGGGAGTGGTTTGAGGCATGGAGAAGCTTTTCTGCACAGTGACAAAGTGCAAGGGAAAGAAACAAAGCCACAAAGTGCAGCTGGGGTGGTCCAGGCTGGACATGAGGAGAAAGAAATGTCACTGCAAGACATCCCCCAGCAGCAGCAGCCTGGAGCACTCCAAGGCTTGGAGTTTCAAGGGACACCCAGGGAGGATGGAGAGAGAGCAGGAAAGGAAGGTGGCAGCAAGGTGGGGCAGCTGGCTGGGTGACTACAGCCTGCAGGGAAAGAGGCTCAGCTGATGCAGCAGCAGAGGACAGCCTGAGGGGCAGTTGACAGAGGGCTGTGGGAGAGCTGAAAGGCTCCTGGCAGAGCCAAGCTCTTCATGCCTTTGGTTCTGGCTGTGGTCTGTAACGGAGAGCGGTGTAGGAAGACAGCAGCAATCAATGTGATTGATAAGCACACTTCAACTTTATTGCCCGGATACACAGCTTATAGAGCATCTCAGCTAAATATGCACAAGCGTCACTATTCCATTGGTCTCTGACTGAAGGCAACATTATCATATCCAGCCCACCTGCAATTAGGTCTGTGTACAATATCAAAGGCTCTGTGTACATTCCCAGAAAACTCCCTTCTCACTAGCTCTTCCTTTCCCATCCAGTTAGCTTACAAACACACAGCTGCGAGAACAGCTACGAGGCCATAGTGACCTTGCTGCTTCAGCAAGGCAGCTAACTATGAGCAGTAAACACCAAGATGGAGTAAGGCCTACACATTCTGCTCAAGTAGCTGTTCCACAGTCATGTCTCTTAGATTTAAGCCATTCTCCAACAATTCCCCCCTACTTCTTTTGTACAAGAAAAGCTCGAGATGTTACCTCATTTACACTTCTCATAACACATCCATATGCAATACGCAAAACAAGCAATATCAACAGAACAATACCAATCCAGTGTAAACCTTCCTTAAGCAGACCTAATAACCAAGGAGACAGATTTCCAAACCAAGATTGAAACCATTGATCTAAAGGATTTACATCTTTAACAATTGAGTATGATTTCCCAACCAAGCAATCCTTTTATAACTTGATTGACTATGATCAGACAAATTAAAGCAACACATGCCTTCAAAATCCTCACAGCCATGACCATTAGCTAAAAGCAAGAAATCAACAGCAGCTCTATTCTGTAAATATGCATGCCTTAACCTATTTTGATCTAAAAGCAATTGAGCTAAAATTTCAGTAGTAACATTAGCCTGTTTAGCTGACCAACAAGCCAATTTCTCAATTTGCCTTAAAGCCTGCTTAGCAGCAAGACCAGGAATAAAAAGAGAAGCAAAGAGATTTGCGGTAGCTGACCACAAAGCTACATCATCTTTGCAACTTCCATCCAGATGAAGCAAGGATCGTTTTTGTCGATGTTGCAGTGCAGCAGAGATGTTTAGCCAATCCCCATGTCGAGGTGCAAATAGGGTAAGCTTACCCAGATAACACGGACCTCCATAGGCATTTTTTGGTATTCCCTGTCATGCTCTGTCACCACAAATCAAAAAGATTCCCCACGAGTGACCACTCATCACACTATTATAGATTATTGGTCAAGCTACACACAAGGTTGTTGATGCAGGTGTGTGTCCTGTTATTCCCAGATAACTCTCTGTGTTTATAGCTACCAGTGTCCTGCTTTAGTTACATGCTGCAGGCACAGCACTGCTTTGCTACACTGCTGGCAACTTTTGCACTTATGCTGAGCATGGCCTACCACCATGTCAAGCTCTAAGCCTACACTGCCAGATTGCTTACAATGCTTGTCACTGGCATTGCCACAAATCCCCCTTTTTGTTTTTGTGAGCAATCTGCTCATGGGAGCTGTTCCCATCCCACACAAGATGGTACTTGCAAACAGAAGCAAGCGAGTTAAAGCTAAGCTGGATAGCAAAAGCAAAAGTCCTGTAGCGCAGCATGTCTGACAGACTGATGTAACCCATACAAGGCACAATGCTTAAGTTGAGCTAGTTAGAATGTTCTAACAGAGCTGGCATAACACATGGTCAAAGACAGCAAACCTTGTAAAGAAGAACTTAGATCTTAACAGTTCCGATCTTTACATTTCACTCTTCTTATGGACAGAGAAGACTTGATTGTGCCTGAACACATTGCACACAGAGATTAAGACACAAATCCAATCCTCAGCACTGTCTTTTACAATCTGCTTTAGGGGTATGTTGCATCTTTATTTATCTCTAGGATGGTCAAAAATCATGAATTGTTTAATGGCAGCAAGATTTCTTTCATCTGTAAAGGTAGATCTGGCCAGGCTCTGGCTTCACAGACAGAAAACTTGCAGGCAAACAGCAAGAGCAAAGGAGCTTCATTGCTTTGCCCAATAGAAAATTACCCATAATAATGTGTTTTTGCTCATCCTAGTGATACTGATCCCTTAATGTTCACACAGAAGTTAAGCAATAGAATAGAATACAATAGCAGTCATGACACTCAGTTATAAGTTGGATGCTTTCTGTTGACATCTTGGATTACTGTGACAGTCGCTGAGGTCAGTGCTAGGCAGGTTTGCTGACTGTCATCTTCATGACAGTTGTGCTGTGTTCATGCTGTCTTGTGGTGAGAGGGTTGCAGCACTTTGCAAGGTTGATGTTTCTAGGTGTTGACATGAGCTAACTATCTCTTGTTGGTGCCATTAAATATTTTTTTGCTATTGGGTATTCTCTCTTTCCCCTTTTTTTTTTTAGGTATTTATTTGTTTGTTGTTGTTTTCAGCCTACAATGACAATGCATGTGGTGTTATAATGAATTGTGATTTTCCCTCTAAGTGTGTAAAATTACAGCAAACTGGTGAGATAACATTTAAGTCCATATGAACATTTTCCCTAATCACACAACAATCAAACAACCATAATATTCAGTCCTAATTCACATGGTGCTGTGGTACATTCTTCTGATTGATGCTTTCGATCTCAGATTATCATAACAGTTATTGTGATCGATGTTGGACTCCATGGGAAATGCTGTTCCTTCGTATTCTTGATTCTTCTGCTGTTGTTTATTGCAATGATTGCAGTTGACATGGGTTAGTTATTTCTGGCTGGTATCACTAAAACCCCTTAGCTATAAAATACACAGTCTTTTTTCTTTTTTGGTTTATTTTTTCTTGATATATTTTTTAACTATCTTTAAAATTTTTATTATTTTTCTTTTTTTAATTTTTGTTTTAATTTTTATTTTAATTAATTAAAATATTTTGGGTATTTTTAAATTTCAAATATTTCCTTAATAATGGTTTTTAATTTAATTTAATTACTATTTAATAAAATTTTAATTTAATTTTTTAGACATTTTTTATTTTTGATCTTATATTTTTTCAATTTTTAAATTTTAATTAATTATTTAATTTTTAAATTTTGTTTTAGATTTTTAAAATTTTTTAAATCTGATCATTGTTACCAGCTGTCCAGCCTTGCTCATCACAGAGGACATCCTTCCTTTCACTTCCCTTCTCTGGCTGGCAGGCCTGCAGAAGCTGCTGCTTCTTCTTTGCATGCCTAGAAAGATTCAGCTCCAGCCATAGCTTGGCCTTCCTGACCCCATTCCTACACCACAGGGCAGTGTCCCTGGGCTCTTCCCTGCTTCCACTGCCTGTGCAGTTCCTTCTTGCCCTTCACTTTCACCAGCAGGTCTTGAGCAGGCCACCCAGGGGAGCAGTGGAATCCTCATCCCTAGAGGTGTTCCAAGCTGTGCAGCCCTGGCACTGCAGGACAGGGGTTCATGGCCATGGTGGTGTCAGTTCTCAGAGGTCTGTTGCAGCAGAAAGGATTCTATCATTCTATGCTTCCATGACTCAGCCATGCCAGTCTCTTGCCTGCCTTGCCTGATCTCTTTCCACCAGCCGTTAATGTTTGTGTGCAGCTGGCTCCCCCTGACTGTGCTGAGCCATCACCACAAGGCCACAAGCTGAGAAACTGCAGGGCACTACAGCTAATGAAAAGAGTCCCTGGATCTGTGCTGATGAGAGCAGGAGTCAGCATGACAAGCCTCATGGAAACACCAAGTGGGGACACAAAGGCAGCAAAGCCAGGGGCAGTGGGGAGAGAGCCAAGCTGGGTTGCTGGGAGAGGAATGTTTGAGGAAGATCAAAGAGAAGAACTTGGAGGCAAAAGAAGGAAAAGAAAATCTAAAGCACAACCATTTGGCCTCTTTGGATTCCAGCTCCTAGTGGAGTTCCATCCTGTCTGGCACTGCTGCACTCACAGGTGGAGTTACTTGTGGTGCAGGCACATTATGCCCAGAATTATGCCCAGATACTGAAACTTGTCCCAGCACGTGGACAAGTTCCCCTCCTTTCATGAGGGAAACAAAGGCTGAGGCAGCACAGACCCCTGCACACTCCCATGGCATGGGATGCTGGTGCTGATACCAAGCATGGCATAATTCCAGCTTCACGCCTCCCATAGGCTGCAGCCAGTTGTTTATGAGAGTGCCCATTGGCCACATCCAGCCTCCAGAAACCTATCAGTATTGGCCCAGCTTGTAAATACGTTGTCCTCTTTCTCTTAGGATAGGATAGGATAGGATAGGATAGGATAGGATAGAATAGAATAGAATAGAATAGAATAGAATAGAATAGAATAGAATAGAATAGAATAGAATTGAATTGAATTGAATTGAATTGACCAGGTTGGAAAAGACCTTTGAGATCATCGAGTCCAACCTATCACCCAACACCATCTAATCAACTAAACCATGGCACCAAGTGCCCCATCCAGTCTCTTCCTAAACACCTCCAATGATGGTGACTCCACCACCTCCCTGGCAGCACATTCCAGGGCAAATCCCTCTTTCTGTGAAGAACTTCTTCCTAACATCCATCTTCATCCTCTCTCCTTGCCAGAGCTGCTAAGCTCCTGCCATAGCCTTTGCCATTAAGCTCATTTCCATTAAGTCTTCTCTCTCCTAGATGCAAGCAAATGAGTGGCCTCTGCAGGGTGAGGAAAAGCCAGAATCCAGGCAGGCCCATTGAGCCTCAGCCCGGAGAGTATCTCTAGAGGAGGGACAATGCTGAGAGCCTGAGAAGCTGCAGCATTGCATTGCCAGCCTCACCAGTCAGAAGTGCCCAACATGCCTTCAGGAGGACTGGACCCCCAAGGGTAAGATCTGCCCAGCTGCTGGGGAAGGGACTTAGCTGAGTCTGGCAGTGTAAACATCGGCCTCAGCCTGAAGCAGCAGACTGAGGAGCCACCAAGGTGTGTGCCTGCTCACACAGAGCTCACACAGAGCAGCAGCAGCGTTTAGCTGCATGCCTGTGTGAACCTGCCACTGCAGGATGAGAAGATGAGCCACTGATTCTGCTGCTCTGTGCCCTGTGAACCCCTGGGGAATCCAGAGCACTGTTCGTGCCCTGTGCTCCAAAGCCAGGACTGCTCTGATAGGGTCCAGCCCACACTTTTTCCAGGGCTGTTCTCTTTCCACCTCCACACTCTCCTGCTGAGTCCCTGTGTTGGGGCAAGGCCTGAGTGCTCTGGCGGCTTGGGCACCATCCTGCTGCGTGGCAGTCCCATGACCACAGGCAGACACAGGCCCTGGGAACTTCTTTGGCTCAGATGGCCTCCACCAGAGCAGTTGCACCCAGACAGGTGATCTGCTTGGGGGCAGTGCCTGAAGGCTTAGGTCTTCTTCCAAAGTTTCCTTCAAGAGCATGCCCAACAGATGCAAAGAGCAGGGAACAGCTAAAGTGTGTGTGAGTGTACAGGGCTGGGGCACACAGCAGTGTCCTCACACAGCCAGGCCTCCAGCAAGTGACCTGAAGGATCATCAGAGAAGGCTCTGGACTGTGTCTGTGTTCACTGGACACCCTGGGGAAGCTGTCCCAGGGCAGTCACCCGAGGCTAGCCTTCACAACCAGCGTTTCCAGCAGCAGCCTCACACCTCAGCTTGGAGAGAATCTTTGTCCCTCCACAGGAGGACATGGCCTCAGGAGGACAGCAGAGCCTGTTTGCATTGTGCAGATGAGATGTCAGCAGATGAGCTGAGGTAAACCTGAGTGAGCACAAACACCATCAGCTATTGCTGAGGTACCAGGGCACTGGAGGTGTGAGGAGCCTCCCAGCCTCTGGCAGGGGCTGCAGGAGGCCAGGGAGACTCTCTGTCTGCTGCAGGGCAGGGCCTGTGTGAGTGATGGGGAAAGACTCTGTCTCTGAACATCCCACACTCCATTAGGGGTCCATGAGGCCAGCTAAGGTGTGGAGACCTGGCAGAGCTGGGACATTGCTGTGTGTCACTCCAGAACAAACCCTACTGGCCCAGGCAGATTCATCTCAGATGGCTTGGGCAGGCTGCTGTCTGCTCACATCAGCCTTGCTGGACTGTGCCCTGAGATGTGCACAGAGCCATCCCAGAGGTTCTGGGCTCCTTGGAAAAGACCTCTTCAAGAACACCAAACTGGAGGATGGGGAACATTGCAGGCTGGTCACCCTCAGCACAGCCCCTGGGAAGGTGAAGGCTCAACCACCTCTGCAGCCATTTGCAGGCCCTTGCAGCACAAGAGAGCTATTGCTGAAGCCATATGGGTAGGGGCAAGAAGGGGATGTTTTGTGCCTGGACCTTAGCCAGGGCTTTGCCATGGTCCCCCATAGTCTCTTTAGAGCCAGACTGCTGAGAGCTGGAGTGAAGAAATGGGTGAGGTGGTGGCTGGGGGGTGGAGGAAGCCCAAATGTCACCAGTGGAGAGTCCTCCTGGCAGACACTTCCCAGTGGCATCCCTCAGGGCAAGCCCTTAGGCCAGCAGTGTGGAATGTCTTCATGAACTCCCTGCACCATCTGAGCCAGGGCCTTTGCAGCTCCTCTGGAGATGAAGGCAAACCGGGCAGAGCCCTTGAGGGACCTCATCTGCTGAACCCTGCCCAGAGCAGGCTCATTGGGACAAGAGGATGTGCAGGAATCTCCTCCACAACTGCAGCAGGACAGAGCCAGCAGCTCCTCCACTCAAAGCCTTGGTAGGAAATCTGCCAGATGGATCTGGTGAAACTTGGATCTGCTCAGGCTCTGGCCACAAGGAGGCTGAGGGCTGAGTGTGCAATCCTGTGCTCAGCTGTGTCTCAGGAACTCACCACTCAGTAGGAAGCCAAGGACAAGGAAGGGGGAGGTGAGGCCACTTCTGCCTCCTGAGAGGATTGGCCAACAGCAGGGACACAGCTGGGAAAGGGACTGTGAGGTCAGGTGTGTCTGCAGGAGCTGCTAGGGTAGCCCTGGGCTCATGGCTGGCAGATGGGCAGAGTGATCTGTCAGATGGCCTCTGCCAAAGGGCCTGGGCTGACTGCAGGAAGGGGCTGATGGGTTGGTTGCTGTGTCTCTGCTGCCTGAGGACCTGATGGGACAGCAGCAGGCACAGGGCTTGGTGCTGTCTATGCAAGAAACTGCAAGGCCAGCAGCCTTGGGAGCTCCTGCTGAGGTAGGCAAGAGCAGGAGAGAGGAACACTGCCAGATGGTGCAGCCTGGCAGGTGCAGCCTGGCCATGAGAAGCAAGAAACCTCTCTCAAAGGGTAATGCTCTGGCCTGGGAAGTTCTGCAGAAGGAGTCTGGGATCAGCCCTTCTCTTTGTGTCCCCAGGAGCAGAGGGTGAGTGTGGGCAGGTGTCAGTGAAGGCATGGGAAGGCCAAGGTGGGGAAGTGAGAGGAGTGTCTGCAGCCTGCAGGGCAGGAGAAGCAGCTGTGAGACAGGGCAGGACAAAGCTGTGGGAGAGCTGGCAAAGGACAATGGCAGTGGTGGGAGTGATGAAGAGAAGCCAAGGCTGTGCCCTCTTGGCTATGGCAATTCTCTGTCCCCGAGGCCTGTGAGGAGATGTTGTCCTAAGGCCCTGGGAGGGCCCCACTGCCTCTTTCCACAGCCCCAGGAAGGCTGGGGACTGTCAGGCCCTTGTCCTCCACTCAGCATCACAAACCCTACAGGGATGCTAAAGGAAGGCTGGAGAGGGACTTTTCATGAGGGTGTCTGGTGACAGGGCAGGAGGGAAAGGTTGGAAGGTGAGGAAAAGGAGGATTAGACTGGGCCTTAGGAAGAAGTTCTTCAGTATGAGGGCTGTGGGACTCTGGAATGGGCTGCCCAGGTAGGATGCCCTCTCCTGAGGGTGTTGAAGGCCAGGCTGGATGAGGCCTTGAGCAGCTGAGTCTATAGGAGAGGCATCCTTGCCTATGGCAGGGAGGTTGGAGCAGATGAGCTCTGAGGTCCCTTCCAACCTAGGCCCTGCTATGCTGCTATGAAACCCACCCCCCACTCCCACTGCGCCTGAAGAGCCTTGACCCACACATGAGGGACAGGAGCTGCCTGCCCAGGGGCTGTGCTCAGGCCTTGGCCTTTGTGCTGCAGAAGCCAGAGCCAGAGTTTGCTCTCCTGCACTTTGCTTTTGCCTGCTGCAATCACAGCCTCTCCTGAGCTGCTCTAACGAGTCCCTGGGGAGGCTTTGGCAGTAACAAGCCTCAGTGGGGCCAATCAGTGCTTCAAGGGACTTTGTCTTTTGCTTCTTGCTTCTTGCACAGTTTCTTCACTCTTGTCTCAGTACCTGAGGTTCATGGAATGATCCCCAAGTGCCCTGAGGAGCTCTTTGTGTCTTTGTTGTTCACTTCCAGATTTCAAAGTGCACCTCACAAAGCTCAGATTTTGAGGGCAAACTATTTGATTCTTTCTCAGATGAGGGCAGAGGTGACAGCAGCATCCACCAAGCCAGAATGATGCAGGCTGTCTGCTCAGGAGGTCTGGACTGGGGAGGGGAAGCTGTCCTTTGAGGGCTGACACTGAGTAGACAACTTTGCTCCTCACCCTCCCCAACCTCCCCATTGCTGTCCCTGCCCACCTGGGTCTTCCATCCCTGCTCCTTGCATCAGACTTCTCCACTGCTCTCTGCAGCTGGAGCTCCCAGCTCCATGGCACCAGCTGCCCCCTGCTCTCCTTAGACAACTGCCTGCACACAGACACAGAAGAATTTTTGCTCTTTGGAAGCAAAGCAAACCAAGCCTGAGAAAGTTGCCTCAGCAATCCAAAGGCCTCTGGAACCATCTGCTCAGCACACAATGTTGCACACAGTGTCCTTACTTTTCAGTCACTTGGTCCCCAAGAATTCGCCCAAGAGCACAGGGTGATTAGGAGAGCAAGGATGAAGTACATGAGAATTAGGAGGAGGAGGATGAAAATAATTATGAGGACAAAGGGGATGATGTGGCAGAGAGAGGTTGGTCTCTTCTCCCAGGCAGCCAGCACCACAACAAGAGGACACAGTCTCAAGCTGCGCCAGGGCAGGTTTAGACTGGATGTTAGGAAGAAGTTCTATACAGAGAGAGTGATTGCCCATTGGAATGGGCTGCCCGAGGAGGTGGTGGAGTCACCATCATTGGAGGTGTTCAGGAGGAGACTTGATGGGCTGCTTGGTGCCATGATCTAGTTGTTTGGGTGGGTTGGATTGGTTGATAGGTTGGATGCGATGATCTTGATGGTGTCTTCCAACCTGGTGTATTGTATTGTATTGTATTGTATTGTATTGTATTGTATTGTGTTGTATTGTGTTGTATTGTATTGATTCAAAGAAGTGGAGGATGATATGGAATAGGAGAAGAATAATGAGAAGGAGGAGGAAGATGTAGAGGAGAAAGAGGGCAAACCCATATCAGCCCCTCTGTGCCACCTAAGCAGCCACATCAGTGCCCTGAGTGGGGGAAAATATTCCCACTGCCCCCGGCCCAGTGCCCAGCCCTCAGGCAGTGGTGACTATGGCTACAGTTTCACCCTCAGCTCCAACCTAATCTAGCACTGCTGCATCCACAGCCAGAAGCAGCTGCACCTCTGAGCATCCTGAGGCAAGAGCGACACCCAGATGGCCACCCACAGCCAGCACCTCTGCACCCGCACCGGTGCCAGCCCTTCACCTGCACAGACTGCAACAAGGGCTTCTTACGCAGCTCCTCCCTCACCTGGCATAGTCACCCCCACGCCGGTGACCAGTGTGCCCCAGGGACACAGCAATACACCGACCCCGGCACTGCCAGGCCAAACGTGACCCCCTGGTGGGGCCTTCTCCAGCAGCTTGAACTGCAGTCTCCTCTTTTACACCTTCTTCCCTCAGAAGCAAATGTGCCCCTGCCCTTCTCTGCACCAGCCAGTGCTGAGGAGAGGAATGACAGTGCTGAGTCAGCACAGCCAGTGCCACCACTGCAGCTGGGCTGGGCTGGGATTTGGCTGCTTTCCCCCCAACACTATGGGTTTCCTAGAGGGAAAAGAAAAAACTCATCCCAAGGATAATGCCTAATTAGAATGGAAACCCCAACCCTAATAAAGTATTGTCTTTGGTTGGTTTTAATTTGACATTTCTGTCCCAAAAGGCCACTTCTGGGGACATTTCTTCACCAGGGCCAGGGATGAAGCCATCTGCCCACTTCAGAAAGGTTTCCTTGAGGGGTCCTGGGAGGGTCTTGAATGTGAAGTGAGGAAATCAAACTCAGCCTCCCATAGCCATTCAGCAGTATCCTTCACTAACCTGCATGGACATGGAATACAATACAATACAACACACCAGGTTGAAAGAGACCTTCAAGGTCATCGTGTCCAACCTATCAACCAATTCAACCCACCCAAACAACTAATCCATGCAACCAAGCACCCCATCAAGTCTCCTCCTGAACACCTCCAATGAAGGTGACTCCACCACCTCCATGGGCAGCCCATTCCAATGGGCAATCACTCTCTCTGTATAGAACTTCTTCCTAACATCCAGTCTAAACCTGCCCTGGCTCAGCCTGGGATTGTGTCCTCTTGTTCTGGTACTGGCTGCCTGGGAGAAGAGACCAAGCTCTGCCTGGCTACAACCTCCCTTCAGGTAGTTGTAGAGAGCAAGAAGGTCACCCCTCAGCCTCCTCTTCTCCAGACTAAGCAACCCCAGCTCCCTCAGCCTCTCCTCATAGGGCTTGTCTTCCAAACCCCTCACCAACTTTGTTGCCCTTCTCTGGACACGCTCCAGCAAGTCAACATCCTTCCTAAACTGAGGGGCCCAGAACTGGACACAGGACTCAAGGTGTGGCCTAACCAGTGCAGTGTACAGGGGCAGAATGACCTCCCTGCTCCTGCTGGCCACACTGTTCCTGATGCAGCCCAGGATGCCCTTGGCCCTCTTGGCTGCCTGGGCACACTGCAGGCTCATGTTCAGCCTACAATCAACCAGCACCCCCAGGTCCCTCTCTGCCTGGCTGCTCTCCAGCCACTCTGACCCCAGCCTGTAGCACTGCCTGGGGTTGCTGTGGCCAATGTGCAGAACCCGGCACTTGGATGTGTTCAATCTCATGGCCTTGGACTCCGCCCATCTGTCCAGCCTGTCGAGGTACCTCTGCAAAGCCTCTTGCCTCTCAGCCTCAGATCAACTCCTGCCCCCAGCTTGGTGTCATCCGCAAATTTACTGATGATGGACTCGATGCCCTCATCCAGATCATCAATAAAGATGCTGAAGAGCATGGGGCCCAGCACCGATCCCTGGGGCACACCACTAGTGACTGGCCGCCAGCTGGATGTGGCACCATTCACCACCACTCTCTGGGCTCGGCCCTCCAGCCAGTTCCTAACCCAACGCAGTGTGCTCCCATCCAAGCCATGGCTGACCAGCTTGGCCAGGAGTTTGCTGTGGGGACGGTGTCAAAGGCCTTGCTGATGTCCAGTAGACCACATCCTCAGGCCTCCCCACATCCACCAGGCGGGTCACCTGTCATAGAAGGAGATCAGGTTGTTCAAGCAGACCTGCCCTTCCTAAAGCCATGCTGGCTGGGCCTGATCCCTTGGCCATCCTGTAAGTGCTGCGTGATTGCACTCAAGATGACTGTTCTAATCCTAATCTGCTGGCACTGAGGTCAGCTTACAGGCTGTAAATTCCCTGGCTCATCCCAACCGGCCCTTCTTGTGGATGGGCCACCACGTTGGCCAGATTCCAGTCTTCTGGGACCTCTCCAGTGAGCCAGGACTGCTGGAAAATGATGGAAGCGGCTGGCCAGCTCATCTGCCAGCTCTCTCAGCACCCTAGGATGGATCCCATCTGGTCCCATGGACTTGTGGGGTTCAGCGGCTAAGATCCCTAACAATCCAATCCTGGAACAGAGGAGAACTGTGCTGCTCCCTGGCTCCTTCTGCCAGCTCTGCAGGCCAGCTGTCTTGGAAGACATTCTGTCCTGCTAGTAAAAATTGAGGCAAGAAGTGTTAAGCACCTCTGCCTTTCTTCATCCTTTGTTACAACGTTCCCCTCTTGTTTCACCAAGGAGTGGAGGTTGTCCTTGGCCCTTCCTCTTGCTATTGATGTATTTATAGAAGGACTTTTTGTTTTCCTTCACGCAGAGGCCATTTCTAAGTTCTAAATGGGCTTTTGCCTCCCTAATTTTCTTGAGTAACCTGAAGTCTGCTCTCCGGCAGTCCAGAGTGGAGGTCTTCTTGCTACCCCTCTTGGCTTGGCTGAATACCGAAAACTCAATTATCTCGTGGTCACTGGTGCCTAAACACCCTCCGACCACCGCATCCCCCACCAGCCCTTCCTTAGTGGTGAAGAGGAGGTCAAGCAGAGCCTCACCCCTGGTAGGTTCGTGCAGCACCTGGGATAAGAAGCTGTCCTCCATGCACTCCAGGAACCTCCTAGACTGCCTCCTCTCTGCTGTGTTGAGATCCCAGCAGATATCAGGCAGGCTGAAGTCACCCATGAGAACAAGGTCAGGTGATCTTGAGACAGCCTTAGCTGCCTATAGAATGCTTCATCGACATCTTCCTCCTGGTTGGGTGGTCTATAACAGACTCCAACCAGGATGTCTGCCCTCCCGAACTTCCCTCTAATTCTCAACCCACACTCAACTCACCCGGTCATCCCTGATCTCTAGCTCAACGGCATCTAGTGCCTCCCTGATGTACAGGGCCACCCCTCCACCCCTTCTTCCTTGCCTGTCTCTCCTGAAGAGCCTGTAGCCGTCAATTGCAGTGCTCCAGTCATGTGAATCGTCCCACCACGTCTCTGTGATGGCAACTACATCATAACTTTCCTGCTGCAACAAGGCTTCCAGCTCCTCTTGTTTGTTACCCATGCTTCATGCACATATAAGACCCTCCCAGGACCCCTCAAGGACACCTCCCTGAAGTAGGCACATGGCTTCATCCCTGGCCCTAGGGAAGAAATGTCCTCAAAAGTGGCCTTTTGGGACAGAAATGTCAAAGAAAAACCAACCAAAGACAATACTTTATTAGGGTTTGGGGTTCCCATTCTAATCAGGCATTATCCCTCTAGGAAACCCAAAGTGTTGAGGAACAAACAGCCAAATCCCAGCCCAGCTGCAGTGGTGGCACTGGCTGTGCTGACTCAGCACTGTCATTCCTCTCCTCAGCACTGGCTGGTGCAGAGAAGGGCAGGGGCACGTTTGCTTCTGAGGAAAGAAGGTGTAAAAGAGGAGATTGAAGTTCAAGCTGCTGGAGAAGGCCCCCCACGGGGCTCACGTTTGGCCTGGCAGTGCCGGGGTCGGTGTATTGCTGTGTCCCCCGTGCACACTGGTCACTGGCGTGGGGGTGACTATGCCAGGTGAGGAAGGAGCTGTGGATGAAGCCCTTGCTGCAGCCTGTGTATGTAAAGCGCTGGCACCGGTGTGGGTGCAGCGGTGCTGGCTGAGGGTGGCCATCTGAGTGCAGCTCTTGCCTCAGGCAGCTCAGAGGTGCAGCTGCTGCTGGCTGTGGACGCAGCAGTGCCAGATGAGGTTGGAGCTGAGGGTGAAGCCGTTGCCGTAGTCACCACTGGCAGAGGGCTGGGCACGGGGCTGGGGGCAGTGGGGCTTCAGCAGCTCCAGCAGTTGGGTGGGAAGCTTTGCCCACCCTCAGGGCACTGATGTGGCTGCTTGGGTGGCACAGAGGGGCTGATATGGGTTACCCATCTTCTTCCTCCTCGTCATATTCCTCCTCCTTCTCTTCTTTGTCCTATTCCATATCATCATCCTCTTCTTCCACATCATCCCCTTTGTCCTCCTAATTATTGTCATCCTCCTCCTAATCCTCATATACTTCATCCTTGCTGTCCTCAGCCATGTCTTCATCAACCATTTCTCCTCTTCCTCAAGGCTGAGCTTTGGCTCCTTCAGATTCTTCCTTCAGATTCCAGGAAATTCTTCTCCTCCCAGATCTTGTCCAGGGCCTTCTGGGAGGCCATGCTGCTGAGAGGAATGGTCACCCCTCTGCTCTTGGGCAAATCCTTGGGGACCAAGTGACTGGCAAGGAAGGAGACTGTGTGTGACTCCTTGCAATGGAGGGATCAGAGCCCTAACTCCTATGCTGAGTCCATTGGTTGTAGTGCTGATGGGGCTGACACCCTAGGACGTAGCCATCCCAACCATCCCCCTCTGGCCATGCAACTGAGACCTGACCACCTGGGGCTCAGGCAGGTGAACTCCTATATTCCCATCACAGCCAATGACCCTCAAAGCTCCAGAAGTGGTGAAGTGTGGTTTGGGTGGAGGGTCTGGAGAGGGTTGAGAGGTGCTCAGGGGTCAGCATGAGGCTGGGATCTTGCTGCTGTCCCAAAGTTGGGTCCTTTACCTTCTGGCCTGTACCAAGGAGCAGATATACAAAGTTTGCTCCTCCCCAGCACAAAGGAGCAGGGCTGATGGAGAGAAGAGAAGGATATGAGCCCAGGCAGACAGAAGCAAAGGGTTCAGAGGAGAGGACTGACCTGCAAGGAATGGCTCAGCCCAGACCAGGGATCTCCCAGCCTTGCATTTCCCTCCATATGGCCTGGGAGTTGGTCACCTCCTGGCAGCTCAGTGCATCTGTGCTTGGATCACAGCCAACAGGGAGCTGAGAGAAAACTTTGGAGGTCAAAACCTCCAGAGTCTGTGCAAGTGGCAACAGATCCCAGGATGATTCAGCATCCAAAGTGCTCCAGATCAGAGAAGCACCTGATGGAAGTCAATGCTCTCCACCTCTCAAACAGTGACCCTAAAGCCAGAGCCTTGGAGCTCTCCTGGATCCAGCAGCTGTGTCCAGCATCTCCCCCAGTCAGACATCTCTCAGGCACAACCTGCAGCAAGGGCCAGCACCAAGTCAGACTTCTCCAGGCTCAGTTCTCATCCTCTGAGAATGTTGAAGCTTTGTGTTTGCCCTGAGCTGCAGCAGAAGGGAACTGAACTCCAGGCCATCCTCTCTGCCAGCCACCTCTCCACCTCTCTCCGTGTCTTTGGACAGATACCTTGGCTGTCACCATGTTGGGGGCTCTACATTCCACTGGAGGCAGCCAGTTCTGTCCCTGTGTCTGTGCACTTGGTGCTTCTCTCCAGGCACAGCCATAGGAATAGATTTGAATTCAGGATTGGTTCCTGAGGAAGGGCTGCTAGGATCCAACCTTTTCCTCTGCTTCTCACTCTCAAGAACTCTTGACTGGCTGAGAAATCACAGCCATGTCACACTTGTTGGCTTTGCCTCATCCTTGTGGACTGCTGAGAGAGAGCTTGTGCTGAGCAGATGGTTCCAGAGGCCTTGGATTGCTGAGGCAACTTTCTCAGCCTTTGCTCTGCTTCCAAAGAGCAACAATTCTTCTGTGGCTGTGTGCAGGCAGTTGTGTAAGGAGAGCAGGGGGCAGCTGGTGCCATGGAGCTGTGAGCTCCAGCTGCAGAGAGCAGTGCAGAAGTCTGATGCAAGGAGCAGGGATGGAAGGCCCAGGTGGGCAGGGACAGCAATGGGAAGGATGGGGAGGGTGAGCAGCAAAGTTGTCCACTCAATGTCAGCCCTCAAAGGACAGCTTCTCCTCCCAGTCCAGACCTCCTGAGCAGACAGCCTGCATCATTCTGGCTTGGTGGATGCTGCTGTCACCTCTGCCCTCATCTGAGAAAGAATCAAATAGTTTACCCTCAAAATCTGAGCTTTGTGAGGTGCACTTTGAAACCTGGGAGGAAACAGCAGAGACACAAAGAGCTCCTCAGGGCACTTGGGGATCATTCCATGAACCTCAGGTACTGAGAGAAGAGTGAAGAAACTGTGCAAGAAGCAAGAAGCAAAAGACAAAGTACCTTGAAGAATTGATTGGCCCCACTGAGGCTTGTTACTGCCAAAGCCTCCCCAGGGACTCATTAGAGCAGCTCAGCAGAGGCTGTGATTGCAGCAGGCAAAGGAAAGTGCAGGAGAGCAAACTCTGGCTCGGGTTTGCAGCACAAAGGCCAAGGCCTGAGCACAGCCCTGGGCAGGCAGCTCCTGTCCCTCATGTGTGGGTCAAGGCTCTTCAGGTGCAGTGGGGGTGGGGGGTGGGTTTCATAGCAGCATAGCAGGGCCTAGGTTGGAAGGGACCTCAGAGCTCATCTGCTCCAACCTCCCTGCCATAGGCAAGGATACCTCTTCTATAGACTCAGCTGCTCAAGGCCTCATCCAGCCTGGCCTTCAACACCCTCAGGAGAGGGCATCCTACCAGGACAGCCTATTCCAGAGTCCCACAACCCTCATACTGAAGAACTTCTTCCTAAGGCCCAGTCTAAACCTCCTTTCCTCACCTTCCAACCTTTCCCTCCTGCCCTATCACCAGACACCCTCATGAAATATCTCTCTCTAGCCTTCCTTTAGCATCCCTGTAGGGTTTGTGATGCTGAGTGGAGGACAAAGGCCTGACAGTCCCCAGCCTTCCTGGGCCTGTGGACAGAGGCAGTGAGGCCCCCCAGTGCCTTAGGACAACAGCTCCTCACAGGCCTCGGGGCAGAGAATTGCCATAGTCAAGAGGGCACAGCCTTGGCTTCTCTTCATCACTCCCACCACTGCCATTGCCCTTGGCCAGCTCTCCCACAGCTTTGTCCTGCACTGTCTCACAGCTGCTTCTCCTGCTCTGCAGGCTGCAGACACTCATCTCACTTCCCCACCTTGGCCTTCCCATGCCTTCACTGACACCTGCCCACACTCACCCTCTGCTCCTGGGACACAAAGAGAAGGGCTGATCCCAGACTCCTTCTGCAGAACTCTCAGGCCACAGCACTGCCCTTTGAGAGAGGTTTCTTGCTCCTCATGGCCAGGCTGCACCTGCCAGGCTGCACCATCTGGCACTGTTCCTCTCTCCTGCTGTCTCCTACCTCAGCAGGAGCTCCCAAGGCTGCTGGCCTTGCAGTTTCTAGGCTGGACAGCACCAAGCCCTGTGCCTGCTGCTGTCCCATCAGTCCTCAGGCAGCAGAGACACAGCAACCAACCCATCAGCCCCTTCCTGCAGTCAGCCCAGGCCCTTTGGCAGAGGCCATCTGACAGATCACTCTGCCCATCTGCCAGCCAGGAGCCCAGGGCTGCCCTAGCAGCTCCTGCAGACACACCTGACCTCACAGTCCCTTTCCCAGCTCTGTTCCTGCTGTTGGCCAATCCTCTCAGGAGACAGAAGTGGCCTCACCTCCCCCTTCCAGTCCTTGGCTTTCTACTGAATGATGAGCTCCTGAGACACACCTGAGCACAGGATTGCACACTCAGCCCTCAGCCTCCTTGTGGCCAGAGCCTGAGCAGATCAAAGTTTCACGAAATCCATCTGGCAGATTTCCTACCAAGGCTTTGAGTGGAGAAGCTGCTGGCTCTGTCCTGCTGCAGTTGTGGAGGAGACTCCTGCACATCCTCTTGTCCAATGAGCCTGCTCAGGGCAGGGTTCAGCAGATGAGGTCCCTCAAGGGCTCTGCCCACTTTGGCTTCATCTCCAGAGGGGCTGCAAAGACCCTGGCTCAGATGGTGCAGGGAGTTCATGAAGACATTGTACAGTGCTGGCCCAAGGGCTTGCCCTGAGGGATGTCACTGGGAAGTGTCTGCCAGGAGGACTCTCCACTGCTGACATTTGGGCTTCCTCCACCCCCCAGCCACCACCTCACCCATTTCTGCACTCCAGCTCTCAGCAGTCTGGCTCTAAAGAGACTGTGGGGGACCATGGCAAAGCCCTGGCTAAGGTCCAGGCACAAAACATCCCCTTCTTGCCCCTACCCATATGGCTTCAGCAATACCTCTCTTGTCCTGCAAGGGCCTGCAAATGGCTGTAGAGGTGGTTGAGCCTTCACCTTCCCAGGGACTGTGCTGAGGGTGACCAGCCTGCAATGTTCCCCACCCTCCTCTTTGGTGTTCTTGAAGAGGCCTTTTCCAAGGAGCCCAGAACCTCTGGGATGGCTCTGTGCACATCTCAGGGCACAGTCCAGCAAGGCTGATGTGAGCAGACAGCAGCCTGCCCAAGCCATCTGAGATGAATCTGCCTGGGCCAGTAGGGTTTGTTCTGGAGTGACACACAGCAATGTCCCAGCTCTGCCAGGTGTCCACATCTGAGCTGGCCTCAAGGACCCTAATGGAGTGTGGGATTTCAGAGACAGAGTCTTTCCCCATCACTCACACAGGCCCTGCCCTGCAGCAGTCTGAGAGTCTCCCTGGCCTCCTGCAGCCCCTGCCAGAGGCTTGGGGCTCCTCACACCTCCAGTGCCTTGGCACCCCCAGCCATAACTGATGGTGTTTGCTCACTCAGGTTTACCTCAGCTCATCTGCTGACATCTCACCTGCACAATGAATAGGATAGGATAGGATAGGATAGGATAGGATAGGATAGGATAGATGGAAGAAAAAATAGAATAGAATAGACCCAGTTGTAGAGACCTTTAAGATCATCGTGTCCAACACCACCTAATCAACTAAACCATGCAACCAAGCACCCTATCAAGTCTCCTCCTGAACACCTCCATGCAAACAGGCACTGCTGACCTCCTGAGGCCATGTCCTCCTGTGGAGGGACAAAGATTCTCTCCAAGCTGAGGTGTGAGGCTGCTGCTGGAAACTGTGGTTGTGAAGGCCAGTCTGGGTGACTGCCCGGGCAGCTTCCCCAGGGTGTCCAGTGAACACAGACACAGTCCAGAGCCTTCTCTGCTGATCCTTCAGGTCACTTGCAGGAGGCCTGGCTGTGTGAGGACACTGCTGTGTGCCCCAGCCCTACACACTCACACACTTTAGCTGTTCCCTGCTCTTTGCATCTGTTGGGCATGCTCTTGAAGGAAACTTTGGAAGAAGACCTAAGCCTTCAGACACTGCCCCAAGCAGATCACCTGCCTGGGTGCAACTGCTCTTGTGGAGGCCATCTGAGCCAAAGAAGTTCCCATGGCCTGTGTCTGCCTGTGGTCATGGGACTGCCACGCAGCAGGATGGTGCCCAAGCTGCCAGAGCACTCAGGCCTTGCCCACACAGGGCTCAGCAGGAGAGGGTGAAGTGGAAGAGAACAGCCCTGGAAACACAAGTGTGGGCAGGACGCTATCAGAGCAGTCCTGGCTTTGGAGTACAGGGCATGAACAGTGCTCTGGATTCCCCTGGGGTTCACAGGGCAGGGAGCAGGGGAATCAGCAACTCCTCTCCTGCAGTGGCAGGGTCATGCAGGCTTGTGGCTAAGCACTGCTCCTGCTTTCTGAGCTGACACACAGGGTTGTGCAGCTCCTCAGTCTGCTGCTTCAGGCTGAGGCAGACGTTTGCACTGACTCAGCTAAGTCCCTTCCCCAGCACTGGCAATCTCACCCTCGGCTCCGTCCTCCTGAAGCACGTCAGGCTCTTCCGACCGGTGAGGCTGGCAAAGCAATGCTGCAGCTTCTCAGGCTCTCAGCATTGGTCCCTCGTCTGGAGATCCTCTCAGGGCTGAGACTCAACAGGCCTGCCTGGATGCTGGCTTAATAGCAAAGGCTATGGCATGAGCTCAGTGTCGTGTTGCCCCAGCACAGCTGCTGCTCTGCAGGCAGGACAAGCCCAGCTCCCTCAGCTCTGATCACAGCCCAGCCTTGAGCTTCTGCTCAGCTTCCGCTGGCACAGGCTGTCCCTGCAGGCCATGACACCTGTAAGCCTCCCCAGTCAGCTCTGTGCCAGGCTCTGCCAGGGTGTGTGCCAGGAGAGAGGCTGGGCAGGGGTCTCTCCTCTGGAGATATTCTCAGGGCTGAGGCTCAACAGGCCTGTCTGGATGCTGGCATCTCCTCACCTTGTAGAGGCCACGGGTTTGCTTGCATCTAGGAGAGAGAAGATTCAATAGCTATGAGCTTAATGGCAAAGGCTATGGCAGGAGCTTAGCAGCTCGGGCAAGGAGAGAGGACAAAGATGGATGTTAGGAAGAAGTTCTTCACAGAAAGAGGGATTTGCCATTGGAATGTGCAGCCCAGGGAGGTGGTGGAGTCACATTCACTGGAGGTGTTTAGGAAGAGACTGGATGTGGCACTTGGTGCCATGGTTTAGTTGATTAGATGGTGTTGGGTGATAGCTTGGACTCAATGATCTTGAAGGTCTTTTCCTACCTGGTTTATTCTATTCTATTCTATTCTATTCTATTCTATTCTATTCTATTCTATTCTATTCTATTCTATTCTATCCTGTCCTGTCCTGTCCTGTCCTGTCCTGTCCTGTCCTATCCTATCCTATCCTATCCTATCCTATCCTATCCTATCCTATCCTATCCTATCCTAAGAGAAAGAGGACAATGTATTTACAAGCTGGGGCAATATTGATAGGTTCCTGGAGGCTGGATGTGGCCAATGGGCACTCTTGTAAACAACCGGCTGCAGCCTATGGGAGGCGTGAAGCTGGAATTATGCCATGCTTGGCATCAGCACCAGCATCCCATGCCATGGGGGTGTGCAGGGGTCTGTGCTGCCTCAGCCTTTGTTTCCCTCATGAAAGGAGGGGGAACTTGTCCAGGTGCTGGGACAAGTTTCAGTATCTGGACATAATTCTGGGCATAATGTGCCTTCACCACAAGTAACTCCACCTGTGAGTGCAGCAGTGCCAGACAGGATGGAACTCCAGTAGGAGCTGGAATCTAAAGGCCAAATGGTTATGCTTTAGATTTTCTTTTCTTTCTTTTGCCTCCAGTTCTTCTCTTTGATCTTCCTCAACATTCCTCTCCCAGCACCCAGCTCTGCTCTCTCCCCACTGCCCCTGGCTTTGCTGCCTTCATGTCCCACTTGGTGTTTCCAAGAGGCTTGTCATGCTGACTCCTGCTCTGGTCAGCACAGAACCAGGGACTCCTTTCATTAGCTGTAGTGCCCTGCAGTTTCTCAGCTTGTGGCCTTGTGGTGATGGCTCAGCCAGTCAGGGGAGCCAGCTGCACATTAACAGCTGGTGGAAAGAGATCAGGCAAGGCAGGCAAGAGACTGGCATGGCTGAGTCTGGAAGCATAGAATGATAGAATCCTTTCTGCTGCAACAGACCTCTGAGAACTGACACCACCATGGCCATGAACCCCTGTCCTGCAGTGCCAGGGCTGCACAGCTTGGAACACCTCTAGGGATCAGGATTCAACTGCTCCCCTGGGCGGCCTGGTCAAGACCCACTGGTGAAAGTGAAGGGCAAGAAGGAACTGCACAGGCAGTGGAAGCAGGGACACACGGATGCTGGGAAGAGCACAGGGACACTGCCCTGTGGTGTAGGGATGGGGACAGGAGGGGCCAAGCTATGGCTGGAGCTGACCCTTTCTAGGCATGCAAGAAGAAACAGCAGCTTCTGCAGGCCTGCCAGCCAGAGAAGGGAAGTCAAAGGAAGGATGTCCTCTGTGATGAGCAAGACTGGGCAGCTGGTAACAATGGATGAGGAGAAGGATGAACTACACAAACTCATTTTGCTTCAGTCTTCCCTGGCAGCTTCTCTCCTCAATCTCCTCAGCTCTTGGACCTCAAGATGGGGCCTGTGGAATCCTGATCTAAATGCCTGCATTGATTGTAACCAGCTGTTGGGGTTTGACTTGTTAAGTGCTGCTGTTAAATCCCACAGCCTGAGCTCATGATTCACCAGAAATGTTGAAGGGATTTCAAACTGCTGATGCTGCTGACTTCAAGTTCTGCAGGAGCCACAGTGCCTTGGGAACACTGCCTCTGAAATCACTGCACCCAAACTCTGAGTCATAAACCAGGAACCAAGTCTGGCACTAGGAATGGATTTAACCCCAGACAGACCTCTCTCTAAAGTTGAGAGAGTAAGGGAGTCCATTCAGAGCCTTGTGAGGCAATAGAAGGGTTTTCTTTCTTTGGCCTTTCTTCCCAGGCTCCATGTAAAATCCTTCCAGCCCCAAGGAGATTTTTCCTTTCCACATTCTTTCTAATCCTCCCCCAACTGATTTTCCCTGCAGGAGTCACCCATGGTGAACGTGTGAGAGTGACCCTTGCACCAAACTGAACCTGTGTGACATCTCTGTTCCCTTTGCTGAATTCCATCTGTGGTGGGTTAACACCTTTTTCTGAGAACAAAAGAACAAAGCAGGGAGGAGGGCTTGCAGGTACTTTTCACTCCCTGCAGGGCATTTTTCACCTGGGAAGCTGAGTCTGTTCCACTCCCCACTCCCTGCCCAGCTAGGGTATAAAAAGCAGGACCTCGTAGCTGTTGGCCCGGGCTTTTCTGGCTCCTGCCTCTACTGGACGAGAGCTACTGCAGCTACCCTCCTGCTCCTCTGCCACGTGGTCGGACCTGCTGCCTCCACGCTTCCTCAGAGAAAGGCTGGTTTTGTATTACTCTCTTGGTATTTTTGTCCCACTCCCATCCATCCTTGTTCCTTGCCCTTGTGAACCTTTTTCCTGTTATTGTTATATATATATATATATATTGCTTAAAGACAACTCTTTGCCTCTCTACTTCCAAGCCGACTCCAATTATTGTTGTGGTGGATTTGCTCTTTCCTGTTCTCCCCTCTCTGTTGGGAGGGAAGAGGGGGGGGAGTGGGGGAGAGATTCTCAGCCTTGCCCCCCACCTGAGCTCTTAACTTCCAGTTAAGGCTCAAACCACCACAATTTTTGATGCCTCCAACGTGGGGCTTGGAAATTAATCTTGTCTTGGGAAAGCAAACTTTGTCTGAAAAAGGGACTGGAAGTAGAGAGATGGCGATTTTAAAGAGCCTGGTGGTCCAAGCCTTGCCTGGGTGTTTGGCTGGATCTTTTGGACCCACATCTACAAATTGATAATTACCATGTGTGTGGTTAATGATAGAGATGCTGATCCAATGGATGAAACTTTACCAATGAAGCTGGGCATGTATCTCCTGAATTCATTGAGTATCACTGTCAGTGGTAACTTTTCTAACACAGGAAATTTTCCTGCAGCAGGCTATGAAACCAGTGGTGTAGATAAATGTGCCTGTGATGGAAAATTGCTGTGCATTGCAATATGCTCCATATGCTTGAATGTAATCCTTATAGGGGCATTTGCTGTGACCGTGTTGGGTGGGGGACGAGCTAACCCATTAAGAGCTGTTTGGAGGGTGGTAACACACTCCTTTGCACTCTTTAATGACTGGGGGCGTGTCTGCTGTGGGCATTGTGAGCACTCTGTAAACACAAAGAGGGAGGGGTCAGTTTGTAATGAGTGTGCCAGATCTCAGCTGCGCCCCAGGCACAAGGGTCTGCCACCAACCAGCAGCTCCACAGTTAACCCCTGATGCTCCTGCCAATGCAGTCTCTCTGGCACCAGTCACCACACGCAGGAAAAGAAGTCAAAAATCATCGCCAAGCACAGGTGGTGAGGAAGGAAACTCAGCAGGCCCCAGCACCTCACAGAACCCAGCGGTGGATGAAGAGGAGTCAGACCAGGAAATAACTGTCACATCGTTACCCAGAGAGGAACTAAGGCAAACTCCTCTGGATTACGCAAGGAAAGAGGGTGAGCCAATACTGAGCTGGGCCCTGAGATGCTGGGATGAGGGGGTGAACACAGTGGACCTGGATAAGAGGGAGGCAAAGATTTTAGGCTCCATGACTCATGATGCTGTCTGGACAAAGAGTTAGCCAAACTCGATGAACACACACTCTCTGGGCCTGGATCCTCAATGCCATCAAGAGCCGGTACCGCTCAAGGGATGTCCTGCCCTGGGCCCCAGTCAGATGGACAGCTATGGAACAGGGCATTCGCTACCTGAGACAGATGGCTGTGCTGGAAATAATTGATGGGGATGGCCAGCTCCCTTCGGACCCAGATGAGGTGTCCAGAGACAGCCCTTCATGAAAGAACTCACCCAGGGTGCTCCTCAAAATATGCTCCCACATTGGGAGGGATACTCCTGACTGGACAGGATGGAAGTCCTAAAGCTGTCTGTGAGTTTGCCAATGATTTAAGGGAATATGAGACAGCGTAAATCAGAAACCCCTGATCTCAGCCATAGAACCTGGCCAAAGACATTGTCAAAGAGATCAAGACCTCCATGTCCACCAAGCCCCAGCTGTCGGATGACCCCTCCGTGGTGGGCAGCCATAAGGTGCAGGATTTGAAGTTCCCTCTTGCCTCTCGCATAGTGCATCGCAAGCAATCCAGACCAACAGAGACTCTCTGCACCACCATACACACACTGATTCGACGACTGGAGAGCCAGAAGGTGATCAGCAAGCTCACTCACTCCCCCTTCAACAGCCTGATATGGCCAGTGCGGAAGGCAAATGGGGAATGGAGACTGACCGTGGTCTACTGTGGCTTGAATGAGGTGACTCCTCCGATCAGCGCTGCCGTGCCGGACATGCTGGAGCTCCAGTACCAGCTGGAACGAAGGCGGCCAAGTGGTATGCCACAAGTGACATTGCTAATGCCTTTTTCTCCATTCCCATTGCAGAATATGCAGGCCACAGTTTGCTTTCACTGGAGGGGAGGACAGTGCCAGTGGAAATGGGTTGCCTCAGGCTGGGTCCATAGCTCAACCATCTGCCATGAGGTGATCCAGACTGCCTTAGAGAAGGTGGAGCCCCTGAGCATCTGCATTCATCGATGACATCATCATATGGGTGAGACAGCAGAGGAAGTCTACTACCAGAAGGGTGAGAAGATAATCGATATCCTGCTGAGGCTGGCTTTGCCATCAAGAGAGCAAGGTGAAAGGGCCTGCCAGGGTGAGATCCAGTTCCTGGGCGTTCAATGACAGGATGGCCATCGCCACATCCCTCAGGAGGTGGTGAACAGGAGAGCCACTATGGTGCAGCCCATGAACAACCAAGAGACACAGTCCTTTTTGGGGCTTGTGGGCTTCTGGGAAATGCACATTCCCAGGTACAGTCAGATTGTGAAGCCTCTCTTCCATGGAACAAGGAAGAAAAATGATTTTGTGTGGGGACCTGAGCAGCAGGTAGCATTCGACCAGATCAAATGAGAAGTGGTCCAGGCTATGGCTCTGGGACCTCTTCAAACTGGACCAGAGATCAAGAATGTGCTGTACACTGCGGCTGGTGAGAATGGTCCTCCATGGAGCTTGTGGCAGAAGGCTCCTGGTGAAACCAGGGGCAGGCCCCTAGGTTTCTGGAGGAAGTTCTACAAAGGCTGCGAGGCCAACTACACTGCACCAGAAAGGAAATCCTAGCTGTCTATGAGGGCGTCCGGGCTGCCCTGAGTCATTGGGACTGAGTCACCTCTATTTCTAGCTCCAAGGCTTCCAGTCCTGACCTGGATGTTCAAAGGGAGCGGCTCAACCCCACATCATGCCACAGATGCCACCTGGAGGAAGTGGATGGCCCTGATAACTCTGTGAGCTCAGATGGGGAGTTTTGAACACCCTGGCATAGTGGAAGTGATCAGCAACTGGCCAGAGGGTGCTGACTTGGGAATGCCACCAGAGCAGACAGTGGAGTGCCGTGCTGAGGAGGCTCCCCCATACAACGATCTCCCGACAATGGAAGGGCTATGCTCTGTTTCAGATGGGTTCCTGCCGGCTTGTAGGCAGCAAGCGGAGATGGAAGGCAGCTGTCTGGAGCCCAACAAGGCAAGTGGTGGAAGCAAGAGATGGAGAAGGTAAATCCAGTCAGTACGCAGAGGGCAAAGCTGTCCCTGGCCCTGGATATAGCAGAACGAGGGAACTGGCCAGTGCTGTACCTCTACAGTGACTCCTTTATGGTAGCCAATGCCTTGTGGGGGTGGCTGAAGGATGGGGAGGAACGGGTGGCAGAGAAAAGGGAAGCCTGTTTGGGCCGCTGAGCTGTGGCAAGACATCGCTGCCCGCCTGGACAGGCTGCCAACAAAGGTACGGCACATGGCTGCACACATCCCCAAGAGCAGAGCCAATGAAGAACACCAGCATAACCACCAAGCAGATCTGGCTGCTAACATCTCCCAAATGGATTGGGAACACAAGGGTGAGCTGTTCTTAGCTTGCTGGGCCCAGGACACTTCTGGCCACCAAGGGAGAGATGCCATATACCGGTGGGCTTGGGACAGCTCAGTGGACATCTCTCTGGAGGCCATCTCACAGGTCATCCATGAGTGTGAGATCTGTGCTGCCATCAAGCAGGCCAAGCGCATGAAGCCTCTGTGGTACGGGTGGAGATGGTTGAAATGCAAGTACGGAGAGGCCTGGCAGATCGACTCCATCACCCTTCCTCAGTCTCACAGTGGCAAACAGCACCTAATGAGCATGGTGGAGGCAAGTACAGGCTGCCTGGAAACCTACCCAGTACTCATACCCTGCCTGCAACCCATCCTGGGCCTAGAGAGACATATCCTGGAGACACAGCACCCCAGGGAGGATGAATCAACAATGGAAGCCACTTCAAGAACCATCTCCTAAGGGACTGGGCAAAGGACCATGGATTGATTGGATTACCACATCCCATACCATGCACCAGCTGCCAGGAAGGTCGAGCGCTACACTGGCTTGCTAAGACCAACCCAAAAGCCATGGGGGGTGGACCTTTAGGAACGGGAAAGACATCTAGCTCAAGCCACTTGGTTAGTGACCAGCAGAGGAGCTGTGAACCCAGCGGGTCCTGCCCAGTCCCACCTGCTGCCAACAGTGGATGGAGATGGAGGTCCTGTGATTGCTGAAAAAACCTGCTGGGAAGTCAGTGTGGGTTTCCCCTGCCTGGCTGGTGGGGCAAAACAGCCCTAGGGGTGTTCTCTGC
>JAAWVA010000030.1:31816922-31857837 GCA_015227895.2 Colaptes auratus
AAACCAATCCAGAGAGCTCCTGCATCATCTCACCTGCCCTATTGCTGATGTCCCTACAGCAACAGTCTGCTCCTGATTGTTTTCTTTCCCTTCAAAGAGAGACTGATTCCTGACTCTTCTCCACATCCCTGCCCAGCTCAAGCACCACCTACACTGACCAGCATCTGAGAGGGAAGACTGCTCTGAGAGAGAGAGAGCTGGGATAAAGGGGGACTTGCATTGATCTTCAATACCACCCGTCAGATTGGGTGAAGGGCTGTGAGTCCAAATTATTTCTTGGTGGATTTGCTCCTTCCCTTTCTTGTTTTTTTTCCCCTCTCTATTGGGAAGGAGGGTGGGGGGAGTGGGGGACTCAGCCTTGCCCCATCTGAGCTCTAAAGTTCCAGTTCAGGCTCAAACTACCACACTTGCTTAGAGAGAAATGAAGCAGAAAGGCCATGGTAACATCTCTTCTTTTCCAGTCCTCTGGAACAGGACTGCAGGTGCAGGATCAGCTTCCAGGGAGCAGTGAAACATGTTGCAGAAACAGCTGCTCAGGAGGGAATGGCTCCATCAGGGCCTTTGCCTCAGAAGGAGGAGTGGGCACAGCACTGAACCAAGCTGTTGTGGTTTCCATGGATCAGAGAAGAAGGACATTCATAGACATGGGTGAGAGATGGGAACAGAGCAGGATTGTGCAGGAAGAAGAGCAGCCAATTCTGCACCGGAGGGTTAGTGGAACACTGGAACAGGTTGCCCAGGGAGGTGGTTGGGCCCCATCCCTGGAGCTATTGAAGGTGAGGCTTGACAGGACTCTGGGCACCTGATCTAGTTGAGGATATCCCTGGGGAAGATTGGACAAGATAACCTTTGGAGGTCCCTTCCAGCCCAACCCATTCTGTGATCAGTGAGATATGGGAACCAAGCAGACTCTGCATGAAGTGCAAAAGGAAGACACCAGCTGGGGCTTCTCAGAGCTCTGGGCCTGGCTATGGTTGTGGATTCCTGCCTTGGGCTTCAGTCTCAAGCAGTTGGTTGGAGCACTACCCCTGAGCTTGTTCCCCTTTGTTTGCATGGCTGTTCTAGTGCGGGGCATGTGTGAGTGCTGGTCTGCTTCAGGGAGCAGAACAGGGACAGCAAGGAGCTCTCGGGGAGCTGGGGCAAATGTCACTTTCAAGAGCAGGCCCTAAGTCTCGTATTCTCCTAAGCTCCCATTTCAAGGACCGGCTAAGGCCTGTCTGCATTTCACAGAGCAACACTGAGCAAGACTTTCCTGAGGTTCTTTTCCCTTCTTTCTGTTGCTTTTTGGAGCCTCTTGAGTTTCTCATTCCATCAGCTGGGCAGGAGATGTTCTCCTCACCTTTCACTACATGCTTTGGAATCTCTTGGGTTTGTCAGCAGCCATTGGTTGGTCACCAGCTGTGTTCACACTTTTCCCTTCACCTTCTAATCCAGAAAACACAAATCACCCATGTTGGAAAAGACCTCAGAGATCGTCAAGTCCACCCTACCACCCAACATCCCCTGGCACCTAAACCATGGCTCCAAGTGCCACATCCAATCCTTTTTTGAACACCTCCAGGATGGTGACTCCACCACCTCCCCGGGCAGCACATTCCAGTGGCAATTCCTCTCTCCAGCCTAAACTTCCTCTGTGCAGCCAATTATAACTATTAATAGCAAACCATAACAGGATTCCTTCCCAGGACAGATTGTGGCCACTCCCAGAAGGCTGCACCACCTGAAGCCCTCCAACCACTCATCTGTGTCTCCTCCCAGTACAACCTATATCCCCTTACCCACTCCCTGACAGACTGGGCACCATCCCAGTACAAACTGTCTGCCTGATCTTTGGAGATGGATGTTCTGGTGCCTCCCATCCCCAGGCAGAAAGGCACCACAGGGTCTGGCAGGAACCATTCAAAATCAACTGAGATGGAGCAAACCCTGCACACAGGGAAGAAGGCCAACTGCAGCTGGGCTGTGGTAGGAGTGGTGTGGTCACACAGACACAGGAGTTGTCATCCCCCAGACTCAGCACTGCTGTAGCCACATCTGGATTTATGGTGTGTGGATGTGACATACTCCAGTCTAGAAGACTAGGGAGGAACTGGGGAGGATTCAGAGATGATCTACCAGGATGAGGATTGACATCTCTGTGGAGAGGCTGAGGGACCTGGGCTGCTTCAGCCTGCTGAATGGAGGCTCAGGGCACTGCCATAGTAGTGTGCACATGGCTGAAGGGTGGTTTCAGAGAGGATGGAGCTCTTCTGGAGAGTGGGAAGAGACCAAAACCTCCACAAAGAGCAGCTTGGAAGGTTCAGAGTGGAGAGGAGGCCAAAGAAATATCCCTCAAAGGGCAGAGCTGCTATGCATGAGGCCATCCAGAGGTGTCAGGAAACGACAGGGAGAGCAGAGACAGCTCAGGGAAGGGATGGAAATGGCAGGGGGAGAGCTGGCTGGGGAAGCAAGATTGGTGTCAGCAGCCTAAAGGGAAAGAGCTGCAGGCATGGGACAGTGTAGGAGAGGCTGCAGTAGGCACGGCCAAGGGCTCTGGCAGGGCTGAGAGACCCAACAGGACCAATGTCTTTGTCCCCTTGGCTCTGGCACTTGCCTCTGCCACCAAGGCCTGGGAGGAGAAACTTGGCTTTGAGGCTTTGAGGTTCTTCTACTGCAAGGGCAGTGTTCAGGGCTTGGCCTTTCTGCTTCACAGACCAAAGGCAAGTTTTTCTGCCCTGCACTTTGCCTTTGTCTCCCTGCAATCCTGGCCTCTAACAAGCTGCTCTAAGGAGTCCCTGGGGAGCCTTTGTCAGGAACAAGCCTCAGTGAGGCCAATCAGTGCTTCAAGGCACTTTGCAGTTTTCTTCTGACTTGGACTTGTTGAGAGGCTTCTTGGCAGTCCCTTGGCAGAGTCTCCTGGCAGTAGCTAAGGATGATGGAATCAGCCCCAAATACTCCATGGGGCTCATTAAATACTGCTGAATCTCTCATTCTTGCCAAGGTTTCTGCAGCTAATTGGAGAAGTTTTTATTGCTCAATGCATCTGATAGAAATTATTTTTAAAGGTACCTTTCATTCCTTTTCAGCAGGAGTTGTCTCTTTGCAAGCAAAACCACAGCAAAACCTGACAAGGTCCTACCCTGCTCACTGCTCATCCTCACTCCCCACTGCCACCAGCAGAGCCCAGAGCCACAGGTGAGGGACAGGATCTGCCTTGCCAGGGGCAGGGGGTCAGGGCTTGGCCCTTTGGATCAATGAAACCCCTCCAGGTTTGCTCAGCAGCAGAGCCACCTTGAGCTGCTTGTCCTGACCTCTCAGCACTGCCTCAGTTCTTTGCTCTCACCACAGCCTGGAGATCCTTCAGTGCCTCCAGTGATGCTTCCCTTGCATCCACTGTCTCCTTCTGCCCTAACCAGACCCTGGGGACCCTTTCCCAGTATGCTTCACTGGGACCCATTAAGAGTAGAAGAAACTTCAGAATTTGAATCTGACTTTGACTTCTGCAGAGGTTTCATCAGCTTCTCAGTTTGAGGTTCATGGTCTCCGCACCAAAGCCACCAGAGGGCTCCTTTAAAATACCTGGGCTGGTTCTGTTGTGCTGAGCCAGGCCAGACTCCTGGGCTGGAAGGAGCTGCTGGCAAGCAGGCAGCTCTGCAGGAGACAGCTCTGGCCAGGAGCAGCTCCTGCGAACAGCACAGCAGGGCTGAGGGCACTGCCAGAGGATCTCAGACAGATGAGGAAGGCAGAGAGAGATTCAAGGTGGCCAGGACTGGGAGGGTGACTGAGAGCTCACTGGGGGAGAAGTCACTGCAGTCACTGACACAGTGAGGCTGTGGGTGCTGGGCAGTGCAGGTGCAGTTCTGGGAGGCATCTCCTACAGCCGGCACAGCCACAGCTGATGCTGGCTGTGGGGAGCAGCTGTAGGGTGGCAGGAGCCACCCCTGGCAGTGCACAGCAGGGTGGGGCAGGGTCCTTCTGCTCTGGAGAGGCTGCTGTGGGGGTCAGGGCTGCTCACAGCTGCAGCTCAGCACCAGGGAACTTCCAAAGGGATCTTTCAAGGACAAGGTCCAAGCAGGGTCTGCTCTAAAGAGAGAAGAGTTCCTGAGTCTGTGTTTGCAGTTTCCTATTCTGAGGACAAGGGAAAGTGGGGAGAGCAAGAGAGGTAGCAAAGGACCATTCAAGTTGGAACAAGTCCTTGAACCTGGGGAGGGGTATCTTGGAGTGGTCAAGAGGTCTGCTGGGAGCCTCCTAAAGAGTCTTCAGCCACTCCTCTGCCTGTGGACAGCAGCAGCAGCACCCTGGTTGGACTCCTCAGGATGGCTCCAGCCAGTGCCCTGCAAACAGGCAGGTTTCTGTAGGTGAGTGCAGAGGGGCTGGGCTGGGATCTGTGAGCAGGGCAAATCTATCACCCAGCACACTCCTGCCAGGGTGAGAACCTCCAGGGCAGCAGGGATCTCATCAGGGAAGGAAAGGAAACTGAACCCAGCAATGTTGTGGGAGGGAGCATTCAGACATCCCCATCTGATCCCCTCCAGACCAGATCCTTCCTCTGAGCAAGGCCCTAGGCCGCTTCTTCCCCCCACCCCCAAAAAGCTTCAGGCCTTAGGGTCATGGGCTTCAAGGTGTGAAGCACCTCCTCTTCAGCCAGAGCTGCGGCAGAGGCAGAGCTGCCCCAGGAGAGGAAATGCCATTGGGTGTTGCAATGAGCCCTGAGTGTGCTGGGCTGCAAGTGTGGTGCTGAGACCTTGAGAGAGGCTGAGACACTGAGTGGTCTGTGGTGGATCCCTCTGCTCTCAGCAGTGTCTGGTGGCTTTTCATGGGTGGTGGGCACGCCTAAACCAGTCACACAGGGGCACATGGGAGTGTGATCAGCTCCAGCAAAGCAGGGCAGAAGCCCAGAGAAGTGGGGAAGTGGCAGCAGGGCCAGAGCAGCTCCCCTCACTCTGCTCTGAGCCACAGGCAGCCTCTTGCCTTGCAGGCTTCTGCTTTCTCTGTTCCCCCTGAGGGCAGCAGAAATGCTGTGTATGAGAACTTGTGACAGCCATGAACAGCCTAAAACATTCAGGAACTGCCTTTTTCTACCCTCTCTCCTTAGCACTGGGAGATGCTGAGAAGCCTTTTCTGCTTTGGGACTCTTTCATCTGAGAGTGGACACCAGAGCTTGCTGCTGCCTCCACCACTGCCCTGCTGCAGAGCAGGACTGACTCAGCAGCAGGAAGCAGGAAGAGTCTCTGCTCTTCCCTGCATGCTCAGCCAGCACAAAAGAGTCCAGCAACAGAGCTGGAGGGAGGTCTCCTCAAAAAGAGAACTTAAGTCTCTGTATCAGGGGCTGAGAAATGGCTTTGGTTGTGCTCCATTGACTTGTGACTGCCTTTGCCTTTTGGCTACTGCACTATGCACAAAGGGCACAAATGTCCAACAGCAGCTCCATCAGCCACTTCCTCCTCCTGCCATTGCCAGGCACAAGGCAGCTGCAGCTCCTGCACTTCTGCCTCTTCCTGGCCATCTACCTGGCTGCCCTGCTGGGCAATGGCCTCATCATCACCACCATAGCCTGGGACCACCACCTCCACACCCCCATGTACTTCTTCCTCCTCAACCTCGCCCTCCTTGACCTGGGTACCATCTCCACCACTGTGCCAAAATCCATGGCCAATTCCCTGAGGGGCTCCAGGGACATCTCCTATGCAGGATGTGCTGCTCAGGTCTTTATCTTTGCCTTTTTCATGTCAGCAGAGTATTTTCTCCTCACCACCATGTCCTACGATCGCTACGTTGCCATCTGCAGACCCCTGCACTATGAGACCCTCCTGGGCAGCAGAGTTTGTCTCCACCTGGCAGCAGCTGTCTGGGGCTGTGGGGCTCTCACTGCTCTGCTGCACACAGCCAATACATTTTCCCTGCCCCTCTGCCAGGGCAATGCTGTGGAGCAGTTCTTCTGTGAAATCCCCCAGATCCTCAAGCTCTCCTGCTCCACATCCTACCTCAGGGAGATTTGGCTTATTGTGCTCAGTGTCTGTTTATACTGTGTCTGTTTTGTGTTGATTGTGGTGTCCTATGTGCAGATCTTCAGGGCAGTGCTGAGGATCCCCTCTCAGCAGGGACGCCACAAAGCCTTTGCCACCTGCCTCCCTCACCTGGCTGTAGTCTCCCTGTTTCCTCACCACTGGCTTCTTTGCCTATCTGAAGCCTTCCTCCATCTCCTCCCCATCCCAGAACTTGGTTGTTTCAGTTCTGTACTCAGTGGTGCCTCCAGCAGTGAACCCTCTCATCTACAGCCTGAGGAACCAGGAGCTGAAGGCTGCCCTGAGCCAACTGATCTCTGGATGCTTTCAGAAGCAATAAACTCTTTGTCTTCTCCTGCAGAGCAGTTCTGATGTCACTCAGTGCAGGCCCAGCCTGGCTGCTGTACTTTCTGGTGGGGGAGTCTAGTTTTTTACTATTTGTATCTTCATCCTACACTTTCTAATTCATTCTCTTTCTTTCTGACCAGAAGTTTGTGTAAGTAGACCTCTGCTCCTTGGTTTACCCAGGGCCATTTCAGCCCCTCTGGAGATGAAGCCAAACTGGGCACAACCTTGAGAGACCTCATCTGCTTAACTCTGCCCTGAGCAGGATCATTGGACAAGAGGATGTGCAGGAGTCTCCTCTGCAGCAGGACAGAGCCAGCAGCTTCTCCACTCAAAGCCTTGGTAGGAAATCTGCCAGATGGATCTGGTGAAACTTTGATCTGCTCAGGCTCTGGCCACAAAGAGGCTGAGGGCTGAGGGTGCAATCCTGTGCTCAGCTGTGTCTCAGGAACTCACCACTCAGTAGGAAGCCAAGGACAGGGAAGGGGGAGGTGAGGCCACTTCTGCCTCCTGAGAGGATTGGCCAACAGCAGGAAGACAGCTGGGAAAGGGACTGTGAGGTCAGGTGTGTCTGCAGGAGCTGCTAGGGCAGCCCTGGGCTCATGGCTGGCAGATGGGCAGAGTGATCTGTGAGATGGCCTCTGCCAAAGGGCCTGGGCTGACTGCAGGAAGGGGCTGATGGTTTGGTTGCTGTGTCTCTGCTGCCTGAGGACCTGATGGGACAGCAGCAGGCACAGGGTTTGGTGCTGTCCAGCCAAGAAACTGCAAGGCCAGCAGCCTTGGGAGCTCCTGCTGAGGTAGGCAAGAGCAGGAGAGAGGAACACTGCCAGATGGTGCAGCCTGGCAGGTGGAGACTGGCCATGAGGAGCAAGAAACCTCTCTCAAAGGGTAGTGCTGTGGCCTGAGAAGTTCTGCAGAAGGAGTCTGGGATCAGCCCTTCTCTTTGTGTCCCCAGGAGCAGAGGGTGAGTGTGGGCAGGTGTCAGTGAAGGCATGGGAAGGCCAAGGTGGGGAAGTGAGATGAGTGTCTGCAGCCTGCAGGGCAGGAGAAGCAGCTGTGAGACAGTGCAGGACAAAGCTGTGGGAGAGCTGGCCAAGGGCAATGGCAGTGGTGGGAGTGATTAAGAGAAGCCAAGGCTGTGCCCTCTTGGCTATGGCAATTCTCTGTCCCGAGGCCTGTGAGGAGCTGTGTCCTAAGGCACTGGGAGGCCTCACTGCCCTTTCCACAGCCCCAGGAAGGCTGGGGACTGTCAGGCCCTTGTCCTCCACTCAGCATCACAAACCCTACAGGGATGCTAAAGGAAGGCTGGAGAGGGACTTTTCATGAGGGTGTCTGGTGACAGGGCAGGAGGGAAAGGTTGGAAGGTGAGGAAAAGGAGGTTTAGACTGGGCCTTAGGAAGAAGTTCTTCAGTATGAGGGTTGTGGGACTCTGGAATAGGCTGCCCAGGTTGGATGCCCTCTCCTGAGGGTGTTGAAGGCCAGGCTGGATGAGGCCTTGAGCAGCTGAGTCTATAGGAGAGGCATCCTTGCCTATGGCAGGGTGGTTGGAGCAGAGGAGCTCTGAGGTCCCTTCCAACCTAGGCCCTGCTATGCTGCTATGAAACCCACCCCCCACCCCCACTGCACCTGAAGAGCCTTGACCCACACATGAGGGACAGGAGCTGCCTGCCCAGGGGCTGTGCTCAGGCCTTGGCCTTTGTGCTGCAGAACCCAGAGCCAGAGTTTGCTCTCCTGCACTTTGCCTTTGCCTGCTGCAATCACAGCCTCTCCTGAGCTGCTCTATCGAGTCCCTGGGGAGGCTGTGGCAGTAACAAGCCTCAGTGGGGCCAATCAGTGCTTCAAGGGACTTTGTCTTTTGCTTCTTGCTTCTTGCACAGTTTCTTCACTCTTCTCTCAGTACCTGAGGTTCATGGAATGATCCCCAAGTGCCCTGAGGAGCTCTTTGTGTCTCTGTTGTTTCCTTCCAGATTTCAAAGTGTACCTCACAAAGCTCAGGTTTGGAGGGTAAACTATTTGATTCTTTCTCAGATGAGGGCGGAGGTGACAGCAGCATCCACCAAGCCAGAATGATGCAGGCTGTCTGCTCAGGAGGTCTGGAGTGGGAGGAGAAGCTGTCCTTTGAGGGCCTACATGGAGTGGACAACTTTGCTCCTCACCCTCCCCAACCTCCCCATTGCTGTCCCTGCCCACCTGGGCCTTCCATCCCTGCTCCTTGCCTCAGACTTCTCCACTGCTCTCTGCAGCTGGAGCTCACAGCTCCATGGCACCAGCTGCCCCCTGCTCTCCTTAGACAACTGCCTGCACACAGCCACAGAATTGTTGCTCTTTGGAAGCAAAGCAAACCAAGCCTGAGAAATTTCCCTCAGCAATCCAAGGCCTCTGGAACCATCTGCTCAGCACACAATGTTGCACACAGTGTCCTTACTTTTCAGTCACTTGGTCCCCAAAGAATTTGCCCAAGAGCACAGGGTGATCAGGAGAGCAAGGATGAAGTACATGAGAATTAGGAGGAGGAGGATGAAAATAATTATGAGGAGGACAAAGGGGATGATGTGGCAGAGAGAGGTTGGTCTCTTCTCCCAGGCAGCCAGCACCAGAACAAGAGGACACAGTCTCAAGCTGCACTAGGGGAGGTTTAGGCTGGATGTTAGGAAGAAGTTCCATACAGAGAGAGTGATTGCCCATTGGAATGTGCTTCCCAGGGAGGTGGTGGAGTCACCATCATTGGAGGTGTTCAGGAGGAGACTTGATGGGCTGCTTGGTGCCATGATGTAGTTGTTTGGGTGGGTTGGATTGGTTGATAGGTTGGATGTGATGATCTTGAAGGTGTCTTCCAACCTGGTGTATTGTATTGTATTGTATTGTATTGTATTGTATTGTAATGTATTGATTCAAAGAAGTGGAGGATGATATGGAATAGGAGAAGAATAATGAGAAGAAGGAGGAAGATGAAGAGGAGAAAGAGGGCAAACCCATATCAGCCCCTCTGTGCTACCTAAGCAGCCACATCAGTGCCCTGAGTGGGGGAAAATATTCCCACTACCCCCAGCCCAGTGCCCAGCCCTCTGTCTGTGGTGAGTACGGCAACAGCTTCACCCTCAGCTCTAACCTCATCCGGCACTGCTGCATCCACACCAAGCAGCAGCTGCACCTCTGGGCTGGCTGAGGCAGGAGCTACACCCAGCTGGCCACCCTCAGCCAGCACCGCTGCACCCACACCTCTGCCAGCCCTTCCCCTGCACATGCTGCAGCAAGGGCTTCAGGCTCAGCTTTGTCCTCACCTGGCATAGTTAACCCCCACGCCGGTGACCAGCGTGCCCCAGGGGACACAGCAATACACCGACTCCGGCACTGCCAGGCCAAACGTGAACCCCCTGGGGCGCCTTTTCCAGCAGATTGAACTTTTAAACCATCTTTCCTCAGGAGCAAATGTGCCCCTGCCCTTCTCAGGACCAGTGCTCAGGAGAGGAATGGCAGTGCTGAGTCAGCACTGCCAGTGCCACCACTGCAGCTGGGCTGGGATGTGGCTGTTTGTTCCTCAACACTTTGGGTTTCCTAGAGGTAAAAGAAAAACCTCATCCCAAGGCTAATGCTTAATTAGAATGGAAACCCCAACCCTAATAAAGTATTGTCTTTGGTTGGTTTTTCTTTGACATTTCTGTCCCAAAAGGCCACTTTTGGGGACATTTCTTCCCCAGGGCCAGGGGTGAAGCCATCTGCCCACTGCAGGGAGGTGTCCTTGAGGGGTCCTGGGAGGGTCTTGAATGTGAAGTGAGGAAATCAAACTCAGTGCCTCCCATAGCCATGCAGCAGTATCCTTCACTAACTTGCATGGACATGGAATGATGGCTCCAAAATGTACCTGTGCTGGAAAGGTTAACCATGGTCCTCATCTAGGACTCAGTCACACACAGGCAGGAGAAGGAGAAATCTTATTTGATAAAGTCCTTCCATGTCTTGATCTTTGCTGCCACCTCCTGTCCTTTTAGCAACATTGCAGTCCCCAGGTCTTCTGTCATGTCTTTTTCCTGTTGGTCCTCTGCCAATCCCACAGAACTGTCCTTCTCTTGTTAGTGAGGCCCAGGGCTGTGAGAACCCAGCCTGCTTTCCAGACTCAGCCTTATTCTTCTCTCTGTCTAGAGCTGCCATCTGCTGCTCTCCCAAGCTCCAGGATTAGTTGATTGATGTCAGAAAGCTAAGCTCTGAACTAGTGGGAGAGTTTCTAATAGTTAGTGAGAAGGTTAAGAAGTCTCACTCAGCTGTCCTGCTGAGTGTTCTGGGAAGGGCTCAGCTAAGGTCCAGTTCTGAGAGGCAGAGGTTGGGTTGTGGCTGAGTTGAGGCCTGAGATTAACACCCAAGGGTCAATGCCAAGGGTAAAGGCTGGAGCCAGGATGAGCAACGGGGGCAGAGTCAGGGTCAGGAGTGGGTTTGGGAGGGGCTGAGGTATAAGGGGTGAGGTGAGGGCTTGGCTCAGCTGCACTGCATTGGAGCAGGGTGTGGTGAAGGCACATTCTGCCTAGATACTAGATCTGGTCCCAGCATGTGGACAGCTTTCCCCTCCTTCAGGAGGAAGACAAAAGCCAAGGCATTAGCACGCACTCAGCACATGCAGTGCTCGTGCAGTTACCAAGTATGGCATAATCCTAGCTTCACGCTTTGTATAGGCTGAAGCCAGTTGTCTATGAGAGTGCCCATTGGTCAAACCCAGCCTCGAGGAATCTATAAGTATCACCCCTGTTGGTAAACAAGTTGCCCCCTCTTTCACTTTGTCTCTGTGCTTGCTCAAGAGAATAACTCTCGAGTCTCAGCCTCAGCTTATTGTTGTTAGCTTCTGTCATACATGCACTCATACTGAAGCCTCTGCATCATGAGAAGCACTTTGATCGTGAGGATCACCCCAGAGGGAGGACCTTCGCTGAGCCCGAGAAGCCAGCGTCGCCACAGCCAGTCGTACCGACCAGGAGAGCCCACCGTGCTACCAGAGGACTGGACCAGCCCCCGAGGGTAAGATCTGCCCAGCTGTCGGGGAGAAGGGACTTGGTTGAGACTGAGTCCGCATATACCTAGCCCCGCCATAGCGGGAGAAGAGCCACCACGTGTGCCGCTCCAAGCCCTGTAACCGCAGGGAAGACTAAAGCACTGTTCGTGCCTATACTGCACTGAACCTGGGACCACTCCAAGAGTCCTGCTGTTCCTTTAAGGCCAGTAACAGAGAAGCCGCAGCTCAGCGCAGCCGCATTCTCTCCCCGAGGCTGTTTACCTCAGCCCCGAGGCTTGTCGCCACGGGGCCAACTCCATATAGCCTTTGCTGTCATTGTCTGACTGGGAACCTCTGAGCTCACCTACCAGCAACCGTCGCCCCGCCCTGCCGTGCGAGCCGACTCCCAGGGCTGACCCCACAGGCCGAACCCAACCAGGACCTATTCCCTATTGTCTGGAGGGAACCGACCGAGTTCTGAAGGGAACCTGCTTCCGAGCTAAGCCCAGGTTCCATTGTTCCCTCTCCACTGCTGCGGAGAGAGGAGATAATACTCAACATCACCATCCAACTTGACTAGGAGCCAGTCCAGCGGAAGAATTCGTCCAGACCTCCACCTTGCCACAAACAACAGCTATAAAGCATCTCCCACGTGCTTTCTATCCACTAGCACTCAGTTCAAAGTATCTGCGTGTAGCAGAGGAATTGCTGACGCACAGAAAAATTGTAATATTGCTGTATAGAGCCAGAAGCCGCCTGCGTTCCGCCGAGTCGCCATCTAGTGGCCAAGCAGCGGAACTGCACCCTTCATTATATAAAATCTAGAAATAGTCTATAGATAAATTAAGTTCTAATCACAATACTAAGCCACTTATGGAATGTATTTCATGAACGTGCACTAGAACATGTTTATAAGTTGTGGATTCATCAGTTATTAATTATTTTATAATTAATAAAAAGTAATATTTTCATAATTCATATTTCATATTAATAAATTTAATGACCTCTTCACAACAGTGCTGCAGTGCAGAGCCTGTGTGAGTGATGGGGAAAGACTGTCTGAACATCCTGAGGTGCAGAAGCAGTTCATGAGGCCAGCTCAGGTGTGGACACCTGACAGAGCTCTGACATTTCTGTGGGCGACTGCAGCACAAACCTCCCTGCCCCAGGGAGATTCCTCTCAGGTGTCCTGCACAGGCTCATTGCAAATGTTGCTGTCTGCTCACATCAGCCTTCCTGGGCTGTGCCCTGAAATGTGCACAGAGCCAGCAGAGAGGTTCTGGCTCCTTGGAAAAGGCATCTTCAGGAAGGCCAAGAAGGAGGCTGGGGCAAACTGCAGGCTGGTCACCCTCAGCACAGTCGTGGTGCTGGGTCAAAAGTGATAGGTCAGACACTCCTGCAGCCATCTGCAGGCCCTTGCAGGACAAGAGAGAGTTCATCAAATCTGCCTGGGTAGGGGCAAGAAGGAGATGCTTTGTGCCTGGACCATAGCCAGGCCTTTGCCATGGTCTCCCATGGTCTCTGTAGAGCCAAACTGGGGACAGCAGGACTGAAGGAATGGATGAGGTATGGGGTGGGAAGATGGGTGGTGGATCAAGCCCAGTTTTCACTAGGGTAGATCCCTTCTGGCAGCCACTTCCCAGTGGCATCCCTCAGGGTAAGCCCTTGGGCCCGCACTGTGCAATCTCTTCATCAGCTCCCTGCACCTTCTGACCCAGGGCCTCTGCCAAACTGGGCACAGGCCTTGAGGGACCTCATCTGCTTAACCCTGCCCTGAGCAGGGTTGTTGGACAGGATGATGTGCAGGGACCTCTTCCACAGATCACCAGGACAGAGCCAGCAGCTCCTCTGAGGAAGGTTTCTCCACTCAGAGCCTTGGTAGGAAAGCTGCCAAATGGATTGGATGAAACTTCAATCTGCTCAGGCTCTGGCCACAAGGAAGGTGATGGTTGGGTGTGGGATCAGGTGGTCAGTTGTGTCTTAGGAGCTCTCACTGGTAGGAAGCCAATGAGTGTGAAGGGGCTGTGAGGTCACTTCTGCCTGGGGAGGGGATTGGCCAGCAGCAGGAACACAGCTGGAAGGGGACTGTGAGGTTTGTTCTGTGATGAAGAGGTTATTAATTTATTAATATGAAATTTGAAATATAACAATATGAATTTTATTAATGAGTATATTAATTAATAACCAATGAATCACTAATTTATATCCATATTCTAGTGCATAATTGTGAAATACATCCCCATAAATGGTTTAGTATTTATAATTTGGACTCAATCAGAATATTTACAGAATTAATTTCTATTACTTTAATGAATGCTGCAATTTCACCACTTGTCCACCAGATGGCGACGCGACAGGACTCTGGCAACTGCTAACTATATACAGAGATATTACAATGTGTATCAGAGGATTGGACTGGAGAGATTATGTTGCTAGACTCAGGTGCTTTGAACTGACTGCCAGTGAATGAAAAGCAGGTGGAAGGTACTCTGTGTCCTTTGTTTGTAGCAAGGTTAGGTTCTGGCAAACTGCTGACCCCTGGCTGGTCCAGACAGTGACAGTAGGTGGCAACCTTCACTCTTCCATGGCAGCGTAGGGGGAATGGACTTTACCCTAGCTGTACAGCAGGTTCCCTTCGCAGGACTCGGGTGGCTCTCTCTCTGCATGGTTCCCGGTAGGCAGGCTTGGACATTTCTGATCTGGCACGGTGGCAGATGGGGCTGGACCCAGCAGGGGTCAGCCTAGTGGCAATGGGCTTTGGGGCTGGCATGGATGGCCCCTGGGAAGAGGCACAGGTGCATGAAGCAGCATCTTCCCCTTTGCTTGGCTCGAAGGAGCAGCAGGACCCTTATCGGAGCGGTCCTGGATTTGGGGCACAGGGCATGAACTGTGCTCTGGATTCCCTTAGGGTTCACAGAGCGACAGAAGTAGCAACTCCTCTCCTGTGATGGCAGGGTTACACAGGCATGAGGCTGACACTGCTCCTGCTCTCTGTGCTGACACACACAAGGTTGTGCCTCTTGTCAGTCTGCTGCTTCAGGCTGAGGCAGATGTTTAAGTCCCTTCCCTGGCAGCTGGGCAGATCTTACCCTCAGGGGTCCACTCCTCTTGAAGGGCATGTCGGGCTCTTCTGACCGGTGAGGCTGGCAATGAAATGCTGCAGCTTCTCAGGCTCAGTGAAGGTCCCTCCTCAGGAGATACTCTCAGGGCTGAGGCTCAACAGGCTGCCTGGCTGCTGGCTTCTCCTCATTGTGCAGAGGCCACTAGTTTGCTTGCATATAGGAGAGAGACTTAATAGCAATGAGCTCAATGGCAGAGGCTATGGCATGAGCTCAGTCTCCAGCAAGGAGAGAGAACACAGTGAAAGAGGGCAACGTATTTACAAGCTGGGGCAATACTGATAGGTTCCTGGAGGCTGGATGTGGCCAATGGGCACTCTCGTAAACAACCGGCTGCAGCCTATGGGAGGCGTGAAGCTGGAATTATGCCATGCTTGGCATCAGCACCAGCATCCCATGCCATGGGGGTGTGCAGGGGTCTGTGCCACCTTGGCCTTTGTTCCCCTCATGAAAGGAGGGGGAACTTGTCCACATGCTGGGACAGGTTTCAATATCTGGGCATAATTCTGGGCATAATGTGCCTTCACCACATAAGGTGGCACAGTCCCCCTGTCACTGGGAACCTGTTGTAGAATGGCTTAAATCTAAGGGACATGTCTCTGTGGAACAGCTGCTTGAGCAGAAAATGTAGGCCTTACTCCATCTTGTTGTTTACCGCTCAGAGTTAGCTGCCTTGCTGAAGCAGCAAGGTCACTATGGCCTCGTGGCTGTTCTTGCAGCTGTGTGTTTGCAAGATAACTGGATGGGAAAGGGACAGCTAGGTAAGATAATTGGATGGGAAAGGAAGAGCTAGTGAGAAGGGAGTTTTCTTGGAATGTACACAGAGCCTTTGATATTGTACACAGACCTCATTGCAGGTGGGCTGATATTATAATGTTGCCTTCAGTCAGAGACCAATAGAAGAGTGACGCTTGTGCATATTTAGCTGAGATGCTATGTAAGCTGTGTATCCGGGCAATAAAGGTGAAGCGTGCTTATCAATCACATTGATTGCTGCTGTCTTCCCTCGCCGCTCCCCGACATCTGGCGCCCGAACAGGGACGATCCAGTGGGGTAAGGGAGAGAACCCCCGACGCGGGATAGGAGGCCTGCGGAGACCTTCTTGCGGTCGGGGTGGTGGCGAGCCCGGAAAAGCATCGATTAGCAGCGAATCGAGGGGCAAAAGTGCGACTCAACGCTGGCGTAGGGAGTTCGTACCGTGCCTGAGCTGGGTTTCCTGAATTGGAATTAAGCTCGCTGTCCGGGTAAGGGCTGCTGCTCGGTTTCCACGGGTTTTGGAAGGCTGCACTAAGGGATGGAAAGCGAAGTAGCCCTTAACTTATTTTTAAGTTTCCTTGAGAAACGCAGTGTAGAGGATGTGGATTTAAAGAAGCATCCTGAACGTTATTGCAGTTTGGTAGGGAGAATGGTTTTTTTCAGTCATCAGAAGATGTGTTTAGTGTTGATGTATTGGAGAGAATATGGAAACAAACTGTGGGACTTGATCATAGATGGTGACAAAAGTGCCGTAAAGCTGCAAAAGCGGCCGGGGAGAGGCACGGCGAAGTACTCCGCGAAACAGAAGAGCTGTGCTAAACGCCCTCCAAACTGTCCTCTCCGAGAGAGGTATTCCTGACAATTCTGGCATTTTGAACGGACTAACTATCCTCTCCGTGAGAGGTGTTACTGAGATTATTGGGATTTTGAAAGGGCTATTAGCATGGGCCCGGAATCATGATTTTATCCCAGAGCAACCGAAGCTTTACTACCGAAGCACGGGACAACTGGAGCCTTGTGGGATGAGTGCTAAACACCAGCCACCACCCCAGCAGGGAGGAAGCGATAAAAAGGCAGCGAAACTTGTGGTTCAGCGTGTTTGATCCCATTCATCAACATCTCCTAATATCGCCAACGACAGCTCGGATTCGGAAGAGACAACACCGACGCTGAGAAATCAAACAGTGCCAACTTTGTTTCACAGTCCCTCTTAGAAAAATGGAGCGCTTGGAGGCTCGCGGCTACGGCATTCTTACAACCGCACCCCTTCCGCGAGCCCCGACGGCCCCCACGGGCACCGACGGCTCCGACCGAGGCGGCACCGACCGACGCACCACCGACACCGGCAGCGCGGACTGTAGCGGCCTTCACAGTGGCCTCCACGGCAGCAGCCACGGCAGCGGCCCCAGCGGCCATCCCCATGGTGGCGGCACGGCGGCGGCCCGGCAGCGGCCAGCACCAGCGGTCACCTCACCATCCCCCCACCTCCTACGCCCCAGACATTGTCAGCAGAAAACATCACTACGACGGAGGCTACAATCGAATTCCGAAGGGACGATAGTGTAAGGGATCGGGAGGTGGGAGGGACGGGGAACTGTCCTGCTGCGCCGCTGGAAAGGTATTGTGAGAAATGCAGTAGAAGAGAATCTGTAGATTTTCCTGTACATGCATCTCCTGTGGTATTATTCTGGCATTTGACAATGCTAACGAAAAGCTAAACAGGTTCTCAGCATTTTACCAATAGGTCATTCTGAGTCTACAAAATGTTGTTGTCGAGTCCCATCAACACGGTCCTCTGGGTCACCAACCCTGTGCTCTGTTAGTTGGCAGATCGTCTACCTCTAGATAGGGCATCCTTATAATTCCTGGTTTAATAGATTCTGATTATGATTGGGCTAAGAAAGTTATGTTCTATAGCATTAACCCTCCTGTTAGCACTCTGTTGGGACAGAAATTGTTCAGCTGAGTCTGAGTGCCTAAAACTTTTAACAGGATTTGAGGATAAGAAGGCTAAGGGAAAATTAGAACAGATTGTGACTATCAGGAGCTGATGTCACTATTGTATCTCGTCATAAATGAAATGGTCTCGAGTTTAAAAGGTTTAAAGGGCTTTAAATGTATCCAAACAACCTGGGTCAGCAAAGAGCCAGTGCAATTAGCTTTTACGACGGCAAATCAATCACTGTAGGACCGTATGTGTTAACCCTTCCAGTTACTCTATTGGTTGAGACACCTTAAGTTAGCTAGGAGCAAAACTTGTTTCTGTTCCTTTTCTGTGGCGGCTACTGGTCAGCAACCAATCCTTAAATTAAAATGGAAAACAGCTAATCCAGCATGGGTGGAGCAGTGGTCGCTCAGGCATGATAGGCTGCAAATTGTTAAGACCCAACCACAGAATCAATTGCAACTACTGCACACCTTGCTAGCCCTCCCCCCCATATCTTTTCATATTTTCTGATTGTAATGTCTTTCAGAGTTTGGTTATTTAGAGTTTTGTTAAGTTTTTCTAGTAAGCATAGTGAATAATAAGCATTTGGTATTTACAGGTACTTAGTACACAGTAATTGTAGCAAGGTATAAGGAATTAGTAATGAGTTCACATTGTCAGATTTTCTTATGGTTCAAACCTTCTTAGCTGTGTGCCTAGGCATTTCAAAGGAGCTCCATGTAATATAGTTAAGGTTTGTAGTAAATAGCTATTAATTTTTAAAAGTATTCCTTAGCTAATGTGTAGAACAACCAAGACTATGAGGAAACAGCATTTCCCATGAAGTTGAACATCGATCACAATAACTGTTATGATAATCTGGGATCAAAAGCATCGATCAGAAGAATGTACCACAGCACCCTGTGAATTTGGACTGAATATTATGGTTGGTTGATTGTTGTGTGATTAGAGAAAATGTTCATATGAACTATATGTTATCTCACCAGTTTGTTATAATATTACACACTTAGAGGGAAAATCACAATTCATTATAACACAACATGCATTTTCATTTTAGGTTGGAGACTACAACAAACACATGCATGCCAAAAAGAAAAAAAAAAAAAGAGGGAAGGAGAGAACACCCCATAGCAAAGAAGTTTTTTAATGGTACCAACAAGAAATAGTTAGTTCATGTCAACACCTAGAAACATAAAACTTTGCAAAGTGCTGCAACCCTCTCACCACAAGACAGCACGAGCGTGGCACGGCTGTCATGAAGGTGACGGTCAGCAGGGCTGCCTAGCGCTGACCTCAGCGCCTGTCACAATAATCCAAGATGTCAGCAGAAAGTATCTGATTTATAACTGAGTGTCATGACTGTTTAACTGTTGTGTGAACATAAGGATCAGTATTACTAGGATGAGCAAAAACACATTATTAGGGTAATTTTCTATTGGGTAAAGCAATGAAGCCATTTTGCTCTTGCTGTTTGCCTGCAAGTTTTCTGTCTGTGAAGCTAGAGCCTGGCCAGATCTACCTTTACAGATGAAAGAAAGAAATCTTGCTACCATTAACAATCATGATTTTTTACCATCCTAGAGAAAATAAAGATGCAACATACCACTAAAGCAGATTGTAAAAGACAGTGGTAAGGATTGCATTTGTGTTTAATCTCTGTGTGTATTGTGTTTAGGCATAATCAGGTCTTCTCTGTCAATAAGAAGAGTGAAATGTGGAGATCGGAACTATTACGATCTGAGTTCTTCTTTACAATGTTTGCTATTTTTGACCACATTTTATGCCAACTCTGTTAGAACATTCTAACTAGCTGAACTTAAGCATTGTGCCTTGTATGGATTACATCAGTCTGTTAGACATGCTGTGTTATAAAACTTTTGCTTTTGTTATATAGCTTAGCTTTAACTTGCTTCTGTGTATGCAAGAGTATCTTGTATGGGATGAGAAACAACTCCCATGAGCAGATTGCTCACAAAAACAAAAAGGGGAATTGTGGCAATGCCGGTGACGAGCAGTGTGAGCAATCTGGCAGTGTAGGCCTAGAGCCTGACATGGTGGTAGGCCATGCTCAGCACAAGTGCAAAGTTGCTATCGTGTGGCAAAACAGCGCTGTGCCTGCACCGTGTAACTAAAGCAGGACACTGGTAGCTACAAAGACAGCAAGTTATCTTGTTGGTCAGCTAAACAGGCTATGTTACTACTGAAATTTTAGATCAAAATAGTTTAGCTTTTAGATCAAAATAGTTTTAAGGCATGCATATTTACTGAATAGAGCTGCTGTTGATTTTTTGCTTTTAGCTAATGGTCATGGCTGTGAGGATTTTGAAGGTATGTGTTGTTTTAATTTGTCTGATGGTAGTCAATCAATTCATAAAAGGATTGCTTGGTTGGAAAATCATGCTCAATCAATTGTTAAAAATGTAAATAGTTTCATAGTTTCATAGTTTCAGTTAGGGTGGAAGGAACCACAAGGATCATCTAGTTCCAACCCCCCTGCCATGGGGCAGGGACACTCTACCCTAGATCAGGCTGGACAGAGCCTCGTCCAGCCTGGTCTTAAACACCGCAAGGGACGGGGCCTCAACCACCTCCCTGGAAAACCCCATTCCAGGCCTTCACCACTCTCACGGTGAAGAACTTCCTTCCTCACATCTAGCCTGAATCTCCCCACTCCAGCTTCATCCATTCCCCCTAGTCCTATCACTCCCTGATAGTCTGGAAAGTCCCTCCCCAGTCTTCTTGTAGGCCCCCTTCAGATACTGGAAGGCCACAATGAGGTCACCTCGGAGCCTTCTCTTCTCCAGGCTGAACAGCCCAACTCCTTCAGTCCTGTCCTCATAGGAGAGGTGCTCCAGCCCTCTGATCATCCTCGTGGCCCTTCTCTGGACACGCTCCAGCACCTCCAGATCCCTTTGAATAGGGGCTCCAGAACTGGACGCAGTACTCCAGGGGGGGTCTCACCAGAGCTGAGTAGAGGGGGAGAATCACCTCCCTTGACTGCTGGCCACATCTCCTGATGCAGCCCAGGATCTGATTGGCTTTCCGGGCTGCAAGTGCACATTGAGAGCTCATGTTGAGCTTCTCGTCCACCAGCACCCCCAAGTCTCTCTCCTCTGGGCTGCTCCCCAGCCAGTCACTGCCCAGCCTGATTTGTGCCTGGATTGCCTCGACCCGATGCAGGAACCTGCACTTGGTCTTGTTGAAGCTCATGAGGTTGGCTGTGCCCACCTCTCCAGCCTGTCAAGGTCCTCTGGATGGCATCCCTTCCCTCCAGGTGTCTGCTGCACCACACAGCTTGGTGTCATCAGCAAACTTGCTGAGGGTGCACTCAATGCACTGTCCATGTCACCCACAAAGATGTTGAACAAGACTGGTCCCAGGACTGACCCTGAGGGACTCCGCTTGTCACTGGCCTCCACTGGGACATGGACCCATTGACACGCCACTCTTTGGGTGCGGCCACAAGCCAGTTCCTTATCCTTTAGATCAATGGTTTCAATCTTGGTTTGGAAATCTGTCTCCTTGGTTATTAGGTCTGCTTAAAGAAGGTTTACGCTGGATTGGTATTCTGTTGATATTGCTTGTTTTGCGTATTACGTATGGATGTATTATGAGAAGTGTAAATGAGGTAACATCTCGAGCTTTTCTTGTACAAAAGAAAAAGGGGGGGGGAATTGTGGAGAATGGTTAAATCTAAGGGACATGTCTCTGTGGAACAGCTGCTTGAGCAGGAATGTAGGCCTTACTCCATCTTGTTGTTTACTGCTCATAGCTGCCTTGCTGAAGCAGCAAGGTCACTATGGTCTCGTAGCTGTTCTCGCAGCTGTGTGTTTGAGATAACTGGATGGGAAAGGAACAGCTAGGTAAGATAATTGGGATGGAAAGGAAGAGCTAGTGAGAAGGGAGTTTTCTGGGAATGTACACAGAGCCTTTGATATTGTACACAGACCTAATTGCAGGTGGGCTGGATATTCTAATGTTGCCTTCAGTCAGAGACCAATAGAATAGTGACGCTTGTGCATATTTAGCTGAGATGCTATATAAGCTGTGTATCCGGGCAATAAAGTTGAAGCGTGCTTATCAATCACATTGATTGCTGCTGTCTTCCCTCGCCGCTCTCCGATACTGCCCAAACAAAACTCTTGCGCACTGTGGGGGGAGATAAAGTCCCTGTAGTACACATGGGAAAATGGCTAGGAAAGGCAGTGTGGGTTGCTCCTCCCATGGGGAAGGCAACCCATTCGTGGGATTGTCTTTTGCTCAGGGGCCTGGATGTACTGGTGGGTAATGAAAAGAAATGGGGAGACTCAGTGCGTGCCTCAAAGGGATCTAACACTGGGGGAAAGGCAATTTGAAATGTGAATAATGTGAGTTGCATGTTGCAGAAAGTAATGGAGTAAGAAGAATCCAGACTGATGAAGGTTTGCAAGGATCAAGAGTGACACAATGGTTGAGACCAGCGGAGTTGGTGTCCAAGAACAGAATAATACAAAACCAACAAAACAAACTCTCCTTAATAGAGGACTGAGACGTTAATATAATCTCTATATCTTGGAGTATTGAGATAGCTTAAGTATGTAGATCAGGTTTGTGAATGTAAGCAAGAAATTATTGTTTTTGATGTTTTTGTGTAAGAATCAAATGAGATGATTAAATGTATTGAAATGTGTAAAACCTGAGCATGATGCAAATGGTATGGAATAAGGGGTGGAGATTGTATTGGGTTGAATTGAGATGGAGTTAATTCTCCTCACAGCATCTTTCTAGTGCTGTGGTTTTTTGCAACAGTAGTTGATAACACGGCAGTGTTTTGGCTACAGCTGAATCAGTATCCAGGCTGTGGTCCTTTCAACATTTCCGCTCCAAGAGTAGATGGAGGGGCGGGGGCAGTCTTGGGAGGGGACACAGCTGAGCCAGCTGACTCAGACTGGTCAAAGAGGTATTCCATACCATATGACATCAGCTCAGGTATAAGAATGAAATGAAAGAAGGAAGCAGGGGAGATTCGTCCATGGCGTTCATCCTCCCAGGGAACCACCAAGCTTAGAGGGCCCTGCTGCCTGAGACCGACCATCGTCCTGCTGAGGGGAAGTAGAGACTAACCTCTCTCTCTGCTTTTCTGCTTCCGCGCCGTCTATTGCCATTTGCTTATTAGTGTTATTAAATTGCTCCTATTTTACCCTCTGGCTTCTGTTCTATTTTCTTCCTTCTCCCCCTGTTTGCTTAAAGAGGGGAGTGATAGAGCGGCTTGGTGGGCATCTGGCCCCCAGGCCAGAGCCAAACCACCACAGTCCTTTTTGGTTCCCTGACCGGGAAACAAAAATATAACATAGCTGTAATTTCCCCAGTTTTTTTTTTCTATATGCTTGCCTGTGATACAGCCTTCTGTGCTGGTCATGTGGCTTGTTGATAACTTTTGCTTTGTTATGAAAATGCTTCATTTGTTTAGGAACAGGCCGAAGCAGATAAAGCAGATATGGCTATGTGTTTCTTTATCTGCTTGTAGGGCTGCTGCTTTGTGGGAGCTATGTTAGAGAGGTCATCATTTCTGTTTCCCCACCTGAAGTGAATGTGGAGAATTTATGATGCAGGCCCCAAGATTTTGATCCATCCTTATGTGAGCTCTCTAGTACTGCTAATCAACATTATTGGCATGTTGTGGGTTTTGTGGAGTTTGATTCCATCATGGTATGAAAAGAGACAGTCTTTGGGTGGGGATATTGAAGTATGCTTTGAAGCGGTCATTCCCTGGTGGCAGGTGTGGTGGTGGGTTGAGAAAGTTCCCCCACACACCACAGAAAGAAACCACAGCTAGCTCAGTCGGAAAAGCAGATGAAAGCTATATTTACAAGCATAAATGGAATGCAATGAATATATACACAAAATACAATCTTACAATATATACAGGAAAAATACAGCAATGAACACAATGCAGAAAAAACCTTTTCCCCCAGCTGGCCAGGGGGGGGTCCCTGAACCCCCCTTCTCCCTCCCCACCTCCCCTTTTTTCCAAAAAGGGTTAGAGAGAGAGAGAGAGGCAATTAAGGAAGAAAAATTCTGTTAGCTCAAAAGAACATGCAAGAATTAGTGTTCTTATCTGGTTAGCTGTTAACTCAAGGCCGTTCCTGCTTCAGAAAGAGAGAAGCCGTCCAGCCCACAGGACAGAGAAGCACAGACTGCACCCAGCCTGAACCCAGACCAGACCAGACTGAACCAAACAGAACCCAAACTCAAAACTGCACCCTACAAGCCACCAATGAATTAGTTAGACTATCTTGTTTTTGTTCAAATATCAAAAACATTCAGCCAAAGTGTTCAGCAACTGTCTCTTTCTTAAAGGCATAGCATCAACCGGTCACACAGGGTGTGTGGAAGGACCTGGGCAGATTCCTAGGACAGTTATCACCTCCCATAGCCTGGGACTTGACCCCAGAAGAGGCGAGCGATCCTACTAAACTGACTCGCCATCTGATAGAAGAGTGCCTCGCTTATCCCAATGAGAACAAACAACTTCTTGCACTCTACTGGGGCCTGGCCTGTGCTTACCGAGCCACAGTTCAATACTCTATGAGGACTATGGCTGAGGCAGGCACCCAAACACTACCTGAGGATACCATGGCGGAGATGGGTACCCAAACAGCAACCAGAGAGATTGCCCCAGTCGTAAAAAGAAGCAGTGGACAAGGAGGTCAACAGTCCCTCTCATCAATTGGTAAGGATGAGGAAGATTATGATCAGAGGCTGGTCCATCAAGTGGGAAATTAGAGGAAGTGAGTGAGATTAACAAGAGCAGAGACTACTCGGTCCTTAACTTCAGCAGAACTGAGAGACATACGTAGGATTATAGTCGCCAGCAGGAGAGCGGATTGCTGCTTGGCTGCTCCGGTGCTGGGATAATGGGGCTGACAGCCAATTGCTGGAAGGGAAAGAAGCCCAACAACTGGGACCCATTGCTAGAAACAGAGGTATTGAGAAAGGCATTGCAAAAGAGACAGGCATATGCAGCCTCTGGAGATGACTCCTGCTAAGTGTCAGGGCCAGGTACCCATGCAAGGAGGACCTTATGAGTTCTCCAGGGAAGTGGAACACTGCAGATGAAGGAATCCAATACCTAAGAGAATTAGCGGTGTTGGAAGTTATCTATAGTGATTTAGACGATCAAAGTGTCTCCACAGATCCAGAGGATGTCCCATGCACACGGGCCATGTGGAGGAAAATGATCCAAGGTGCTCCAGCATCTTATTCAAACAGCCTAGCATTGGTGTACTATGTGGATGAGGACGCACGGTCTGTGGAGATTGTGTCAGCCTGGCTCCAGAATTTTGAAGATAACCTCAGTATCAACTCACCTCCACGAGCCAGTGCCTCATCGACCAGGTGTACTCCAGGAATCCGTCCCCTCCTGCCTCAGTTGGAGGAAAGGGAGTCCCAGACGCACACCACGTGGAGTACTCTGGTTTTTTCTTTGTAACCAGGGTGAGGATATGAGGAAGTGGGACGGTGACCCACTTACAATTGGAAGCTCGGGTGCGTGAACTGAAAGGGAAAACAACAGTTAAAAAGGTATCATTTAAGAAAACATCAAAGGTATCTGCAGTAGAAAGCCAAGAGAGTAATCAAGGATCTCTTAGGAGAAGAAGAACAGAGGTTATACCCCTTGATCCTGATGAGGGGACCTCTGGCCAGATACCATCCAGATCAGATAGTGAATGCTCTGATGAAGACCAGGAGTAGAGGTCCCTGCCTTCAGCCAGGAGGAGGAGAGGGATGACAGAGTGTATTGGACTGTGTGGATTCGATGGCCTGGCACATCAAAACCACAGAAATATAAGGCAGTCATAGACACAGGGGCACAATGTACATTAATGCCATCAGCACATAGAGGTGCTGAATCTCTTTGGATTTCTGGAGTGACAGGAGGTTGCCAGGAGCTGTCTGTATTGGAAGCTGACGTGAGCCTAACAGGAGACAAGTGGGAAAGACATCCCATTGTGACTGGCCCAGAGGCCCTTGCATTCTTGGTATTGATTACCTCAAGAGAGGGTACTTCAAGGACTCAAAGGGTTATCGATGGGTTTTTGGTGTGGCCACAGTCAATAGAGAGAAGATCAGACAGCTGTCTACCCTTCCTGGCCTTTCAGAAAGCCCCTTCCTTATGGGATTGCTGCAGGTTGAAGAACAACAGGTGCCAATTGCTACTAGAAGGTCATGAGTGCGATCATGCAGCACGTACAGGATGGCCAAAGGATCAGGCCTAGCCAGCATGGCTTTAGGAAGGGCAGGTCCTGCTTGACCGAACTGATCTCCTTCTATGATCAGGTGACCCGCCTGGTTGATGTGGGGAGGCCTATGGATGTGGTCTACCTGGACCTCAGCAAGGCCTTTGACACCGTCCCCCACAGCAAACTCCTGGCCAAGCTGGCAGCCCATGGCTTGGATGGGAGCACACTGCATTGGGTTAGGAACTGGCTGGAGGGCCGAGCCCAGAGAGTGGTGGTGAATGGTGCCACATCCGGCTGGCAGCCAGTCACTAGTGGTGTGCCCCAGGGATCAGTGCTGGGCCCCATGCTCTTCAACATCTTTATTGATGATCTGGATGAGGGCATCGAGTCCATCATCAGTAAATTTGCGGACGACACCAAGCTGGGGGCAGGAGTTGATCTGCTGGAGGGTAGAGAGGCTTTGCAGAGGGACCTCGACAGGCTGCACAGATGGGCAGAATCCAACGGCATGAGATTGAACACATCCAAGTGCCGGGTTCTGCACATTGGCCGCAACAACCCCATGCAGTGCTACAGGCTGGGGTCAGAGTGGTTGGAGAGCGGCCAGCAGAGAGGGACCTGGGGGTGCTGGTTTGATTGTAGGCTGAACATGAGTCTGCAGTGTGCCCAGGCAGCCAAGAGGGCCAATGGCATCCTGGCCTGCATCAGAAACAGTGTGGCCAGCAGGAGCAGGGAGGTCATTCTGCCCCTGTCCACTGCACTGGTTAGGCCGCACCTGGAGTCCTGTGTCCAGTTCTGGGCCCCTCAGTTTAGGAAAGATGTTGTCTTACTGGAGCGTGTCCAGAGAAGGGCAACAAAGTTGGTGAGGGGTTTGGAAGACAAGCCCTATGAGGAGAGGCTGAGGGAGCTGGGGTTGCTTAGCCTGGAGAGGAGGAGACTCAGGGGAGACCTTATTGCTCTCTACAACTACCTGAAGGGAGGTTGTAGCCAGGCGGAGGTTGGTCTCTTCTCCCAGGCAGCCAGTACCAGAACAAGAGGACACAGTCTCAGGCTGCGCCAGGGCAGGTTTAGACTGGATCTTAGGAAGAAGTTCTATACTGAGAGAGTGATTGCCCACTGGAATCAGCTGCCTGTGGAAGTGGTGGAGTCACCTTCATTGGAGGTGTTCAAGAAGAGGCTTGATGGGGTGCTTGGTGCCAGGGTTTAGTTTTTTAGTTGTTTAGGTGGGTTGTATTGTACTGTTTTGTACTGTATTGTACTGTATTGTACTGTATTGTACTGTATTGTATTTAGGTGGGTTGGATTGGTTGATAGGTTGGACGTGATGATCTTGAAGGTCTCTTCCAACCTGTTGTATTGTATTGTATTGTATTGTATTAAAGAACTTTCTCCTCACCTCCAGCCTAAACTTCCCCTGGTACAGCTTGAGACTGTGTCCTCTTGTTCTGGTGCTGGTTGCTAGAGAGAAGAGGCCAACCCCTTCCTGGCTACAACCACCCTTCAGGGAGTTGTAGAGAGCAATGAGGTCACCCCTGAGCCTCCTCATGTCCAGGCTAAACAGCCCCAGCTCCCTCAGCCTCTGCTCACAGGGCTGTGCTCAAGGCCTCTCCCCAGCCTTGTTGCCCTTCTCTGGACACCTTCAAGTGTCTCGATGTCCTTCTTAAACTGAGGGGCCCAGAACTGGACACAGGACTCAAAGTGTGGCCTAAGCAGTGCAGAGTACAGGGGCACAATGACCTCCCTGCTCCTGCTGGCCACACTATTCCTAATGCAGGCCAGGATGCTGTTGGCTTTCTTGGCCACCTGGGCACACTGCTGGCTCATGTTCAGGCAGCTGTCAATCATCACCCCCAGGTCCCTCTCTGTTTGGGAGCTCTCCAGCCAATCCAACCCCAGCCTGTAGCTCTGCATGGGGTTGTTGTGGCCAAAGTGCAGCACCCGGCACTTGGACTTGTTGAATGCCATCCTGTTGGGCACTGCCAATCTGTCCAGCCGGTCGAGGTCCCTCTGCAGAGCCCTTCTGTCCTCTAACTGACCAACATCTGCTCCCAACTTGGTGTCATCTGCAAATTTACTGCTGATGGACTCAATGCCCTCATCCAGATCGTCAATGAAGACATTGAAGAGGATGGGGCCCAGCACTGATCCCTGGGGGACGCCACTAGTGACAGGCTGCCAGCTGGAGGTGGCACCATTCACCACCACTCTCTGGGCTCAGCCCTCCAGCCAGTTCCTAACCCAGCACAGAGTGTTGCTGTCCAAGCCACAAGCTGACAGCTTAGCCAGCAGTTTGCTGTGGGGGACGGTGTCAAAGGCCTTGCTGAGGTCCAGGTAGACCACATCCACAGGCCTCCCCACATCCACCAGGCAATCACCTGATCCTAGAAGGAGATCAGGTTGGAGAGGCAGGACCTGCCCTTCCTAAATCCATTTTTGGCTGGACCTGAGCCCTTGGCCATCCTGCAGGGGCGCAGTTATTGCTGCCAGGATAATCTGCTCCATCATTTTCCTTTGGCACTGAGGTCAGGCTGCCCAGCCTGGAGTTTCCAGATTCCTCCATCTGACCCTTCTTGTGGATGGGGACCACACTGGCCAGTTTCCAGTCATCTGGGACCTCACCGGTGAGCCAGGACTGGAGGAAAATGATGGAGAGCAGCTTGGCAGCTCATCTGCCAGCTCTCTCAGGACCCTAGGGTGGATCCCATCCGGCCCCATGGACTTGTGAGTGTCCAAGTGGCTCAGCAGGTCCTGAACTAATTCCTCATGGATATCCAGGGCATTACACTGCTCCCTGACCCCATCCCCCAGCTCAGGAGGCCACTCATCCTGAACTCCTCCTGCCTTGCTGTTAAAGATTGAGGCAAAGAAGGTGTTCAGGACCTCAGCCTTTTCCTCGTCTTCAGTCACTGTGTTCCCCTCCAGGTCCAATAGGCAGTGCAGGTTCTTCTTGCCCTTCTTTTTGGCATTAACATATTTGTAAAAATGCTTTTTATTGTCCTTCACAGAGGTGTTCAGCTTCAGTTCCAACTGGGCCTTTGCCTCTCCAATTTTTTCCTACATGATCTAACAACTTCCTTAAACACACCTCGAGAAGCCTTCCCCTCCTTCCAGAGGTGATACAGCCTCTTTTTTTCCCTTAGTTCCTCCAGGAGCTGCTTGCTCACCCAAGCCCAGAGCCTTCCCCACCGGCTGATCTTTCGGCAGATGGGAACCGCCAGTTCCTGTGTCTTCAAGAGCTCTGTTTGAAATAGCTCCAACCATCCTGGACCCCTCGGTTCTTGAGGGCTGCTACCCAGGGAACTTTGCAAAGAAGTTTCTTAAACAGGCTGCAGTTTGCCCTCCGGCAGTCCAAGGTGAAGGTTCTGTTGGTGCTCCTCCCTAGCTCCCTGCATATTGAACACTTCACCATCTCATGGTCGCTGCACCCCAGGCAGCCTCCCACTGTCACATCTCCCACCAGCCCTTCTCTATTGGAGAACAGCAGGTCAAGCAGAGCCTGACCCCTGGTAGGCTCACTCAATAGCTGCATCAGGAAGTGTCCTCCATGTGCTCCAGGAATCTTCTGGACTGCCTCCTCTCTGATGAATTAAGTTCCCAGCTGATATCTGGCAGGTTAAAGTCCCCCACAAGGACAAGATCTGATGATCTTGAGACAGCCTCCAGTTGCTTATAGAATAATTCATCTGCCTCCTCATCCTGGTTGGGTGGTCTATAACAGACTCCAACCAGGATGTCAGATTTGCTAGGCTGCCCCCTGATTTTAACCCACAGGCTCTCTATCCCTTCATCCTCCACCTCAAGTTCTGTGGCAGAGAGTGACTCCCTAATATACAGAGCCACCCCTCCTCCTCTTCTCCCTCACCTGTCTCTCCTGAAAGCCTGTAACCCCCCAGTGCAGCACTCCAGTCATGCGTGTCATCCCACCACGTCTCTGAGATGGTGACTATATCATAGTCCCCTGGTGGACCAGGACTTCCAGCTCCTCCTGCTTATTGCCCATGCTGCCTGCATTGGTGCACAGCACTTCAGCTGGGCTCCCCACTTCTCTATTGACCCTAATCTGTGCCCCACTCCTTTGTCTACAGAGGGACTGATTTCCTCACCTACCCCCTTCAGACCTAGTTTAAAGCCCTCTTAATGAGCCCTGCCAACTCTAGTGCTAGGACTCTCTTACCCCTTCTAGATAATGTCACCCCCATCAGGTCCCAGCAGGTCAGGTGCAGTAAAAGTTGCCCCATGATCAAAGAAATCAATTCCACTGCTGGCTGCATCCCTGAGCCAATTGTTGATGGTGTGGGTTCTCCCGTTCCTCTTAGTGTACACCTCTGCCACGGAGGGAACTGAGCAGAACACCACTTGAGCTCCTGCCCCATCAATCAATTGTCCAAGGGCCTTGAACTCCTTTTTAATTGCCCTGGTGCCCTCTTGTCAATTTCATCACTCCCAGCTTGTGTCACTAGCAGAGGGGAATAGTCAGAGGGGTAGATTAACTTTGGGAGTCTCCTTGCAATGTCCCTGACCTGCGCCCTGGGTAGGGAGCAGACCTCCCTGTGGGATGGGTCGGGACGACATATGGGTCCCTCAGTGCCCCCCAGGAGAGGGTCCCCAACGACTATAACCCTTCTCCTTCTCTCTTTGTGGAGCTGGTCATTGGAGTTGGTGGGGACTGCTTGGCCTTAGGCTCCCACCCAGATGGCTGCTCCTCAGCCCTCTCATCCCCACTACCCTGGGCCTTCAGGGCCTCGTACTTATTATGCAAGGGCAGCGGAGGAGGAGGAGAGGGCCAGGATGGATTTCCCTTGCCACCCCTGGCAGGGACCTGTATCCATCCCTCCCTGTTTCCAGGGACCCTTCCCTCAGCAGCGAGATCTGCAGAGCCTTCTCCCACATGTCTAACTCCTTTTCACTATCCATTATTGACCTAAGCCTAGAAACCTCCTCCTTCAGCTCAGCCACTTCGTCCTTCAGCTCGGCCAGCAGACTGAGGAGAAAGTTCACCTGGTCACATCTGACACAGGAGTTCTCTACTTCCCCCTCCATTGCAAGTACCAGGCTCAAGCACTCTGCAGCCAGCAGCCTGGACTACTGCATGCTGATACAGCAAGTCTGTCTGGGTAGATGCTGTTTTTCTACCCTTCGTGCGAGTGACAGCCAGGGCTCAGCGTTTGCTGTGAGCAGCAGGCAGGCTCTCAAGCCAAACTGGCGGCACGCACACAGCCCGGGCGGGATTGAAACCTCCCGCGGCTGATGTCACACTCCCGTTCCCGAGCAGGCTCGCGAGAGCACGATCCTGCCGGACCTCCATGCTAACCCTGAGTCCTCCTGACCCACAAAGCCCCGAAAGGAAAGCGAAACCAAGCAGGAAGCTCACGGTCCAAGCGGAGTGGTCCCAAGCGCCAGCTCTGGTCGGCTCTCAAACCAAATGTAACCTTGCTGCAAACAACAGCTACAGAGTATCTCCCACGTGCTTTCCATCCACTGCACTCAGTTCAAAGTATCCGCGTCCAGCAGAGTAATCAGTGACACGTAGAAACATTGTAATAGCCCTGTATATAGCCAGAAGCCGCCCGCGTCCCGCCGAGTCACCATCTAGTGGCCAAGCAGCGGAACTGCACCCTTCGTTACATAGAAAAAGTCTGTAGAGAGTTTAATTAAGTTCTAATCATAACACTAAGCCACTTATGGAATGTATTTCACGAGCGTGCACTAGAACATGTATATAAGTTGTTGATTCATTGGTTATTAATAATTTTATAATTACTAAAGATAATATTTTCATAATTCATATTTCATGCACTGGTTAGGCCGCACCTTGAGTACTGTGTCCAGTTCTGGGCCCCTCAGTTTAAGAAAGATGTTGTCTTACTGGAGCGTGTCCAGAGAAGGGCAACAAAGTTGGTGAGGGGTTTGGAAGACAAGCCCTATGAGGAGAGGCTGAGGGAGCTGGGGTTGCTTAGCCTGGAGAAGAGGAGACTGAGGGGTGACCTTATTGCTCTCTACAACTACCTGAGGGAGGTGTAGCCAGGCGGAGGTTGGCTCTTCTCCCAGGCAGCCAGTAGCAGAACAAGAGGACACAGTCTCAGGCTGCGCCAGGGCAGGTTTAGACTTGAAGTTAGGAAGAAGTTCTATACTGAGAGAGTGATTGCCCACTGGAATCAGCTGCCTGTGGAAGTGGTGGAGTCACCTTCATTGGAGGTATTCAAGAAGAGGCTTGATGGGGTGCTTGGTGCCAGGGTTTAGGTTTTTTTAGTTGTTTAGGTGGGTTGTATTGTACTGTATTGTACTGTATTGTACTGTATTGTACTGTATTGTACTGTATTGTACTCTTTTGTACTGTATTGTACTGTATGGTACTGTATTGTATTTTAGGTGGGTTGGATTGGTTGATGGGTGGACGTGATGATCTTGAAGGTCTCTTCCAACCTGGTGTATTGTATTGTATTGTATTGTATTATTGTATTGTATATCAATAAATTTAATAACCTCTTCATCACAGGCTACCAAAAAGGGGAGAGAGGTGCCTGGACACCAAGCCCAAACCAATCACTTAAGTACAAAGGGCACATGGACACAGAAAGGAAACTATATAAGCCATCATTTGTATTAATCAAGTGGCCTCTGCTGCTGGCTGGTGCTTGAGCACATCTTGGGGTCATCCTTTTTCTGAGCCACCAACACTGCACAGCCTTAGCTGTTGAGTTTTTCCAGTTCTCTGAGCCACTTATTCCTGTTGTTTGGAGAACCTTGAGTTTTCCCTTCCATCAGCTAGCCAGGAGAAGTTCTCCTCACCTTTCACTGCCTGTTTTGGAATCTCTTGGTGTTGTCACAAGACATTGGTTTGGTCACCAGCTGTGTTCAGACTTTCCCCTTCGCCTTCTGTGGCAGTTCAGGCTGGTGCCTTCTATTCCTGCCACATAAGCTACACCTCCTGTGTCCAGAGATCCAACTCACTAAGGTGGACACAGGAAACAGCCTATTTCATACCCATAAAACCTGGACCCTCTAAATCCATCTGCAAAGTCTTCTCTTCCTCCTTTTTCCCTCTCTGCTCCCATGGGAAATACTCCCTGTTGGGTAATGGGGGGAGTATCTCATGGCCAAGGGCTCTGGCAAAGCTGAGAGGCCCAACAGGACCAAGGTCGTTGACCCTTTGGCTCTGGCAGTTGCCTCTGCCACCAAGACCTGTGAGGAGAACTTGGTTTTGAGGCTTTGAGGTTTCTTCTATTGCAAGGGCAGTGGTCAGGGCTTGGCCTCTAACAAGCTGCTCTAAGGAGTCCCAGGGAGCCTTTGTCAGGAACAAGCCTCAGGGAGGCCAATCAGTGCTTCAAGGCACTTTAGTTTTCTTCTGACTTGGACTTGTGGAGAGGCTTCTTGGCAGTACCTTTGCAGAGTCTCCTGGCAGTACCTAAGGATGATGTCATCAGCCCAAATACTCATGGGGCTCATTAAATACTGCTGAACCTCTCATTATTGCCAAGGTTTCTGCAGATAATTGGAGAGGTTTTTAGTGCACAAAGCATCTGACTTTTAAAGGTACATTTCATTCCTTTTCAGCAGGAGTTGTCTCTTTGCAAGCAAACCACGCAAAACCTGACAAGGTCCTACCCTCTCACTGCTCATCCTCACTGCCCACTGCCCCCAGCAGAGCCCTGAGCACAGGTGAGGGACAGGATATGCTGGCCAGGGGCTGGGGGTCAGGGCTTGGCCCTTTTGGATCAATGCAACCCCTCCAGGTTTGCTCAGCAGCAGAGCCACCTTGAGCTTCTTGTCCTGACCTGTCAGCACTGCCTCAGTTCTCTGCTCTCCCCACAGCCTGGAGATGCTTCAGTGCCTCCAGTGAAGCTTCCTCTGCACCCACTGTCTCCTTCTGCCCTAATCAGACCCTGGGGACCCTTTCCCAGTATGCTTCACTGGGACCCATTAAGAGGAGAAGAAATTTCAGCGTTTGAATCTGACTTTGACTTCTGCAGAGGTTTCATCAGACTCCTCTCAGTCCCTGAGGTTTACAGGACACCAAAAGCCAACAGAGGAGTTATTAAAACACCTTGGGCTGGTCCTCTGCTGCCCTATTGGGCCAGACTCCTGAGCTGGAGGGAGCTGCTGGCAAGCAGGCAGTACTGCAGAGAGACAGCTCTGGGCAGGAGCAGCTCCTCTGCACAGCACAGCAGAGCTGAGGACACTGCCAGAGGATCTCAGGGATCTGAGGAAGGCAGAGAGAGCTTCAATCTATCCAGGACTGGGAGGATGACTGACAGCAAACTGGAGGAGAAGTCACTGCAGTCACTGACACAGTGAGGCTGTGGGTGCAGGACACTGCAGCTGTAGCTCCTGGAGGCATCTCCATCTCGGCTGCTGACGCTCAACTGAAGGCTCCTGGAGTGTGCACACAGAAGGAGGAGCAAAGCCCTTCAGTTCCATCCTGTGAGCAGCAGTGAGCAGAGCTGGAGAAGGAGAAGCTTCATCCCCAGCCCCTCTGCCTTTCTCTCTCTTCACTGTCTCTGCAGCACTGCAGGCCTGCTCCCTTTCCTCCACCTCTCCATGGATGTGGTGGTTTTAGGCAATGCCTTTAAAATTTAGTTGCAGATTTTGAGCAGAAAAGTAGAATCAAAATAAATAGATCACTCTTGGGTGTGAAAAGGAAAAGAAAAGATTCTTCCAAACAAATTCATTGGACAAATGTCTGGAATCAGAGGAGCTGTACCATAACAATTCTCTCTCTTCTCTTCTGATCTCAGCTGTTTTGCTTTGCTGGGGAGAGATCACCTGCTTTGGGTGCCCTTGGCTAAGTCTGACCCACTGCTTTTTTTTCTCTCTCCACTCCTCCTTTCTCTCTTGAACAGGGGGGTAGGGGATAGGGGCAGAGGAACCGTTCCCGGTCCCTCTGACCAGGGGTTTTCATGTGATTTGCTAATTGTAAATACCTGTCTCATATTGTCACTCCTGTATGTTCTGTACCCTGTTCATTGCATTCCATTGTAGAGTGTAGCTCTTGCTTGTCAATACAGCTTCATTTGCTTCTGACTGACTGCTCTGGCAAAGCTAATGCTGGGGGAAATTTCAACCCACCACAATGGGACTCTTGTCCTCTGGGATTGGGCTGTTGGTCCCTTTCTGTTCTGACTCCAGAGGAATCTTCATGGCAATTCTGGGTCCTGCTGCATTTGAAGCTGTGATGAACTCTGTCATGGGTTGGAAGTGATGGGACTGAGCTGATCCATTCCTCATGCAGTTCGGGACAGGGGTTACAAGGAGCTGAGAGAAGTGTGCCTAACTTGTCACTTGCCTTTCCCTCCTTGCACAGGTCTCCATGGCCAGAGGCAGCAGATGGCCAACAGCAGCTCCATCACCCACTTCCCCTCCTGCCATTCCCAGGCACAAGGCAGCTGCAGCTGCTGCACTTCTTCTGCCTCTTCCTGGCCATCTACCTGGCTGCCCTGCTGGGCAATGGCCTCATCATCACCACACCTAGCCTGGCACCACCACCTCTCCACACCCCATGTACTTCTTCCTCCTCAAACCTCGCCCTCCTTGACCTGGGTGCCATCTCCACCACTGTGCCAAATCCGTGGCCAATTCCCTGAGGGACACCAGGGACATCTCCTATGCAGGATGTGTTCTCCAGCTCTTCTTTTTTGTATTCCTAATTGATGCAGAGTATTTTCCCTCCTCACCCACCCCCATGTCCTATGATCGCTACGCTGCCATCTGCAGAACCTCTGCACTATGAGACCCTCCTGGGCAGCAGAGTTTGTCTCCACCCTAGCTGCAGCTGCCTGGGCCTTTGGCTTTCTCTATGCTCTTCTGCACACAGCCAATACTTTTCCCTGCCCCTCTGCCAGGGCAATGCTGTGGACCAGTTCTTCTGTGAAATCCCCCAGATCCTCAAGCTCTCCTGCTCCACATCCTACCTCAGGGAAATTTTGGCTTATTGTGGCCAGTGCCTGTTTAGTTTTGTCTGTTTTGTATTGATTGTGGGTCCTATGGGCAGATCTTCAGGGCAGTGCTGAGGATCCCCTCTCAGCAGGGACGCCACAAAGCCTTTGCCACCTGCCTCCTCACCTGGCTGTGGTCTCCCTGGTTACAAGCCTGCCTTTTTTGCACTCCTGAGCCCTCCTCCATGTCCTTCCCATCCCTGGATTTGGTGGTGTCAGTCTGTACTCAGTGGTGCCTCCAGCAGTGAACCCTCTCATCTACAGCCTGAGGAACCAGAGAGTGAAGCTGCTGTGCCCACCACTGATCCCTGGATGCTTTCAGAAGCAATAAACCTCTCTGTCTTCTCCTGCAGAGCAGTTCTGGTGTCACCATGCAGGCCCAGCCTGGCTGCTCGATTTCTGGCTGCTTCTGGGGTTTTTTCCCCTGTGAGAATGTTGTTCCCACACCAATGTCTTTCTTCAGACCATTTCGGTTCAGTGTTGTCCTTTCTGCTGTGACCCAGAGGCTGCAGACATGAGGAACTGTGCTCCCTTTGTTCAACACAAGAGAGGACCCTGCAGGGAGTTGTTTCTTTCTCTGAAACACTTCCTCCAAGGCTGCTGCAATACACTCCACAAAGAACCTCTGCCCTCCTGGCCTTGCACTTGTGGGGTTGTACCTTCCAATGGTATTGCTGAGGTTCCTGTGGTATTTACCCCCTTGGGTGGCAACTCCATGGAACAGTTTCCATTCTATGCCTGTAGTGCCCTGCACTCCCCACACTGTCAATTGTTTGAGGCACTGGCCCTCCTAACCTTAATGCTGTCCTGCTGGGATGCCAGTCCACAGGGACCTCCCACAGGGACCTCCACATGTGAGTGGATTTGGCCATCAAAGGCCTCCTGAAGTTTGACAAGGCCAAGTCAGGCAAGGTCTGCACTGGGCAGAACAACCTCATGCCCCTGGACAGGCTGTGATGTAACAGCTGGGCAGTGTCCCTGGAGGGGGCCATGGGAGTCATGATGGAAGCCACATCAGATTGTGAGGTTCCAACTTCTAAAAGAGGGGGAGACCTGGAGAAGTGCAGAGAAATTCTCTTATGAAGGGCTTAGGGCCCACAGCACAGGAGCTGGTGGCAAGCTGAGGCAGCTGGGCCTCTCTGGCCTGGTGCAGGGCAGGCACAGGGCAGTCTCAAGGCAGCCAGCACCTGCCTGGAGAGTGTTGGTGGAGCCAAAGCTCTTCTGCAGTGGCAGATGGCCTGGCAGAGACACCAGCTACAAGGAGCTTGCTGCTAGGAGCTTTTCCCTGGGCCTTAAGCAAGTTGGTGTCTGCTCAGTTTTGTCTGTTTTGTGTTCCTGGTGGTGTCCTATGTGCAGATCTTCAGGGCAGTGCTGAGGATCCCTCTCAGCAGGGACGCCACAAAGCCTTTGCCACCTGCCTCCCTCACCTGGCTGTGGTCTCACTCTTTCTCAGCACTGCCTTCTTTGCCTACCTGAAGCCCTCCTCCATCTCCTCCCCTTCCCTGGACCTGGTGGTGTCAGTTCTGTACTCAGTGGTGCCTCCAGCAGTGAACCCTCTCATCTACAGCCTGAGGAACCAGGAGTTGAAGGCTGCCCTGAGCCAAACTGATCCCTGGATGCTTTCAGAAGCAATAAACTCTTTGTCTTCTCCTGCAAGCAGTTCTGATGTCACTCAGTGCAGGCCCAGCCTGGCTGCTGTACTTTCTGGTGGGGGAGTCTAGTTTTTTGCTATTTATATCTTATCCTCACTTTCTAATTCACTCTCTGTTTTTCTGACCAGGAGATTCTGTAGTGGCCTCTGCTCCTTGTTGGTTTCAACACAATAAAGGGCCTTGCAGTAGTATCTTTTTTCCTGAGATCCTTCCTCCAAGACTTTTCTGGAGCTTTAGGGGCATCTCTGTGTGCAGAGCTGGAGAAGAACAGCATCCCAGAGCAGCAGCAGCTCCAGGAGCACCAGCACTTATAGTTTCATAGTTTATAGTTTCAGTAGGGTTGGAAGGGACCACAAGGATCATCTAGTTCCAACCCCACTGCCATGGGCAGGAACACTCTACACTAGATCAGGGTGGACAGAGCTCATCCAGCCTGTCTTAACACCTCCAGGGATGGGGCCTCAACCACCTCCCTGGACAACCCATTCCAGGGCCTTACCACCACCCTCCGGTGAAGAACTTCCTCCTCACATCTAGGCTGAATCTCCCCACCTCCAGCTTCATTCAATTCCCCCTAGTCCTATCACTACCTGATAGCCTGAAAAGTTTGTCCTGGACTTGTTTGTCCTGGGCTGTTCTCTTTCCACTTCCACACTCTCCTGCTGAGCCCCTGTGTTGGGGGCAAGCCTGAGTGCTCTGGCAGCCTTAGGCACATTCCTGCTGCGTGGCAGTCCCATGACCACAGGCAGACACAGGCCATGGGAACTTCTTTGGCTCAGATGGCCTCCACAAGAGCAGTTCCACACAGACAGGTGATCTGCTTGGGGCAGTGCCTGAAGGCTTAGGTCTCCTTCCAAGTTTCCTTCAAAAACCATGCCCAAGAAATTGTCCAACAGATGCAAACAGCAGGGAACAGCTAAAGTGTGTGAGTGTGCAGGGCTGGGGCACACAGCAGTGTCCTCACAAACAGCCAGGCCTCTGCAAGTGACCTGAAGGATCAGCAGAGAAGGCTCTGGACTGTGTCCTGTGTTCACTGGACAACCTGGGAAGCTGTCCCAGGGCAATCACCCCAGACTAGCCTTCACAACCCCCTTTCCAGCAGCAGCCTCACTCACACTGGGGAGAGACTCTTTGTCCCTCCACAGGAGGACATGGCCTCAGGAGGTCAGCAGAGCCTGTTTGCATTGTCTGTGAGATTTCAGCAGATGAGCTGAGGTGAACCTGAGTGAGCACAACACCATCAGCTATTGCTGAGGTACCAGGGCACTGGAGGTGTGAGGCTCCTCCAGCCTCTGGCAGGGGCTGCAGGAGGCCAGGAGACTCTCTGACTGCGCAGGGGCAGGGCCTGTAAGTGAAGGGGGAAAGACTCTGTCTCTGAACATCCCACACTCCATTAGGGTCCATGAGGCCAGCTCAGATGTGGACACCTGGCAGAGCTGGGACTTGCTGTGTGTCACTCCAGAACAAACCCTACTGGCCCAGGCAGATTCATCTCAGTGGCTTGGGCAGGCTGCTGTCTGCTCACATCAGCCTTGCTGGACTTGCCCTGAGATGTGCACAGAGCCATCCCAGAGGTTCTGGCTCCTTGGAAATGGGCCTCTTTCAAGAATGCCATAAAGGAGGGTGGGGAAACATTGCAGGGCTGGTCACCCTCAGCACAGTCCCTGGGAAGGTGAAGGCTCAAACACCTCTGCAGCCATTTGCAGGCCCTTGCAGGACAAGAGAGTATTGCTGCAGCATATGGGTAGGGGCAAGAAGGGGATGTTTTGTGCCTGACCTTAGCCAGGGGCTTGCCATGGTCCCCCATAGTCTCTTTACAGGCAGAGTGCTGAGAGCGGGAGTGCAGAAATGGATGAGGTGGTTGCTGGGGGTGGATGAAGGCCAAATGTCAGCAGTGGAGAGTCCTCCTGGCAGACACATGCCAGTGGCATCCCTCAGGGCAAGCCTTGGGCCAGCACTGTGCACAATGTCTTCATGAACTCCCTTCACCATCTGACCCAGGGCTTTGCAGCTCCTCTGGAGATGAAGGCCCTGGGCAGAGCCCTTGAGGGACCTCATCTGCTTACCCCTGCCCTGAGCAGGATCATTGGACAAGAGGATGTGCAGGAGTCTCCTCCACAACTGCAGCAGGACAGAGCCAGCATCTCTCCACTCAAAGCTTGGTAGGAAATCTGCCAGATGGATCTGGTGAAACTTTGATCTGCTCAGGCTCTGGCCACAAGGAGGCTGAGCTGATGTGTGCAATCCTGTGCTCAGGTGTGTCTCAGGAACTCACCATTCAGTAGGAAGCCAAAGACTGGGAGGGGGAGTTGAGGCCACTTCTGCCTCCTGAGAGGATTGGCCACCAGCAGAATACAGCTGGGAAGGGACTGTGAGGTCAGGTGTGTCTGCAGGAGCTGCTAGGGCAGCCCTGGGCTCATGGCTGGCAGATGGGCAGAGTCATCTGTCAGATGGCCTCTGCCAAAGGGCCTGGGCTGACTGCAGGAGGGGCTGATGGGTTGGTTGCTGTGTCTCTGCTGCCTGAGGACCTGATGGGACAGCAAGAGGCACAGGCTTGGTGCTGTCTATGCAAGAAACTGCAGGCCAGCAGCCTTGGGAGCTCCTGCTGAGGTAGGCAAGAGCAGGAGAGAGGAACAGTGCCAGATGGTGGCAGCCGGCAGGTGCAGCCTGGCCATGAGGAGCAAGAAACTCTCTCAAAGGCAGTGCTGTGGCCTGAGAAGATCTCCAGAAGGAGTCTGGGATCAGCCCTTCTCTTTGTGTCCCCAGGAGCAGAGGGTGAGTGGGGCAGGTGTCAGTGAAGGCATGGGAAGGCCAGGTGGGGAAGTGAGAGGAGTGTCTGCAGCTGCAGAGCAGGAGAAGCAGCTGTGAGACGGGCAGGACAAAGCTGTGGAGAGCTGGCCAAGGGCAATTTCAGTGCTGGGAGTGATGAAGAGAAGCCAAGGCTGTGCCCACTTGGCTATGGCAATTCTCTGTCCCTGAGGCCTGTGAGGAGCTGTTGTCCTAAGGCACTGGGAAGGCCTCACTGCCTCTTTCCACAGCCCCAGGAAGGCTGGGGGACTGTCAGGCCCTTGTCCTCCACTCAGCATCACAAACCCCTCAGGGAGCTAAAGGAGGCTGGAGAGGGACTTTTCATGAGGGTGTCTGGTGACAGGGGAGGAAGGGAAAGGTGGGAAAAGATGTTTAGGACAAAGGGAAAGACTGGGCCTAGGAAGAAGTTCTTCAGTATGAGGGTTTGGCTGCCCAGGTAGGATGCCCTCTCCTCAGGGTGTTGAAGGCCAGGCTGGATGAGGCCTTGATCAGCTGAGTCTATAGGAGAGGCATCCTTGCCTATGGCAGGGAGGTTGGAGCAGATAAGCTCTGAGGTCCCTTCCAACCTAGGCCCTGCTATGCTGCTATGAAACCCACCCCTCACCCCCACTGCACCTGAAGAGCCTTGACCCACACATGAGGGACAGGATCTGCCTGCCCAGGGGCTGGCCTCAGGCCTTGGCCTTTGTGCTGCGAAGCCAGAGCCAGAGTTTGCTCTCCTGCACTTTGCCTTTGCCTGCTGCAATCACAGCCTCTGCTGAGCTGCTCTATAACGAGTCCCTGGGGAGGCTTTGGCAGTAACAAGCCTCAGTGGGGCCAATCAGTGCTTCAAGGTACTTTGTCTTTTGCTTCTTGCTTCTTGCACAGTTTCTTCACTCTTCTCTCAGTACCTGAGGTTCATGGAATGATCCCCAAGTGCCCTGAGGAGCTCTTTGTGTCTTTGTTGTTTCCTTCCAGATTTCAAAGTGCACCTCACAAAGCTCATATTTTGAGGGTAAACTATTTGATTCTTTCTCAGATGAGCAGAGGTGACAGCAGCATCCACCAAGCCAGAATGATGCAGGCTGTCTGCTCAGGAGTCTGGAGTGGGAGGAGAAGCTGTCCTTTGAGGGCTGACACTGAGTGGACAACTTTGCTCCTCACCCCTCCCTCATCCTCCCCATTGCTGTCC
>JAAWVA010000030.1:31858337-31892412 GCA_015227895.2 Colaptes auratus
AGACTGGGCTCATCAGGACACCAAAGCCTCTCCTCAGGCCTGGCCTGAGACCCAGCCCTCAAAGGCATCTCTGAGCCCTCAGCCCTCCCCTGAACACTTCACCCCCAAACCTCCTTCCTGTGCTGTGATGCCTCTTTTCTATCCCCTCCTACCCTTGAGTGACTCTGCTTGCCCCCGGCACAGGGCAGGGGCTGTGAGCTTGCAGAGCAGCCACATGGTTTTGGAAGAGGAGCAGGAGGTGAACTGTGGCTGAGCAGCTGATGGACACCAGGAGCAGATGGGTGGCAATGCCATTGGCAGCTCAGCTGTGCCTCAGGATCTCCTGCACAGCAGCAGCCACAAGGCTGGGCAGGGGCTGGGAGGTCACTGCTGGCTCAGCAGCTGAAAGGGCAGCAGCAGGAAGAGGGTAGCATAGGGACTGGGAGGTCACTTCTTGCTGCAGCAGCTGAGGGGGCAGGCCCTGACTCCTGATTGGCCTCTGTGCTTTTGGCCTCCCAGCTGCCAGAGTCCCCAGCAGGCAGCAGAAGGCATGTGGAGGGCAAGGGACTTGTGTGACTCCCTGTCCCTAAGAACCTGGTGGCTCCTGCAGGAAGAGCCTTGGAGCTGGGTTGTCACCTCCCTGCCACCTGAGGGCCTGATGGGAGAGCAGCAGGGACAGGGCATGGCTGTGGCTGCAGGAGAAGCTGAAAGGCAGCAGCAGGGACCTGCCTTGGAAGGCCCTGCAGAGGTTTCTTGTGGCTGCTGAGCTGCCAGGCCACAAGCAGGCTGAGGCCTTGGGCCAGCATTGGGACATGAGGGATGGCTGAGGAGCTCCTAGGGCAGGAGGAGCCACATGGCCAGGTGGTGACTGTGAGCTCACTGCAAACTGCAATCCCTTTGTGTCATTGGCCAGCAGCAGGCCCAGGACTGGTCTGGGGACCGTGGCATCCCTTGTGCCTGCCAAGCTGAGAGGCAGCAGCAGGGAGGTGCCTTGGCTGTTGCTTTGGAGATGGAGGTTCTGCTCTGTGCCCAGGCAGAAAGGCCTCTGGCAGGGACCATTGCCAATGGCCTGGATGGAGCAGAGGCTGAGCAGAGTGCAGAAGGCCAAATGCAGCTGGGCTTGTGGTAGGAGGAGTGTGGCCACCCAGACACAGAGGTTTCCTCCCCTGCACTCAGCACTGCTGTGACCACATCTGCAATATTGGGGTCTGGCTGTGGAGTTCCTTAGCCTGGAGGAATGGAGAGGTACTGGAGAAGCTCCATAGAAGATCTGCCTGGATGGAATTTGGGGTCTCTCTAGCACCTGAAGCTGCTGAGCTTCTTTAGCCTGGGGAAGTGGAGGCTCAGGGGTGATGTGCACCTGCTTGAAGGGGGGTGTCAGCTGATGGAGCTTTTCTTTGCTTGTGGACACAGAAGGAAGCCTTCAGAAGGTGCAATTGAAAGGTTCAGACTGGAGGCCAGGACTAGAAATGTCACTCAAGTGTAGAGCTGTGGTGCAAGAGGTGACCCAGAAGAAGTCTGCACATCCTTTGTGTGTCAAGGAAAGGCAACAAGTGGAGAGGCCTGAGGGAAGGTGTGAAATGTCAGGGGGAGAGCTGGCGGGGAAGTCAGATGGATGTCAACAGCCTCAAAGGAAAGAGCTGCAGGCATGGGACAGTGTAGCACAGCCTGCAGGAGGGATGGCAAGTGCTCTGGCAGGGCTGAAAGGCTCAGCAGGGACAAGGTTTCATAGTTTCATAGTTTCAGTTAGGGTTGGAAGGGACCACAAGGATCATCTAGTTCCAACCCCCCTGCCATGGGCAGGGACACTCTACCCTAGATCAGGCTGGACAGAGCCCGTCCAGCCTGGGCTTAAACACCTCCAGGACGGGGCCTCAACCACCTCCCTGGACAACCCATTCCAGGCCTTCACCACCCTCACGGTGAAGAACTTCCTCCTCACATCCAGCCTGAATCTCCCCACCTCCAGCTTCATCCCATTCCCCCTAGTCCTATCACTCCCTGATAGTCTGAAAAGTCCCTCCCAGCCTTCTTGTAGGCCCCCTTCAGATCCTGGAAGGCCACAATGAGGTCACCTCGGAGCCTTCTCTTCTCCAGACTGAACAGCCCCAACTCCTTCAGTCTGTCCTCATAGGAGAGGTGCTCCAGCCCTCTGCTCATCCTCGTGGCCCTTCTCTGGACACGCTCCAGCACCTCCATATCCCTCTTGTAATAGGGGCTCCAGAACTGAAGGCAGTACTCCAGGTGGGGTCTCACCAGAGCTGAGTAGAGGGGGAGAATCACCTCCCTTGACCTGCTGGCCACACTTCTCCTGATGCAGCCCAGGATCTGATTGGCTTTCTGGGCTGCAAGTGCACATTGAGAGCTCATGTTGAGCTTCTCGTCCACCAGCACCCCCAAGTCTCTCTCCTCTGGGCTGCTCCCCAGCCAGTCACTGCCCAGCCTGTATTTGTGCCTGGGATTGCCTCGACCCAGATGCAGGACCCTGCCCTTGGTCTTGTTGAAGCTCATGAGGTTGGCCTGTGCCCACCTCTCCAGCCTGTCAAGGTCCCTCTGGATGGCATCCCTTCCCTCCAGCGTGTCTGCTGCACCACACAGCTTGGTGTCATCAGCAAACCTGCTGAGGGTGCACTCAATGCCACTGTCCATGTCCACCCACAAAGATGTTGAACAAGCCTGGTCCCAGGACTGATCCTGAGGGACTCCGCTTGTCCCTGGCCTCCACTGGGACATGGACCCATTGACAGCCACTCTTTGGGTGCGGCCATCAAGCCAGTTCTGTATCCATCTGGTGGTCCATCTATCAAACCCGTGTGTCACCAGCTTGGAGACCAGGATGTGGTGTGGGACAGTGTCAAAGGCTTTGCTCAGGTCCAGGTAAACGACATCAGTTGCTCGCCCCTCATCTATTAATGCTGTCACCTGTTCATAGAAGGCCACCAGGTTTGTCAGGCAAGGTCTTGATCCTGTTCCTTCTGGAAGCAGCTTCTGCCACCATGGCTGCTGAGATGAAGTTTGAGTTGGAGGCTCTCAGGATCTGCCTTTCCAAGGCCTGAGGCTCAGAGCTTGGCCTTTCTCTTTCCTAACCCAAGGCCAGGGTTTGTTCAGCTGCACTTTGCCTTTGTCTGCCTTCAATCATGGCGTCCATGGAGCTTCTCTAAGCACGCCTGGTTGGCTTTGTTGCTAATGGCCCTCAGTGAGGCCAATTCATACTTGAAGGAATTTTTGTTCTGCTTCTGACTTCCTGAGCAGATTCCTTCAGTCTCCTCTCAGTGTGTGAGGCTCAGGCAATGATCCCCAAGTGCCCTAAGAGCTCTTTGTGTCTCTGTAGTTTTCTTCAAGGTTTCAAAGTGCTCCTCAAAAAGCTCCTTTAGTATTTCTTTCATATCAAAGGTAGCTTTTCTGTTAGCTTTCAGCTCAGAGCAGAGATGATGATTCCCCAAGTGACAGTGACCCAGGCTGTCTCACCAGGACATCTGCACTTGCAGGGAAATCTGTCCTTCAGGTCTGACATTGAAGGGACAACTTTGCTCCTCACCCTCCCCAATCTCCCCATTGCTGTCCCTGCCCAATCCCAATCTCAAACCCATCCAAGGCTTCCCAGGCACAGAAGCCTCTGAGTTTTGCCCATATCATGAGCACAATGCCAATGGACAGTAGCTTCACTAGTACAGGTTGGGCTATCTGTGTCTGTGGTAGGGATTCACTCCTTTGTCCATCAGGGCCATGGGCAGCAGCCATCACTAGTTCCATGGGACTAAATGTTTGAATTTTGGGGCTTCCATATATTCCTCATCGCTGCTGACCAGTAAAAAACTGCTTGTGCCAACCATGAGTCCCAGCTGTGCCTCGAGCTATCAGCATGACTTGCAATAAGACCATTGGTCTGTTCAGCTACACCATTAGCCTGAGGATAATATGGGCTGTGGAACACTCCTTTAATTCATTCTCCTTGCACCCAGCCTTGCACTGTGCTCACTGTGAAGTGTGATCCCTTGGCACTTTGGACATACTCAGGCACAGCTAGAATGCTGAACCATTTCTCCAGAGCTTCAATCCTTTGAGCTCCTGTGGCAGTGCTGAGAGCTGTGGCCATGGCTCATCCTGGAACCACTTCTGCTCCTACCAGGTTATAACTTTTCCCAGGAGAGTTTTTCCAATGGCCAACACAATCAACTTGCCAGGAGCTCCACAGAGGCTTGTTGTGTCTGATCTGTGGGGCAGAGGCTTGGTTTGGGTGGTTGGCCTTAAGCCTTACCCAACATTGTGGCCAAGCTGTTGGAATTGTTCCAAATGTTTCAAACTGGCCTCCCTCGAGCCTGGCACTCAGAATAGAGGTTGGCCTTCCCTGGGTGGCCTCTTCTCATGTGCAGCCACTCAGCCAATCTTGCTCAATCTTCCCCTTCATTGTTCACCACAGGAATTCTTGCTGGGTGATCTGCCTGCTGGCTCCATTTTGCAGCAGCTCTTCCCTTCTGTGCATGGCCTTTGACCCCTCCTGCCTTTGAGGGTCTTGAGTGACCTGTTTCTCAGAGTCATTGCCAGTCTCCAGCTCTCCAGATTGATTCCCCTGACACATCCATTCAGTGGCACCCTTGGAGGCTGCACAGGCATCAGTGTGAATAGCAGGGGCACCATTCTCTGCTGCCAGCATGAGTGCAGGGCAATCCTCCTACCTGTGCACCACCTTCCTCTGCCACAGTCTTCCCAGTGCCAGCCTCCAGCACTGCAGCTTTCTCTTGCCATTTGCATCCCATACAGTGGGTGGATGCAGCTGAGAACCACACTCCTCCTGCACTTGAGTCTGTGGTCAGCTCAGCTGCTGCCTTAGTTGGAGACAGTTCATAGGGCAGGCCTAACAGCACTGTGTCTGCAGTCCCAGGCTGTGGTAGGTTGGAAACTTTTGCTGGAGCCTTTTTCATTTTCCAGTGAGTGTCCAATGAGCAGCATTGGAGCCAAGAAAGACAAAGCAAAAAGAAGACATCAGGAGTCTGATCAAGATCCATTCCTGGCCAGCCCTGGAGCTTGCTTCTCATCAGGGGGTCCTTGTCTGCCTTCACCAGGCATGGGTGCAGGGCTCCTTGGCAGGGAAGTATATTCTTCTCTCCCCAGCCAACTCTCCCCTGGTGTCTGGGGGTCTCCTCGGGGTCTGAATTGAAACTCTCACACCTCCCATGACAGACTGAATGCTTTTAGCACCTCCCAGTCCAGGCTGGATCCTAGGATGCCCTCCCAGTCCAGCCTGGGCCCCTCCCATCCTCTCTACTCAGTCCCCTGCTCCAATGCAGTGCAGCTGAGCCAATCCCTAACCTCACCCCTTACAGTTCAGCCCCTCCCAAACCCACTCCTGACCCTGACTCTGCCCCCATTGCTCATCCTGGCTCCAGCCTTTACCCTTGGCATTGACCCTTGGGTGTTACCCCAGGCCTCAATCCAGCCAAACAACCATCTCTCTCCTCTCAGATCTGGCCCTCAGCTGAGCCCTTCCCAGAACACTCAGCAGGACATCTGAGGGAAGGAGACTTCTGAACTTTCTCACTAACTGTTAGAAACTCTCTCACTAGTTCAGAGCTTAGCTTTCTGACATCAATCAAGTAATCCTGGAGCTTGGGAGGGCAAATGGAGATAGAGCAGCAGATGGCAGCTCTAGACAGAGAGAGAACTAAGGCTGAGTCTGGAAAGCAGGCTGGGTTCTCACACCCCTGGGCCTCACTGACAAGGGAAGGACAGTTCTGTGGGATTGGCAGAGGACCAACAGGCAAAACACAAGAAAGAAGACATGGGGACTGCAATGTTGCTAAAAAGACAGGAGATGGCAGCAAAGACCAAGAAATGGAAGGACTTTCTCTATCAAATAAGTTTTTATCCTTCTACTGCCTGTGTGTGACTGAGTCCTAGATGAGGACCATGGTTAATCTTGTCAGCACACTTAATTCCCTCATCTATGGTGTTCCAAGGCTTAGGGTTCCATGGAAGGTCATCTCTGGATGGACACCTCCTAAGAGCTGCCAGTCAAAGGCATCTCACAAAGGAACCTACCAAGGTACCTGCCTAGATGCATATCCATTCCACTAGCTTTTGACAGGGTTCCAAGCTGAGAGGCTGACTTGTCCCCCACTACTGAAGCAGGGGTCCCTGTATCGTGGCACCTGCCTAGCCATGTAAGAATTGGCTCATTCTCTCCTCTGATGTAATCCTTTCTTACATGCCTGATTTCCTGCCTGGGGACATTAGCTGCTTGGCTGTTATCTTCATCAGTCTCCTCCTCTTGAAGTGAATGTCCCCATGATCCTGCTGCTGCCTTCCATAGGACACCTTTAAGTTCAGAAGCACCTCCATTATCTCCTGACTTACCAGAACCTGTATCCTGTCCTGCATCTCCACTCTCCACTGATGGCCTCAGCAATTCAGCTCTATCTTTAAGGCAAACTTTCTCTCCATTTCCAGAAGGATCCTTTTTAGCAGAAGGTCCCTGACCAGCAGAGGGATCTTGCTGTTCTTTCTGTTCTTCTGCCTCTGCATCTGCCTTGTGCCTGCCCCTTTTATCCAAAGCTGTGATTTGTTGAACTGGAGCTGCATTTAAGTTTACAGCAGACTTTGCAGAAGCAGAGGGGTTTGCAAGGGAACACACCACTGGCAGGTGGACTTTGGGACCCAGCAGCTGCCGTGGAACTCGCTTCCATTCCTGCTGCTGCAGGTGGAAGAGATTTTGCCTCGTTAATGGCTGCTGGTGGAGCCACAGCCGCTGGCACTGCTGTTGTGAGCTGCGTCTGCCCCCGCTGGCTGAATGCCGAACTGCTGCCGGTCTCAGAGCTGCTGCTTTCCCATAACTCCTGTCTTCCTGTTTCCCCCTTTGTCCTGTTTGTCCTCTTTCTGTGTCTTCCTCATCACGGGAAATGTCTGCATTTGAGTTAGAACTAGCCCTACGACGTCTGCGTCTGCTGCGTCTGAAAGCAGAACAGCTATTCGCTGCTCGTCTCTCTCGGTGCAGTGCCATCAGTAAAATCATTCTGGGGTCCCAGCTGCTCACATAACTCTCTGCAACAGGAATGCTGAATTGATGTATTCCTGCAGGAACACTCACAGTCACATTATCATAGCTGTTAAGCCACAGAAATCCCAAGCAGCACTCATGCAGCATTTTCAGCTTCTGTTTAAACCAAAGGGACAGTTTATGTGCCAAATATCTTCCTCGCTTACCCAACTTCAAGGCCACACACCATCTGTACAGAATCCCAGTCAGAGCAGAATATATCAAATGTCACAAAACCCAAACCAGCTTCATTTTGCTTCCTTACTCTGAGCAGCAATTAATCAATCAAGCAATTGCTCCACTTTGAATAGGCACCAATATTTTATAGTTTTTTGTGATGGCTGATCAGCACAGGAACATTTAGGAGCCATCATTCCATGTCCATGCAGGTTATTGAAGGATACTGTTGAATGGCTATGGGAGGCACTGAGTTTGATTTCCTCACTTCACATTCAAGACTCTCCCAGGACCCCTCAAGGACACCTACCTGAAGTGGGCAGATGGCTTCATCCCTGGCCCTGGGGAAGAAATGTCCCCAAAAGTGGCCTTTTGGGACAGAAGTGTCAAAGAAAAAACATATACTTCATCCTTGCTGTCCTCAGCCAAGTCTCCATCAACCACTGCTCCTCTTCCTCAAGGCTGAGATTTGGCTCCTTCAGATTATGCTCCAAGAAATTCTTCTCCTCCCAGATCTTGTCCAGGTCTTTCTGGAGGCCATGCTGCTGAGAGGAATGGTCACCCCTGAATGCTTTTATCACCTCCCAGTACAGGCTGGATCCTAGGATGCCCTCCCAGTCCAGCCTGGGCCCCTCCCATTCTCTCTACTCAGTCCCCTGCTCCAATGCAGTGCAGCTGAGTCATGGCCTCGCCTCACCCCTTCCAGTTCAGCCCCTCCCAAACCCACTCCTGACCCTGACTCTGCCCCCATTGCTCATCCTGGCTCCAGCCTTTACTCTTGGCATTGACCCTTGGGCACTAACCCCAGGCCACAACTCAACCTCTGCTTCTCAGAACTGGCCCTCAGCTGAGCCCTTCCCAGAACACTCAGCAGGATACCTGAAGGAGACTTCTGAACTTCCTTACTAACTGTTAGAAACTCTCCCACTAGTTCAGAGCTTAGCTTTCTGACATCAATCAAGTAATCCTGGAGCTTGGGAGATCAAATGCAGATAGAGCAGCAGATGGCAGCTCTAGACAGAGAGAACTAGGGCTGAGTCAGGAAAGCAGGCTGGGTTCTCACACCCCTGGGCCTCACTAACAAGAGAAGGACAGTTCTGTGGGATTGGCAGAGGACCAACAGGAAAGACACATGACAGAAGACATGGGGACTGCAATGTTGCTAAATGGACAGGAGGTGGCAGCAAAGACCAAGACATGGAAGGACTTTATCAAGATTTTATCCTTCTCCTGCCTGTGTGTGACTGAGTCCTAGATGAGGACCTGGTTAACCTTTCCAGCACAGGTACATTTTGGAGCCATCATTCCATGTCCATGCACGTTACTGAAGGATACTGCTGCATGGCTATGGCAGACACTGAGTTTGATTTCCTCACTTCACATTCAAGACCTTCCCAGGATCCCTCAAGGACACCTCCCTGCAGTGGGCACATGGCTTCATCCCTGGCCCTGGGGAAGAAATGTCCCCAAAAGTGGCCTTTTGGGACAGAAATGTCAAAGGAAAACCAACCAAAGACAATACTTTATTAGGGTTGGGGTTTCCATTCTAATTAGGCATTATCCTTGGGATGAGGTTTTTCTTTTACCTCTGGGAAACCCATAGTGTGGGGGGGAAAGCAGCCAAATCCCAGCCCAGCTGCAGTGGTGGCACTGGCTGTGCTGACTCAGCACTGTCATTCCTCTCCTCAGCACTGGCTGGTGCAGAGAAGGGCAGGGGCACATTTGCTTCTGAGGAAAGAAGGTGTAAAAGAGGAGATTGCAGTTCAAGCTGCTGGAGAAGGCCCCCCCCAGGGGGGTCACGTTTGGCCTGGCAGTGCCGGGGTCGGTGTATTGCTGTGTCCCCTGCGGCATGCTGGTCACCAGCGTGGGGGTGAATGTGCCAGGTGAGGGAGGAGCTGTGGATGAAGTCCTTGCTGCAGCCCACGCAGAGGAAGGGCTGGCACCGGTGTGGGTGCAGCGGTGCTGACTGAAGGTGGCCATCTGAGTGCAGCTCTTGCCTCAGGCAGCTCAGAGGTGCAGCTGCTTCTGGCTGTGGACGCAGCAGTGCAGGATGAGGTTGGAGATGAGGGAGAAGTTCATGCCGTAGTCCCCACAGACAGAGGGCTGGGCACTGGGCTGGGGGCAGTGGGGCTTCAGCAGCTCCAGCAGCTGGGTGGGAAGCTTTGCCCACCCTCAGGGCACTGATGTGGCTGCTTGGGTGGCACAGAGGGGCTGATATGGGTTGCCCTCTTCCTCCTCTTCATCTTCCTCCTCCTTCTCTTCTTTGTCCTATTCCATATCATCCCTTTGTCCTCCACATAATTATTGTCATCCCCTCCTCCTAATCCTCATACACTTCATCCTTGCTGTCCTCAGCCATGTCTCCATCAACCTCTTCTACTATTCCTCAAGGCTGAGATTTGGCTCCTCCAAATTATTCTTCAGGTGATTCTTCTCCTCCCAGATCTTGTCCAGGTCCTTCTGGGAGGCCATGCTGCTGAGAGGAATGGTCACTCCTGGCTCTTGGCAAATCCTTGGGGACCAAGTGACTGAGAAGTAAGGACACTGTGTGTGACTCCTTGCAATGGCAGGATCAGAGCCCTGAGTCCTGTGCTGAGTCCCCTGGTTGTAGTGCTGATGGGGCTGACACCCCAGGACGTAGCCATCCCAACCATCCCCCTCTGGCCATGCAACTGAGACCTGACCACCTGGGGCTCAGGCAGGTGAACTCCTACATTCCCATCACAGCCAATGACCCTCAAAGCTCCACAAGTGGTGAAGTGTGGTTTGGGAGGAGGGTCTGGAGAGTGTTGAGAGGTGCTCAGGGGTCAGCTGGAGCCTGGGATGTTGTTGCTGTCCCAAAGTTGGGTTCTTTACCTTCTGGCCTGTTCCAAGGAGCAGATCTGCAAACTTTGCTCCTCCCCAGCACAAAGGAGCAGGGCTGATGGAGAGAAGAGAAGGATATGAGCCCAGCAGAGAGAAGCAAAGGGTTCAGAGGAGAGGACTGAGCTGCAAGGAATGGCTCAGCCCTGACCAGGGCTCTCCCAGCCTTGCACTGCTCTCCCTATGGCTTGGGGGTTTGTCACCTCCTGCCAGCTCAGTGCATCTGTGCTTGGATCACAGCCAACAGGGAGCTGATAGAAAACTTTGGAGGTCAAAACCTTCAGGGTCTGTGCAAGTGGCAAAAGATCCCAGGATGATTCAGCATCCAAGTGTTCTCCAGATCAGAGAAACACCTGATGGAAGTCAATGATCTCCACCTCTCAAAAGAGTGACCCTAAAGCCAGAGCCTTGGAGCTCTCCTGGATCACAGCAGCTGTGTCCAGCATCTCCCCCACTCAGACATCTCTCAGGCACAACCTGCACCAAGGGCCAGCACCAAGTCAGACTTCTCCAGGCTCAGTTCTCCTCCTCTGAGAATGTTGAAGCTTTGTGTTTGCCCTGAGCTCCAGCAGAAGGCAACTGAACTCCAGGACAGCCTCTCTGCCAACCACCTCTCCACCCCTCTGTCACCATGTTGGGGGCTCTACATGCCACTGGAGGCAGCCAGCTCTGTCCCTGTGTCTGTGTGCTTGGTGCTTCTCTCCAGGCACAGCCATAGAAAGAGATTTGAATTCAGGATTGGTTTATGAGGAAGGGCTGCTAGGATCCAACCTTTTCATCTGCTTCTCACTCTCAAGAACTCTTGACTGGCTGAGAAATCACAGCCATGGCACAACTTGTTGGCTTTGCCTCATCCTTGTGGACAGGCAAGATGCTGAGAGACAGCTTGTGCTGAGCAGATGGTTCCAGAGGGCTTGGATTGCTGAGGGAACTTTCTCAGCCTTGGCTTTGCTTTGCTTCCAAAGAGCAACAATTCTTCTGTGGCTGTGTGCAGGCAGTTGTCTAAGGAGACCAGGGGGCAGCTGGTGCCATGGAGCTGTGAGCTCCAGCTGCAGAGAGCAGTGGAGAAGTCTGATGCAAGGAGCAGGGATGGAAGGCCCAGATGGGCAGGGACAGCAATAGGGAGGATGGGGAGGGTGAGGAGCAAAGTTGTCCACTCAGTGTCAGCCCTCAAAGGACAGCTTCTCCTCCCACTCCAGACCTCCTGAGCAGACAGCCTGCATCATTCTGGCTTGGTGGAGGCTGCTGTCACCTCTGCCCTGATCTGAGAAAGAATCAAATAGTTTGCCATCAAAATCTGAGCTTTGTGAGGTGCACTTTGAAATCTGGAAGGAAACAACAAAGACACAAAGAGCTCCTCAGGGCACTTGGGGATCATTCCATGAACCTCAGGTACTGAGAGAAGAGTGAAGAAACTGTGCAAGAAGCAAGAAGCAAAAGACAAAGTACCTTGAAGCATTGATTGGCCCCACTGAGGCTTGTTACTGCCAAAGCCTCCCCAGGGACTCGTTAGAGCAGCTCAGGAGAGGCTGTGATTGCAGCAGGCAAAGGCAAAGTGCAGGAGAGCCAACTCTGGCTCTGGGTTCTGCAGCACAAAGGCCAAGGCCTGAGCACAGCCCCTGGGCAGGCAGCTCCTGTCCCTCATGTGTGGGTCAAGGCTCTTCAGGTGCAGTGGGGGTGGGGGGTGGGTTTCATAGCAGCATAGCAGGGCCTAGGTTGGAAGGGACCTCAGAGCTTATCTGCTCCAACCTCCCTGCCATAGGCAAGGATGCCTCTCCTATAGACTCAGCTGCTCAAGGCCTCATCCAGCCTGGCCTTCAACACCCTCAGGAGAGGGCATCCTACCTGGGCAGCCAAACCCTCATACTGAAGAACTTCTTCCTAAGGCCCAGTCTAAACCTCCTTTTCCTCACCTTCAAACCTTTCCCTCCTGTCCTGTCACCAGACACCCTCATGAAAAGTCCCTCTCCAGCCTTCCTTTAGCATCCCTGAGGGGTTTGTGATGCTGAGTGGAGGACAAGGGCCTGACAGTCCCCAGCCTTCCTGGGGCTGTGGAAAGAGGCAGTGAGGCCTTCCCAGTGCCTTAGGACAACAGCTCCTCACAGGCCTCAGGGACAGAGAATTGCCATAGCCAAGAGGGCACAGCCTTGGCTTCTCTTCATCACTCCCAGCACTGCCATTGCCCTTGGCCAGCTCTCCCACAGCTTTGTCCTGCCCTGTCTCACAGCTGCTTCTCCTGCCCTGCAGGCTGCAGACACTCCTCTCACTTCCCCACCTTGGCCTTCCCATGCCTTCACTGACACCTGCCCACACTCACCCTCTGCTCCCTGGGACACAAAGAGAAGGGCTGATCCCAGACTCCTTCTGGAGATCTTCTCAGGCCACAGCACTACCCTTTGAGAGAGGTTTCTTGCTCCTCATGGCCAGGCTGCACCTGCCAGGCTGCACCATCTGGCAGTGTTCCTCTCTCCTGCTCTTGCCTACCTCAGCAGGAGCTCCCAAGGCTGCTGGCCTTGCAGTTTCTTGCATAGACAGCACCAAGCCCTGTGCCTGCTGCTGTCCCATCAGCTACTCAGGCAGCAGAGACACAGCAACCAACCCATCAGCTCCTTCCTGCAGTCAGCCCAGGCCCTTTGGCAGAGGCCATCTGACAGATCACTCTGCCCATCTGCCAGCCAGGAGCCCAGGGCTGCCCTAGCAGCTCCTGCAGACACACCTGACCTCACAGTCCCTTTCCCAGCTGTCTTCCTGCTGGTGGCCAATCCTCTCAGGAGGCAGAAGTGGCCTCACCTCCCCCTTCCCAGTCTTTGGCTTCCTACTGAATGGTGAGTTCCTGAGACACACCTGAGCACAGGATTGCACACTCAGCCCTCAGCCTCCTTGTGGCCAGAGCCTGAGCAGATCAAAGTTTCACCAGATCCATCTGGCAGATTTCCTACCAAGGCTTTGAGTGGAGGAGCTGCTGGCTCTGTCCTGCTGCAGTTGTGGAGGAGACTCCTGCACATCCTCTTGTCCAATGATCCTGCTCAGGGCAGGGGTAAGCAGATGAGGTCCCTCAAGGGCTCTGCCCAGTTTGCCTTCATCTCCAGAGGAGCTGCAAAGCCCCTGGGTCAGATGGTGAAGGGAGTTCATGAAGACATTGCACAGTGCTGGCCCAAGGGCTTGCCCTGAGGGATGCCACTGGCAAGTGTCTGCCAGGAGGACTCTCCACTGGTGACATTTGGCCTTCAGCCACCCCCCAGCAACCACCTCATCCATTTCTGCACTCCAGCTCTCAGCACTCTGCCTGTAAAGAGACTATGGGGGACCATGGCAATGCCCTGGCTAAGGTCCAGGCACAAAACATCCCCTTCTTGCCCCTACCCATATGGCTTCAGCACTACCTCTCTTGTCCTGCAAGGGCCTGCAAATGGCTGCAGAGGTGTTTGAGCCTTCACCTTCCCAGGGACTGTGCTGAGGGTGACCAGCCTGCAATGTTCCCCACCCTCCTGTTTGGTGTTCTTGAAGAGGCCTTTCCAAGGAGCCCAGAACCTCTGGGATGGCTCTGTGCACATCTCAGGGCACAGTCCAGCAAGGCTGATGTGAGCAGACAGCAGCCTGCCCAAGCCATCTGAGATGAATCTGCCTGGGCCAGTAGGGTTTGTTCTGGAGTGACACACAGCAATGTCCCAGCTCTGCCAGGTGTCCACATCTGAGCTGGCCTCATGGACCCCTAATGGAGTGTGGGATGTTCAGAGACAGAGTCTTTCCCCATCACTCACACAGGCCCTGCCCTGCAGCAGTCAGAGAGTCTCCCTGGCCTCCTGCAGCCCCTGCCAGAGGCTGGGAGGCTCCTCACACCTCCAGTGCCCTGGTACCTCAGCAATAGCTGATGGTGTTTGTGCTCACTCAGGTTCACCTCAGCTCATCTGCTGAAATCTCACCTGCACAATGCAAACAGGCTCTGCTGACCTCCTGAGGCCATGTCCTCCTGTGGAGGGACAAAGAGTCTCTCCCAGCTGAGGTGTGAGGCTGCTGCTGGAAAGGGTGGTTGTGAAGGCTAGTCTGGGGTGACTGCCCTGGGACAGCTTCCCCAGGGTGTCCAGTGAACACAGACACAGTCCAGAGCCTTCTCTGCTGATCCTTCAGGTCACTTGCAGGAGGCCTGGCTGTGTGAGGACACTGCTGTGTGCCCCAGCCCTGCACACTCACACACTTTAGCTGTTCCCTGCTCTTTGCATCTGTTGGACAATTTCTTGGGCATGCTTTTGAAGGAAACTTTGGAAGGAGACCTAAGCCTTCAGGCACTGCCCCAAGCAGATCACCTGTCTGTGTGGAACTGCTCTTGTGGAGGCCATCTGAGCCAAAGTTCCCATGGCCTGTGTCTGCCTGTGGTCATGGGACTGCCACGCAGCAGGAATGTGCCTAAGCTGCCAGAGCACTCAGGCCTTGCCCCAACACAGGGGCTCAGCAGGAGAGGGTGGAAGTGGAAAGAGAACAGCCCAGGACAAACAAGTCCAGGACAAACTTTTCAGGCTATCAGGTAGTGATAGGACTAGGGGGAATTGAATGAAGCTGGAGGTGGGGAGATTCAGCCTAGATGTGAGGAGGAAGTTCTTCACCGTGAGGGTGGTAAGGCCCTGGAATGGGTTGTCCAGGGAGGTGGTTGAGGCCCCATCCCTGGAGGTGTTTAAGCCCAGGCTGGATGAGGCTCTGTCCACCCTGATCTAGTGTAGAGTGTTCCTGCCCATGGCAGTGGGGTTGGAACTAGATGATCCTTGTGGTCCCTTCCAACCCTAACTGAAAACTATAAAACTATGAAACTATAAGTGTGGTGCTCCCTGGAGCTGCTGCTGCTCTGGGATGCTGTTCTTCTCCAGCTCTGCACACAGAGATGCCCCTAAAGCTCCAGAAAAGTCTTGGAGGAAGGATCTCAGGAAAAAAGATACTACTGCAAGGCCCTTTATTGTGTTGAAACCAACAAGGAGCAGAGGTCCACTTACAGAATCTCCTGGTCAGAAAAACAGAGAGTGAATTAGAAAGTGTAGGATGAAGATATAAATAGCAAAAAACTAGACTCCCCCACCAGAAAGTACAGCAGCCAGGCTGGGCCTGCACTGAGTGACATCAGAACTGCTCTGCAGGAGAAGACAAAGAGTTTATTGCTTCTGAAAGCATCCAGGGATCAGTTGGCTCAGGGCAGCCTTCAACTCCTGGTTCCTCAGGCTGTAGATGAGAGGGTTCACTGCTGGAGGCACCACTGAGTACAGAACTGACACCAACAGATCCAGGGAAGGGGAGGAGATGGAGGAGGGCTTCAGGTAGGCAAAGAAGGCAGTGCTGAGAAAGAGTGAGACCACAGCCAGGTGAGGGAGGCAGGTGGCAAAGGCTTTGTGGCGTCCCTGCTGAGAGGGGATCCTCAGCACTGCCCTGAAGATCTGCACATAGGACACCACCAGGAACACAAAACAGACAAAACTGAGCAGACACCAACTTGCTTAAGGCCCAGGGCAAAGCTCCTAGCAGCAAGCTCCTTGTAGCTGTTGTCTCTGCCAGGCCATCTGCCACTGCGAAGAGCTTGGCTCCACCACCTCTCCAGGCAGGTGCTGGCTGCCTTGAGACTGCCCTGTGCCTGCCCTGCACCAGGCCAGAGAGGCCCAGCTGCCTCCAGCTTGCCACACAGCTCCTGTGCTGTGGGCCCTAAGCCCTTCATGAGAGAATTCTCTGCACTTCTCCAGGTTCTCCACCCTCTTTTAGAAGTTGGAACCTCACCATCTGATGTGGCTTCCATCATGACTCCCATGCCCCCCTCCCAGGGACACTGCCCAGCTGGTCACATCACAGCCTGTCCAGAGGCATGAGGTTGTTCTGCCCCAGTGCAGACCTTGCCTGCCTTGGCCTTGTCAAACTTCAGGAGGCCTTTGATGGCCAAATCCACTCACATGTGGAGGTCCCTGTGGACTGGCATCCCAGCAGGACAGCATTTAAGGTTAGAGGGCCAGTGCCTCAAACAAGTTGACAGTGTGGGGGAGTGCAGGGCACTACAGGCATAGAATGGAAACTGTTCCATGGAGTTGCCACCCAAGGGGGTAAATACCACAGGAACCTCAGCAATACCATTGGAAGGTACAACCCCACAAGTGCCGGGCCAGGAGGGTCAGAGGTTCTTTGTGGAGTGTATTGCAGCAGCCTTGGAGGAATGTGTTCAGAGAAACAACTCCCTGCAGGGTCCTCTCTTGTGTTGAACACCCAGGGAGCACAGTTCCTCATGTCTGCAGCCTCTGGGTCACAGCAGAAAGGACAACACTGAACCAGAAATGGTCTGAAGAAAGACATTGGTGTGGGAACAACATACTCACAGGGGAAAAACCCCAGAAGCAGCCAGAAATCGAGCAGCCAGGCTGGGCCTGCACTGAGTGACACCAGAACTGCTCTGCAGGAGAAGACAGAGAGTTTATTGCTTCTGAAAGCATCCAGGGATCAGTTGGCTCAGGGCAGCCTTCAACTCCTGGTTCCTCAGGCTGTAGATGAGAGGGTTCACTGCTGGAGGCACCACTGAGTACAGAACTGACACCACCACATCCAGGGATGGGAAGGACATGGAGGAGGGCTTCAGGAGTGCAAAAAAGGCAGTGCTTGTAACCAGGGAGACCACAGCCAGGTGAGGGAGGCAGGTGGCAAAGGCTTTGTGGCGTCCCTGCTGAGAGGGGATCCTCAGCACTGCCCTGAAGATCTGCACATAGGACACCACAATCAACACAAAACAGACAAAGAATAAACAGGCACTGGCTACAATAAGCCAAAGTTCCCTGAGGTAGGATGTGGAGCAGGAGAGCTTGAGGATCTGGGGGATTTCACAGAAGAACTGCTCCACAGCATTGCCCTGGCAGAGGGGTAGGGAAAATGTATTGGCTGTGTGCAGCAAAGCATAGAGAAAGCCACAGCCCCAGGCAGCTGCTGCCAGGTGGAGACAAACTCTGCTGCCCAGGAGGGTCTCATAGTGCAAGGGTCTGCAGATGGCAACGTAGCGATCGTAGGACATGATGGTGAGGAGAAAATACTCTGCTGAAATGAAAAAGGGAAGGAGAAAGACCTGAGCAACACATCCTGCATAGGAGATGTCCCTGGAGTCCCTCAGGGAATTGGCCATGGATTTTGGCACAGTGGTGGAGATGGCACCCAGGTCAAGGAGGGAGGTGGAGGTGAGGAGGAAGAAGTACATGGGGGTGTGGAGGTGGTGGTCCCAGGCTATGGTGGTGATGATGAGGCCATTGCCCAGCAGGGCAGCCAGGTAGATGGCCAGGAAGAGGCAGAAGTGCAGCAGCTGCAGCTGCCTTGTGCCTGGGAATGGCAGGAGGAGGAAGTGGCTGATGGAGCTGCTGTTGGCCATCTGCTGCCTCTGGCCATGGAGACCTGTCCAAGGGGAGAAAGGCAGTAACAAGTTAGGGCACGCTTCTCTCAGCATCATTGTAACCCCTGTCCCTGAGCTACAGGAGGAATGGATCAGCTCAGTCCCATCACTACCAAACCATGGCAGAGTTCATCACAGCTTCAAATGCAGCAGGGACCCAGAATTGCCATGAAGATTCCTCTGGAGTCAGAACAGAAAGTGACCAACAGCCCAGTCCCAGGGAACAAGAGTCCCATTGTGGTGGGTTGAAATTCCCCCAGCATTAGCTTTCCCAGAGCAGCTCAGTTTGAAGCAAATGAAGCTGTATGGACAAGCAAGAGCTACACTCTACAATGGAATGCAATGAACAGGTACAGAACATACAGGAGTGACAATATTAGACAGGTGTTTACAATAAGCAAACAACAGAAAATCCCCCTGGTCAGAGACCAGGGAAGCTGTTCCACTGCCCATATCCCCTACCTCCCGTTCCAAGACAGAAAGGAGGAGTAGATAGAGAAAAAAAGTAGTGGGATACACTTAGCCAAGGCCAGCCCAAGCAGGTTATCTCTCCCCAGCAAAGCAAAACAGCTGAGATCAGAAGTGAAGAAAGAGAATTGTTATGGTACAGCTCCTCTGATTCCAGAGATTTGTCCAATGAGTTTGTTTAGAAGAATCTTTTCTCTTCCTTTTCACACCCAAGAGTGATCTATTTATTGTGTTTCTCCTTTTCTCCCCAAAATCTGTAACTAAATTTGAAAGGCATTGCCTAAAACCACCACACCCATGGAGAGGTGGAGAAACAGGGAGCAGGCCTGCAGTGCTGCAGAGACAGTGAGGGGAAGAGAGAAAGGCAGAGGGGCTGGGGGTGAAGCCTTCTCCTTCCCCAGCTCTGCTCACTGCTGCTCACAGGATGGAACTGAAGGGCTTTGGTCCTCCTTCTGTGTGCACACTCCAGGAGCCTTCAGCTGAGCGTCAGCTGCCGAGATGGAGATGCCTGCAGGAGCTACAGCTGCAGTGTCCTGCACCCACAGCCTCACTGTGTCAGGGACTGCAGTGACTTCTCCTCCAATTTGCTCTCAGCATACTCCCAGTCCCGGATTCCATGAAGCTCTCTCTGCCTTCCTTATGTTCTTGAGATCCTCTGGCAGTGTCCTCAGCCCTGCTGTGCTGTGCAGAGGAGCTGCTCCTGCCCAGAGCTGTCTCTCTGCAGCGCTGCCTGCTTGCCAGCAACTCCTTCCAGCCCACGAGTCCAGCCCAATAGGGCAGCAGAGGACCAGCCCAAGGTGTTTTAATAACTCCTCTGCTGGCTTTTGTTGCCCTGTAAACCTCAGGGACTGAGAGGAAGCTGATGAAACCTCTGCAGAAGTCAAAGTCAGATTCAAACTCTGAAGTTTCTTCTACTCTTAATGGGTCCCAGTGAAGCATACTGGGAAAGGGTCCCCAGGGTCTGCTTAGAGCAGGAGACAGTGGATGCAAGGGAAGCATCACTGGGGGCACTGAAGCATCTCCAGGCTGTGGGGAGAGCAGAGACGTGAGGCAGTGCTGAGAGGTCAGGACAAGCAGCTCAAGGTGGCTCTGCTGCTGAGCAACCTGGAGGGGTTTCACTGATCCCAAGGGCCAAGGCCTGACCCCCAGCCCCTGGCAAGGCAGATCCTGTCCCTCACCTGTGGCTCAGGGCTCAGCTGGGGGCAGTGGGGAGTGAGGATGAGCAGTGATCAGGGTAGGACCTTGTCAGGTTTTGCTGTGGTTTGCTTGCAAAGAGACAACTCCTGCTGAAAAGGATGAAATGTACCTTTAAAAGTCAGATGCTTTGTGCACTAAAAACCTCTCCAATTAGCTGCAGAAAACCTTGGCAAGAATGAGAGGTTCAGCAGTATTTAATGAGCCCCATGGAGTATTTGGGGCTGATTCCATCCTCCTTAGGTACTGCCAGGAGACTCTGCCAAGGAACTGCCAAGAAGCCTCTCAACAAGTCCAAGTCAGAAGAAAACTCCAAAGTCCCTTGAAGCCACTGATTGGCCTCCCTGAGGCTTGTTCCTGACAAAGGCTCCCCAGGGACTCCTTAGAGCAGCTTGTTAGAGGCCAGGGATTGCAGGGAGACAAAGGCAAAGTACAGGGCAGAAAAACTTGCCTTTGGTCTGTGAAGCAGAACAGCCAAGCCTGACCACTGCCCTTGCAATAGAAGAACCTCGAAGCCTCAAAGCCAAGTTTTTCGCACAGGCCTTGGCGGCAGAGGCAAGTGCCAGAGCCAAGGGCACAAAGATCTTGGTCCTGTTGGTCCTCTCAGCCTTGCCAGAGCCCTTGGCCATCCCTACTGCAGCCTCTCCTACACTGTCGCATGCCTGCAGCTCTTTCCCTTCACGCTGCTGACACCAATCTCGCTCCCCCCCCAGCCTCCCCCTGCCATTCCATCCCTTCCGAGCTGTCTCAGCTCTCCCTGCCATTTCCTGGCACCTCTGGATGGCCTCATGGATAGCAGCTCTGCACTTTGAGGGACATTTCTTTGGCCTCATCTCCACTCTGAACCTTCCAAGCTGCACTTTCTGAAAGTTTTGGTCTCTTCCCATGCCCCAGAAGAGCTCCATCCTCTCTGAAACCACCCTTCAGCCATGTGCACTCTGCTCTGGCAGTGCCCTGAGCCTCCATTCAGCAGGCTGCAGCAGCCCAGGTCCCTCAGCCTCTCCACAGAGATGTCAGCCCCATCCTGGCAGATCTCTCTGCAGCCTCCCCAGTTCCTTGTTTCTCCTTTGGACTGCAGAACTCAGCACCCAAACACCAAGCATCCAGATGTGGCCACAGCAGTGCTGTGTCTGGGGGAGGACAACTCCTGTGTCTATGTGGCCACACTCCTCCTGCCACAGCCCAGCTGCAATTGGCCTTCTCCCCTGAGTGCAGGGTTTGTTCCATCCCAGGGCACTTGGAATAGGGAAAAGAACCTCAGTAAAGCCTTGCTCAGTGTTGCTCTCTGAAATGCAGACAGGCCTTAGGCCTGGTCCTTGAAATGGGAGCTTAAGAGAATACAGAGACACAGGGCCAGCTCTTGAAGGTGACATTTGCCCCAGATCTTCCCAGAGAGGTCCTTGCTGTCCCCTGTTCTGCTCCCTGAAGCAGACCAGCACTCACACATGCCCTGCACTACAACAGCCATGCAAACAAAGGGGAACCAGCTCAGGGTTAGTGCTCCAACTAACTGCTTGAGACTGAAGCCCAAGGCAGGAATCCACAACCATAGCCAGGCCCAGAGCTCTGAGAAGCCCCAGCTGGTGTCTCCCTTTCGCACTTCATACAGAATCTGCTTGGTTCCCATAGCTCACTGATCACAGAATGGGCTGGGCTGGAAGGGACCTCCAAAGGTTGTCTTGTCAACCTTCCAGGGACAGCCTCAACTAGAGCAGGTTGCCCACACCCCTGTCAAGCCTCACCTTCAATATCTCCAGGGATGGGACCCCAACTACCTCCTGGGCAACCTGTTCCAGTGTTCCACTACCCTCCTGGTGCAGAACTTTTGCTGGCTCCTCCTTCCTGCACAATCCTGCTTTGTTCCCATCTCTCACCCATCTCTATGGATGTCCTTCCTCTCTGATCCATGGAAATACAACAGCTTGTGTTCAGTGCTGTGCCCACTCCTCCTTCTGAGGCAAAGGCCATGCCTGCAGCCATTCCCTCCTGAGCAGCTATTTCTGCAACCTGTTTCACTCCTCCCTGGGAAGCTGATCCTGCACCTGCAGTCCTGTTCCAGAGGACTGGGAGAGCAGAGATCTTCAACATGGCCTTTGCTGCTTCACTTTCTCCTAAACCAGGCAGAAAGCATCAGGCAAAGCTGTGCCAAGCAGAGGCCCTTTCCTTTGCAGCATTGTTTCATTTGGGCCATTTCACATCTCCTTGGACCCAACTTGGAGTCTCTCACTGATCAGCCACAGTTGTATTTGGGAGCACTGCCCCAGGGGCACAGATTCCTGACCAGCTGAGGGCTAATCTTTCCCTGCCTTTACTGCCACATCTCCAAGACTTTCCCTTTCCTCCTGCTGCTGCCCACCCTGTGTGTTTGTTCCCTATTATGGGATGGTGACAGCCTGGATGCATGCATACCCTGAGTGTTTTTCCCCCAGAGGTGCCTTGACTTCAGGCAGTCAATGTTTGCCGATCAGTTAGGTTGCATCCAAGTGCCGGCTTCTGCACATTGGCCACAGCAACCCCAGGCAGTGCTACAGGCTGGGGTCAGAGTGGTTGGAGAGCGGCCAGGCAGAGAGGGACCTGGGGGTGCTGGTTGATGGTAGGCTGAACATGAGCCTGCAGTGTGCCCAGGCAGCCAAGAAGGCCAATGGCATCCTGGCCTGCATCAGAAACAGTGTGGCCAGCAGGAGCAGGGAGGTCATTCTGCCCCTGTACACTGCACTGGTTAGGCCACACCTTGAGTCCTGTGTCCAGTTCTGGCCCCTCAGTTAGGAAAGATGTTGTCTTACTGGAGCGTGTCCAGAGAAGGGCAACAAAGTTGGTGAGGGTTTGGAACACAAGCCCTATGAGGAGAGGCTGAGGGAGCTGGGGTTGCTTAGCCTGGAGAAGAGGAGACTGAGGGGTGACCTTATTGCTCTCTACAACTACTGAAGAGGTTGTAGCCAGGCAGAGGTTGGTCTCTTCTCCCAGGCAGCCAGTACCAGAACAAGAGGACACAGTCTCAGGCTGCGCCAGGGCAGGTTTAGACTGGATTTAGGAAGAAGTTCTATACTGAGAGAGTGATTGCCCACTGGATCAGCTGCCTGTGGAAGTGGTGGAGTCACCTTCATTGGAAGTCTTCAAGAAGAGGCTTGATGGGGTGCTTGGTGCCCAGTTTAGTTTTTTAGTTGTTTAGGGGGTTGTATTGTACTGTATTGTACTGTATTGTACTGTATTGTACTGTATTGTATTGAGGTGGGGGGATTAGTTGATAGGTTGGACGTGATGATCTTGAAGGTCTCTTCCAACCTGGGTATTGTATTGTATTGTATGTATGTATGTATCTCTGGACACATTTGGAATCTCTCTTCTTTGGATCAGGAGCCTCTTCCATCCCCATCCTGTGCTTCTCATTCTGGATTATCCTTCAGGGAAGTGTTCATCCCCAAGCTCAACAGGAGCCACCAGTGTGCACTTGCAGCCAGAGAGCCAATTGGTCCTGGGCTGCAGCAAGAGAAATGTGGCCAGCAGGGCCAGGGAGGTGATTCTTCACTCTGCTCCACCCTGGTGAGACCAAACTGGAGCACTGTGTCCAGTTCTGGAGCATCTATACAAGAAGGATCGGAGGTGCTGGAAGGTGTCCAGAGAATGGTCCCAAGGATGAACAGAGGGTTGGAGCTGCTCTGCTATGAGGACAGAGAGAGGTTGGGGCAGTTCAGTCTGGAGAAGAGAGATTCTGAGTCATCCTTTTGTGGCCTTCCAGTATCTGAAGGAGGCTACAAGAAAGCTGGGGAGGACTTTTTAGTATGTTAGGTAGGGATAGACTTGGGGGATGGGGAAAACTAGAAGTGGGGAGATTCAGATTGGATGTTAGGAAGAAGTTCTTCCCATGAGGGTGGAGAGACACTGGCACAGGTTGCCCAGGGAGGTGGTGGAAGTCTCATCCCTGCAGGTTTTTAGGCCAGGCTGGATGTGGCTCTGAGCAACCTGCTCTGGTGTGAGGTGTGTCCGTGCCCATGGCAGGGGGGTTGGAGCTGGATGATCCTTGAGGCCCCTTCCAACCCTGACAATTCTGTGATTCTCAGTATGTCCAAGAGGTATTATCAGGTATTGGAATTCCAGTGAATGCCCTCCCCCTCCAGCCCTTCCTTAGGGTTCTCAGGGCAGTTGGTGCACCCCCAGCAGCTGCTCTCATCAGCTCTCTGTGTTGTGTTCTGTGTCAATCCAGAATGGACATTTGCTACCAAGGGCTTGCTTTCTCGATTCAGGGGATGAGATTTTCAGTTCCCTTTCTCCTTCTCTCAGCCTGCTGTTCCTTCTCCTGCACTAGTGCTTGGGACAGCATCCATGGGATGAAGAGGAACTAGTGGCAATTTCTGGGGAGCCTCAGATTCACTGGAGGTGATCTGCACTATGCAATGTCCAGAGCATGTGAACCCTACAGCACTCAGGGGAACAGTTAGAAAGTAGCCCCATGGAGAACCTGGGAGTTCTGGTGGGCAGCAAGTTCTGCATGGGACAGCAATGTGCCCTGGTGGCCAAGAAGGCCAATGGGATCCTGGGGTGCATTTGGAAGAGTGTGGCCACCAGATCCAGGGAGGTTCTCCTCCGCCTCTGCCCTGGTGAAGCCACATCTGGAATATTGCATCCAGCTCTGGGCTCAAAAGGGACAGGGATCTGCTGCAGACGCTGTGAGGATGCTGAAGGGACTGGAGCACTGCTGAGAGGGAGGCTGAGAGCACTGGCGATGTTTAGTCTGGAAAGGAGAAGACTGAGAGGGGATCTGATCAATGTCTATCAGTATCTGAGGGCTGGGGGTCAGGAAGCAAGAGGCAGGGACAGCCTCTGCTCACTTGTGCCCTGGGATAGAAAAGGGCAATGGATGGAAACTGCAGCACAGGAAGTTCCACTTCAACAGCAGGAAGAACTTCTTTAATGTAAGGGTGACAGAGCCCTGAAACAGGCTGCCCAGAGATGTTGTGGAGTCTCCTTCTCTGGAGACTTGCCAGCCCTGTCTGGATGTGTTCCTGTGAGACCTGCACTGGATTCTATGGTCCTGTTCTGGCAGGGGGACTCAGAGATCTCCAGAGGTCCCTCCCAACCCCTAACATCCTGTCACCTGTGACCCTGTGAATTGTCACAGGGCTTGAATCCAAAGGAGATCCCAGCAGGAAATACCAAGTTCCAGCTACAAATCATGAAGTCTGCCTAAGCTTCATCTTCAAGGATCCTTCTGAACTCACCTTCCACTGATTCCTTGGGTTGCTAATGCATCCATGTGGCAAGTCCAGCTGCATTCAAAGCAGTGGAAGTTGTTCACAGAAGCTGAGAGACTCTTTCCATTTTGCTTGGAGGAACTCCTGATTGTCATGGGTTGAGTTGACTCTCCTGCTGTTATCCAGACCATGCTGGAGCAAAGGATTGTGGGGCTTGAAGTTCAGGTTGCAGCATGGGAGGCTCCCTGTTCCGGTTGCTGCTTCTGGGTTCTGGGGTTTTTTGGGTGTTGGCTGCTCAGCTGGGATGGCAGTGGGACAGGGAGGGATAGGGGAGCAGCTCCCTGCTTTGGGCTTTTGCCTTGCTTGCTGCTGCTTGCTGCTGCTTTCCACTGTGCCTTTTCTGCACACAGGCTGAGGTCACTGTGCTTTTGTGTTGTGATGATCTGATTTGCTCAGGAAACTCTTCTCTCATTTGCTTCTGTATCAACACAAAGAGGTTTTGTGTGGTGTTCTTCCTCCTCAGTTCTGTGTTGGGGGAGGCAGAGAGGGTAAGCTGCTGGTTCAGCTGAACCCAGTACATTCCTTTTCTGGAGCCCAACGTGGGGCAGGAAAGCAGCTGCCTTAATGAGGACAGATTTTGGCAGGATTGTGGTAACAAAAAATACAGAAGAAGAGATTCATTAAGCTTGAGGCTTGTCAGAGTTTGACAGAAGTTTTCTTTCCTGTGGTGTTTCACTATGTGATGGATTTGCTTTCGGGGGGCTGATGAGCTGCAGTCCTGTTTTGTGCTGCTGATGTGCTGAGTGTTAGCTTAGGGCAATGGCTCAGAGCTGTGCTGCCCACTGCTGGGCAGCTTGCTCTGGTTTCATCCAGAGCACCAGAGACACTGCCAAGGAAACCACTGTGAGATCTGCCCAGATGCTGGATGCTGAGGAGTGGCAGGGGGTGGGGAGGAATGGGCAAATTCTTAGACTGGTGGTCACCTCTGGTGCTTTGGAATTTCAGCCCTGAGCAAGTGCAAAATCCTTCCCCAGGGAAAAGGTTTGGGAGAAGTCTGTTGTCAGGCTGGGAGTTTCCTGAGAGACAGAAATCACTGCAATGTGCTTTGCTGGCCCATGCCTCTCGAGCCCTTCTCATCTCTGTGCAGAGGGCTCGGGGCAAGGGAAGGTCTCTGGAGCTACAGACAGTGCCACAGGCATGGCAGCTGTGTCAGAGAAGCAGCCTGTGCCAGGATCAGCTGCCCCTCGTAGTGAATGGTGCTTATGAGCAGATTGTACCACAAATATTACCAGAAGATGTCCTGTGTGTGTGACTCAAACCCCCTTTGTCCCCCCTCCCTTCTGGAGTCGGTGGCAGGGGGAACTTGGCACCACTGAGTCCAGGTAAACAATCTGCCTGGGCATGTTTCCCCCCTGTGGTAAGCAAGGCCCAGGCTACAGGTTTGTTTGCCCTGTCTAGGGCGTGTGCTGATGCTTATTGGGCACAGTATCATTTCCTTGGTTAGTGCTGTGTCAGAGTGGTGCTCACTGGAGCAGGTTCTTTGGGGCAAATGGTAAGCAGGCGCTGTTGGTAAACATGCCCCCCCCCCGGTGTCGGTGCCTGTGCCTGTGTGCGTCTCTGTGCCGCTCCGCTCCGCCTGGCCCGGGGCTTGCCCCAGCGCTGCAGGAGGCCTCGCTGCACATCGCGCACTGCTGCCCGGCTGCGGGCAGTGCCGTGGAGCCTGGGGTCAGCTGCCGCCTGAGCCATCGCCACGGGAGGAGACCATGGCGGCCCCTGTGCCCCGCCGGCCCTGAAGCTCCGCAGCCCCGGAGCGGGGAACCTTTGCCAGGGCTGCGCTTCGTGCCCAAGCGGCAAAAGCCTCTGAAGTTTCCCCTGGGAGGGTCCAGGAGCTTTGTGCTCCGGGAGAAGCAGCAACCCCGTGGCACAGCCACGCGGGCCGCGCCATTCTCTATGGCCTTAGCAGGGCACAGCTGTGCCACGCTGTCAGGACTCTCAACACATCCCCAGGGAAAGATTTCATGGCCTTCTCAGCTCCTGAGGAAGCCAAACCTTTGCTTCAGAGGATTTGGGTTAAGGGAGTGCTGAAACTGTCCTGGGTTGGGGTTTGCCAGTCACCGCAAACCCCTCCCCCACTGCTTTCCCAAGCAGTTTCAGTTCTAAATCCTATCACTCCTTTGGTTGGGCTGAAGTGCCCAGGCACAAACCTTCTGTAGAGGTGGTTCCACCAACCCAATGCTGCTGCCTGTGAGTAGAAACTCAATCCCCTGCTGCATAGTTTGTGTATAATAGACTACTAATAGATCTGTTCATTGCTATCCTTGCCACTCATTCCCAAGGGCACATCTACAACAGTCCTGTAGGAAAAAGAAGCCTACAAGGAAAGCAGCTGGTCCTGCAAAGGACCAGAGGGATCAGTGTCTCCATGGAGCAAGAGAAGAGCCAGGGCTGCTGGCTTGGTTCTTATCTCTGGCTTTGGAAGATGGCCAAGGACAAACAGTGGATGAAACAAGCAGCAGGCCCCAACAAGGCAAAGGAATCTCTGCTCCTCTGTCCAGGCCTGTGTTTCAGCTGTAAAGGAACTGTCCCAGGAGTTCCATCAGCTCAGAACAAGTTTTATTCCCCACCTGTACAGTCCGTGTTTCAGCCATGAGAGCACTGCTCCCCTGTCCAAGGGAGAGAATCTGGGAAGCACACACCGCAGCACACACCTCTGCTTTACTTGTGTGACCATGGGGAGGACATGAGGAATTGGAAGGGAAACCCAATCCAGTCCTGGCTGCAGGAGTCTGGACTTCAGGGGAATTGTCCCCCCAGAGATGCTGCCTCAGTTTCTTGGAAATGGCCTAAGAGGAGCAGGGAAGCTAAAACTGCTTCTGGTCCTCCTGAAGGGACTCCCAAAGCATCTTCACAAGATGCAAGGGACCCCAGGCAGAATTAGAGGGGCTCTGCCTCCAACCAGGTGAAGGGAGATAGACAAATTGGTTTTTTGGACTGTACAGAACCATAGCCTGGCAAGTTGAACACATGAGAGGATAAAGCTTTAGCAGCTGCAGGTGCTCTGACACCATCAACCATGATGGGTGGAACCCATCTGTGTTTCTGGTGTGACAGGAGATCCCCACACCTGGATGTGTTGGAAGCTGAGTACTGGGATGCAAACCACAGTTTGCTTTCACTTGGAGGCATGGAGGAGTCACTGGACTCGATTGCCCAGAGGTGGAACACAGCCCCAGCATTTGCAGCATTTTGGCCTGGGCATGGCTTGATCCAGACTGTGCTGGAACAGAGTGGAGCTGCAGAGCACCTGCAGTGAGCAGCCCTCTGGGTCCTGCAAAGTGACCTCCTGTGGAGGGAGAATGGAGAGTCCCTGAGGTTTGCTGCTGATTGCTGCTGGGCATGGTGCAGGTGCCCAGAATGAGGGCTGGGGAATATCAAAGGGTCAGTTGAAAATTTGCTACCATTACTCCTCACCACCCTGCCTCATGCCACCTTCACAGGGACATTGCTGGCTGGAGCAAAGCACTACAGGGCCTGAAGTTCAGATGGCAACATGAGGGCTTCCTGTTCTGGTTGCTGCTGTGGGTTCTGGCTCTCAGGTGCTGGGTCTTTGCTGAGGGGGAGGGCTGTAGGGGTTGAACTCCTGGCTGCTGCTTGCTGCTGCTGCTCACTGCTGTCCTTTCTGCAAACAGCCTCAGGTCAGTGTGCATGATGGGATCTCCTTTGGATTCAACTCTTTTGAGCTTATCTCAAGTCCTTGTCTCAACCCAGAGGGTTTTTTGACTCGTGTGTTGTTATTTTTCCCTCACTTGTTTTGGGGGGAACAGACAGCTTAAACTCTTCTCAGCTCTTCAACCTGTTCCAGCTCCAGAGTGGAAAGCCAACAGCTTTCTGAGTTTCTCCCAAAGATCTCCATGGGATTCCCCCTACACCCTCCAAAGATCCCAAAAGTCAATCCTAGAACATCCAAATCCCAACACCTAAGATCACCTGCAAGCCCCTGAAAAATGCCTCTGAGATGCCCCTCAAGACTCTTCTGAGAACCTCATTTTCCCTCCCTGAACTGGGCACACAGCTCCACCCCATCCCTTGGGAACATATGCCCCCAAAATTAGGGCATTGTGCCAGGATGTCTGAAATAAAAGCAAACAGAGAGGATTTGGTAACTTTTGGGGTTTATTGAGACAACTGGTCAATGGACAAGGATTTCTACCCCAGAGACACAAGCATTGGGGAAGAACCAGACAGACCCTGTAAAGCTCAATCCGCAGCAGCATGCAGCTCTGGCTGAGCACCTAGCCCTGTAATTGTTCTCATCAGCACTAATTTGTGTTCAGAAGGGAGAGGGCTTGTTCCTGTCAGAGCCCCCAGCCTCTGAGAAATACAGAGGAAAAAGAGGTGATTTTAGTTTAATCTGCTGATAAAGCTCTCTCAGCAGGTTAGGATTACTCTAATAGACCTGGGTAGGTCTATTTCTCCCCCTCCTGCAGTAGCTGCGGCGGTGCCTGTTAAGATTACTCTTCTCAGTGAAGCTCTTGGCCGCAGTGGCACATCTGGCTGTAGTTTTCTCACCGCTGTGGCTGAGTTGGTGCCGGATGAACCACTGCTCGTGTGAAGCTCTTGCCGCACGCAGCACAGGGGACAGATGCTCTCCAGTGTGGATGCGGCGATGGACGGTGAGGGTATCGCTGCGTTTGAAGCTCTTGCCGCAGTCCCTGCAGGTGAAGGACTTAATGCTGTGCACACTGCGGTGCTTGTTCAGGGTAACCTTCTGAGCGAAACACTTGCCACATTCAGCACAACTGTATGGCTTCTCATGGGTGTGGGTGCGGCGGTGCCGTCTCTGGCAGAGCTGCAGATGAAGCCTTGCCGCAGTCGGCACAGCTGTAAGGATGCTCACCTCTGTGGATGATTTGTGCTGGATGAGTTGGTGCTCGTGGTGAAGATCTTGCCGCACTCAGCGCAGGGGAACAGCTCTCTCTAGTGTGGATGCGGCGGTGGATGGTGAGCTGAAGCTGTGTTTGAAGCTCTTGCTGCAGTCCTGCAGCTGAAGGCCTTCCCACTGGTGTGGGAGAGGAGGTGTTGCCTAAGATGAGCGATCCGCCTGAACCGCTTGCCCAGCTGTCACAAGAGAAGGCTTCTCTCCAGTGTGGTTGAGGCAGTGCTGGTTGAGATTGGCGCGCTGGGTGAAGCGCCGGCCGCAGTATGCACAGTTGAAGGTTTCTCTCCAGTGTGGGTGAGGCAGTGCCGGTTGAGACTAAAGCGCTGGGTGAAGCTCTGTCCGCAGACAGCACAGGTGAAGGGTTTCTCTCCAGTGTGCGTGAGGTAGTGCTGGGATAGAAAAGCGCTGGGTGAAGCGCTGCCCGCAGTAAGCACAGCCGTACGGCCTCTCACCGGTGTGGGTGCGGCAATGCCGGATACGCTGAGAGCTCTTGCTGAACTTCTTGCCACAGTCACCACAGATGAAGGGCCGGGAGCCAGGTTGGGGGCATTGGTGCTTCACCTGCTCTGAGCCACGTAGGAAGCTCTGCCCACACTCAGGGCACTGATTCAGCTCTTTGGGTGGCACAGAGGGACCTGCTCTGGCTTCATTCATCCTCCTCCATACATTCCTTCTCCTCTTCCTGGTCACCTTCATCCTCATCATTATCCTTCTCTTCATAGTCATCATGCTTCTCCGCATCATCCTCCATCTTGTCCTCTTTTTCCTCTTCCTCCTCCTCTCCCTTCAGGCTGAACTTGGCTGCTCCAGCTGATCTCTGGGTGCTTTCTCTCCCCCAGCTCTTGCCTGGGTCCTTCTGTGAGGCCATACTGTGGCAGGAAGGGGTCAGCAGCTTGCAATATGGAAGATGGAAGTACCTGAGCCCAGGACTCAAAGCCTGAGATCCTGCCTGGGTCATAACAGCCCCTGACTCTCAGTGCCTCCCAACACCCAGCTGGAGGAAAGAATGCAGAGAGGACCTCAAACCTTCAGTTTTTACCACAGTGTTGCCTCAGACCTCCAATACCTGTGCTGAGACCCAGGTTCCTGTGATCAGTGCCCTCAGGTACCCTGGGACTTACAATGGTCTTCTCCCACTCTCCGTGAGCCTGGCGGCATTGGCAGGGTGGATCCTGGCCCAGGCCCTGTCCTTCGATCTCTCCTGGCTCAAACACATAGACAGCAGCACTGACAAGGAAAGACCAACCACCTCCAACCTTCTCCCACCACCCTCCACATCCCAACCCCCACAATCACCTCCTGCCACACAACTGACCCCCACTAGCCTGGGGAATTCCCAGACACCCCTACAGCTGATGTCCCTCAGAGCCCCTGGAGAGGTGAAATGTGGTGGCAGGAGGAGCTGGAGAAGGTTGAGAGGTGCCCTGGGGGCTGGGAACAAGGAACACCAAACCACCTCCACCTCTCCTCACCACCCTCCACATCCCAAGCCTCCTGCCACACATCATGTGAGGGGTCCCCTACTCCCACCACAGCTGTTGGGAGCTGCCCTGGGGGCTGGGGTCCTGCTGTTGCCCCACTCAGGGTTCCTTATGGCCCTTGTCCAGGGGGCAGATCTGAAAACTCTGCTCTTCCCCAGCACACCAGGGGCGGCTTATAGAGAGAGGACACAGCCCTGACAGAGAGAAGCAAAGGGCTCAGAGGAGAGCACTGACCTGCAAGGGATGGCTCAGCTCTGCCAGGACCAGGCAGCACAGCTCAGCCTTGCTGGGTGGCAGCTCCCAAGCCCAGCAGCACAGCCACAGCACACAGCCAGGGCTGATCAAGATGGGAGGGCTCAACAACTGCACACTCAGCTCCTTGTCCAGCACACAGCCCCCATCTATAGCTGCAGGGCAGTACTCAGCACAGCTGCCTCCACCAGCCTCTCCCAGCCCTTACTTGCCTGCCCAGGGCTCTGCTGCCTGCAGCTGCATTTGACAGCAGATCTTGCTCTGGTCGCAGCTCTCCTCCCTGGCCCCCCACCACACCCACTCTGTGCTCACCTCTGCCCTGCACACCAACACCTCTCTCTGCTGCCCACACTCCCCAAGAGATCACAGCAGCCCTCAGGACACACACAAGGGAGCTTCAGGATCTCTGGAGATGCAGCAAAGGGGAAGGGACTTGGGCAGCTTCTTGCTAGCCTCTTCAGCCCTCACTGGGATGCTGCAGGAGTCTCTGGCTCCTGCCAAACCTCACACCTCCAGCACCCTACACACAACTGCAGCCCAAGACTCAGTGGAAAGGGTTGGCTTCCTTATCTCCCTGACCATTTCTCTCACCTTTTCTCTTTGCAGTTCTCCTGGAGCTGCCACTCACAGCCAAGAGAAAAGGAGGTTGATGGGAGGCACAGTGCCCAGGGCTGCTGTTCATCTCCAGCTGACACATGCAGAGCTGCAGCACATTCACCTCCTTTCACCTCCTCAAATGCTGACAGATTCTGCCATTCCCTGCACACATTTGCCACCTGGGCCCTGGATCCCTCTCCCCTTTTTTGGGGGTCAGGCCTAATTCCTGCCTGAACACTCCCAGCCCCTTCCCTCATTCCAGCCCATCCATGCCCTGCTGCTTGGCTGTCCCATGGCCCTGTGTCCCCCACCCTCCCTGCCACTGCACTGCAGCTGGAAGGGTGAGTGGGAAATGCTGTGGCTCAGGAACCTCTAAGGAGCTGGCTGGAAGCAGCCCACAAGAATGGAAGGACCTGAGACTAAAGGCTGGGATCAGCTGGAGGGCTGAAAGAACAGCACCAAGCCAAGGGGGGGTTTACAGATGAGGGCTGGGGAAGTGACCCTGCAGCCACCTCAGGCAGCAACTGAGGAGAGGAAAGGGGACAGAGAGGGAGTGAGACCTCAGGTGACTCCTGCCATGGGGGATGGCTGGCTGTGGGCTAGGAGCCCTGAGTGCCTGCTGGGCTGTGCTGCATGTCAGGAGGGTCAGGGACTGTCCTGAGCCAGGCAGGTTTGGGGCTTTGAGCTTCTGGGGTCAGCTGCTGCCAGCACCATTGTAGCCTCACAGCTGCTGACTAAGCCTCCACCCCCTGCAGCCTTCACCCTCCATCTTTCCATCCATTGCTCCATCCCATTCACTTGCTGCCCTCTCAAGTCCCCGCGCCCCAGCAAGGCCCCAGGCTGATCTACACGCCAGCAGGGCCCAAATCAGCAGCCCTGGATGAGAGCATGGAGAAGAATCCCTGTGGTGGGTGGAAGCACTGGGATGTCATACACCAGAGAGTAGAGACCTCCAGAAAGGGACAGCAGAGTCCAGAGGTACACCACAAAGTGTCATCAACTCTGTGACAAGGCTCAAAGAGAGCCTCTCTGGCACCTGAACCCTAAGGCCATACCCGCCGAACAAGTTGGAGGAGCTCAAGGGGACAAGCTGCAGAGGGGCCCCAGGCACCTCCTGAGCTTCAACAAGAGCAAGGGCAGGGTCCTGCCCCTGGCCTGCCACAAGCCCTCACAATCAGGACAGGCTGGGGGAGGAGGGGATAGGAAGCAGCCCTGCACAAAAGGACTGGGGGGTGCTGCTGGACAGGAGCTGGACAGGAACAGACAGGGGGGCCTGCAGCCCAGAAGGCCAAGGGCAGCTGGGCTGCACCAAAAGCAGCATGGCCAGAGATGGACAGAGGCCAGCCTGGCACTTGGCTCTGCTTCTGCCAGACTTCACCTGCAGCACTGCAGCCAGCTCTGGAGCCCTCAGCACAGGAGGACATGGACCTGATGGAGAGGCCCCAGAGGAGAGACACAAAAATGATCAGGGGCTTGGAGCAGCTCTGCTACCAGGACAGGCTGAGGGAGCTGGGGGGTTCGCCTGGAGAGCAGAAGAGAAGACTCTGGGGAGACCCCAGAGTGACCTTTGGTTCCTGAAGGGGACTACAAGAAGGCTGCAGAGAGACTCTTTGCAAAGCCTGCAGGGACAGCACCAGAGGCAATGGTTCCAACTGGAGCAGAGCAGATTGAGATTGAGGTGAGGAACAAGTTCTGCACCAGGAGGCTGCTGGAACACTGCAACAGGTTGCCCAGGGAGGGGCTTGAGGTCCCAGCCCTGGCAGATGTTCAAGGTCAGGCTGGACAGGGCTCTGGGCACACCTGATCTAGTGCAGGATGTCCTGCTGACTGCAGAGGGGCTTGGACTGCATCACCTTTGCAGCTCCCCTGCCAACCCAAACCACTCTAGGAGTCTAGGAGTCTAAGTGCAGCCTCCAGGGAGAGCAGGAAAACAGGAGGCAGAGGAGGACAATTGTGACCGGTTGATGCTATGCCTTTGAAAGAGACAGTTGCTGAACACTCTAGCTGAATGTTTTTGATATTTGAACAAAAACCAGATAGTCTAACTAATTTCATTGGTGCTTATGGGTGCAGTTTGGAGTTTGGGTCTGTTAGTTCAGTCTGTGTATGGTCTGGGTGCAGGCTGGGTGCAGTCTGTGCTTTCTCTCTTGCTGAAGCAGGAACGGCCTTGAGTTAGCAGCTAAACCAGATAAGAACACTAATTTTGCATGTGCTTTTTAGCTAACAGACTTTTTCCTTCTTAATTGCCTTTTCTCTCTCTCTCTCTAACCTTTTTGGGAAAAAGGGGAGGTGGGGAGGGAGAAGAGAGGGGGTTCAGGGAACCCCCCTGGCCGGCAGGAGGGAAAAGGTTTTTCTGCATTGTGTTCATTGTTGGGTTTTCCTGTATATATTGTAAATATGTATATTTGTGTACTATTTCATTGCATTCCATTTCTGCCTGTAAATATAGCTTCATCTGCTTTTCCGACTGAGCTAGCTGTGGTTTCTTTCCCTGTGGGTGGGGAGGGAACTTTC